>JABRWK010000042.1:479092-503068 GCA_013372445.1 Hypothenemus hampei
ATACGTGCAACAGCAAGTGCCACAACAGTACGACTTGCTCTAATAAATAAAATATTATTTCGTTTCTTGGTTCTAATGTTTTCACGTTTAGTGTTCGTTCTAATAAATAATATTTTTTAAGTAATTTTCGTTGTTGTTCTTTATTAATATTTAAAGAGTAACAGCAATATTACGTTGAACTATAATAAAATACTAATACTGTTTATTGACTAAGCGCTGTTTTACCAACACAAACACATCTGAATTGAAGGAGAATACAGCTTAGTTTACATATTAACCAACGAGTTAGTTATTTTGTATTACTAGCAATATTAGGTTCACACTTTATCCAAATGATATGGATATTTTATAAAATAGCCAAAAACACTGGTTAATTTGTGTACTTTTCTTGTGGTTTGTACTTTAGCGATAGATCTTGGCTAGTTTATAAACTAGCTAGATAGTATACAAACTAGCCAATACTAGCAGCTATTTTAGTAGAAAAATAATTTTCCATCAAAATAACCAGTCATTTGGATAGTTTGTATACTAACCAACTAGTTTATAAACTAGCCAAGTAAGTACTTTAACCGTAACATATACATACTACATTATTTTTTGGTATCTATCTATTATTATTGATATATTTATAATTTAAATTTTATGAAAGTATTTATTTTTTAGTTAGCTTCATTAATTCAATATATGTTTTAATTGACCACCGACAGCTTCCATATAATAATACAAATTTTGCTCAAAACGATTTCTTACGTAGTTGGAAAGTTTAAGGAGGTATTTAGCAACATTCATCAATAACTGTGTTAAAAGGGTCTTGGTTTGTATGGGCCTTAGTTTTTAAATGTCTCCAAAGAAAAAAATCAAGAGGATTAAGATGTGAAGATCTAGCTAGTCATACTAAGTGATTTCTATATCCGATCCATTGCTCAAGGAAAGCCGTATTTTCTGAAAACTTTCTGACTGATCTTGTATAACGCGAGGAGGCTCCATTTTGTTGAAAGGTCAGACAGTCTTTTAAGTATTGGTTGTCAGGATCTACGATATCCACAAGTATTGGATGTATATTTTGAAATAAATCCAAATCATTTTCTCATGTTAGATCATCGAGAAAAATATGATCAATAAATTGATTTCCAAATATTTCAGCACACACATTGAACTTTTATAGAATTTGGCTGCGGACTTCATGAAATATTCCTAGATTATTGTCTGACCAGTAGTGACAATTGAAACGATTAAAGATTCAATTTAAAAAAATATGAACTGGTCAGGAAAACAAATGATGAAAAGAACATTCACATTAGCTCTTTTCCTTTCTCTTATAACTTTACAAAATTGCTATCGCCGATCAACTTCACTGAAGTAAATTAAAAAAATAAGGTAAAAAAATACTAATAACAATTTTATTTTTATTTAAATTACTTATTAAATTTATTAACTAGATGATATTTATACGGATAGTACCTACTTGTGCGCTTTACAGATTTGATGAGTAGATGTTCTGCTAATTTTTATCACGGTGTCTAGTTGCTTTGTGCTTAAATTTGGATCCATAGCAATTTACCTCAAAACTCCAATCTCAACCGCTTCGTTTCTTATTAGATTTTTGCCTCGTAAGTCGCGTTTTTTATTAACTACAGAATCCGTTTTTTGAAACTTTCTAACAAGCTCCAGAACGCGCATTATTAACTATTCACTATTTTGCGTTACAACGACCGTCTAGATGGCGTTAATTAAATAAATTTGCAGTAAGACAAGCATTGTCGCTATTTTTCAGATAAAGAGAACCTAAACATTTCAATCCTTTCAACAACTGTGTCCACGATTTAGTTGCACAAATTTACACAGCGAATCAACGGAATAATTTCGTTGATAACATATTTACAGCTACATAATGTGTTATATTTTTTTATAATGTTTTTAACAGTTTTTGTTGCTTTTTGTCAAATTCAATTGTAAATTTTCATTATGCCAAAAATTGCAACACCATTTGTTTCCCTAAATTAGGTGAAGTTATTTTAAATAAAGCCTTTGAGTGAAGCGTATTAATTCTGTTGAGTAGAAAGTAAATTTGATTTAAATGGTGAGTAATTTGCCCAGCCTTCGTGGATTCGGGCGCCGCTTATTTTTCGAGCTAAATAAGAAAAGCTCCACTGGTAATCGGCGGCTGCCGGCAAAAGAAAATGAACTAAGGAAATTGGCAAAACGGTGACATATTATAAATAATAACATTAAGGTGTGATGACAAAAAAGGGGAGAGACAGTATGAAGATCCTGAGTTTTGTCGGGGAAGCCTGGTGACTTTGACACTCAAAAGTATTGATCTGAGGAGTCTTGCAACATCTTAAATCTATTACTTACCTAATGGCAATGACGAATACAAGTTCCCATAGCTGAAGAGGATCGTAGGATTCAGAACAATCCCCGAGGAAGTACCCCTAATGTGGCCTGGAATAATTAACTAAAAAATAAATACCTTCATAAAATCTACATTTTCAATATTTCGAAAACTAATCGATAGAAACCAAGACAAATTTAGTATGTCATTTAGCGCAGAAACACCTTTGAAATAAGGCATCACATTCTCTATCGTGCAATTTATAGTCCTAGGGGTTATGCTTAGAGCGCTAAGGGATGAAAAGATATTCGCAAAAACTCGTATGCAAAAGATGTTCCTCCGAAAATAAATTTAACCGATTCGAACGCTTTTCCAAATTTTATTTTTAACTAACCAAAAACTCGACCTTTTCGTTTTTCATTTTCCCATCCTATATAATATAAAGAGGGGATGGAAGTGCTATAAAAATTAAAACGATTGCAAGTATAATACTTGAAATGGTTTTAATTATTTGGCCTTGTAATAGCAACAAGCTATGGTTAAATTTATTGATTGATAGTGATAGAAGAACTTGTTCCACTATAATTGAATCGGCTATTATCTACTAAAGACCTCTAAGTAATTTTTAATGACTTTTCAGGAAACGAACAAACTGGAACCTATGCTGGGGAACATATAAATGAAAGAAATGACATTTTTTTATTTATTTTAAAATCTTTACAAGTCTTGTATTTATAACTTAGAAAACAAGATTACAAAAAGACAGTTTTGGAAAAAAAACTATGTCGTTTGAGAAATATTGACGTAGTGGAGTTTTGAAATAAATACAAAAATTACAAAATTGTTCAATTAAAAAAGTGTTACAAAGAACTTATAACTTACTTTTACTTTTTTGATAATTGAACATGTCCAGATTTCGCAATTTTTTCATAAAATGGTTTATCCTCTTCCTAAATCCACGGTAGTAACATATTCAGCTGCTGGATTTAATAGTTAAAAAGGAACTTTTCCTTAATAGGCCTTACTGCTGGGAATTCGCATATTATATCTTTCTTTTGTTAAGGGAAAAGTATTCCAAATCTTGCCAATTATGAATTCTTAGCTTGTATGCAACCGGGTTTCTCAAAGTCATGTATTATGTGATAGAATTTCGAAATAATGAAATATACTGTTTCATCTTTATGGTTTATTGTTTCAAACGGTGCATTGTTTTTTTTAAAGATATCAGCTAAGAATTCTTAAAATCAATAATTTAATTTGTATGTATCTTGTGAACCGTAAGCTGTAAATCACTGACTTAGGGGGTTTTAACACTACTTCAAGAAATAGACATTTTATTTTTTACATAAGAACAGTTGCAATATGCTCCCAGACAGGGTTTTAGCGCCATATGATGTAAATCTGTTAAGTTTATTGATTTGTCATATTAAACCCAATTTGACCAATTCAACCTAATTTGGTGAAATGAAAAAAGAAAGTTGTTCTACAAGAGGTAAAACTCTATTCTGAAGAAGTAAAGTTCTTTAATTTGTACTTTATAGAAAAAGTTAGGTTTTATTTTCAGGGCTTATTTGTTAGATGTAATGCATTATTCTGTCATTTTAGAACTTTATGATGATAGGAAATACTTGATAGCTATACTCTGCCGGTGGAAATATTGTAGTCATTCAATTCATAATGCTAGATTAGAGGAATAAATTCTTATAATATATGTATATATAGAGGGCAACAATTTGAAAAGTACCATGGTGTAATAGTAGTAGTAGCAAAAAATATAAATGCAAAATCTTATTTTTCGATTAGTAAGGTGGACATATTTTTATGCAACTTTAAAAGACTTCAATCAAGCTGCTACAATCCCCTACTTTAAAATCTTAAATGGAAGAGTGGGTCAAGTGACACTTCGTTGAAAAGTTCATTTAATTTAATTACCTGCAATTTGCGGCTTAAATTCTTAAATTTGAAGTCAGCGTTTTAAAGTTACGCTTATTTGGATATTTTCAAATTTATTTAGGGAAACGGTTTTATTTATTTTTTTTGTTAATAACAAAGTGGATTCCATTAGTTGAAGAGTTTGGAATCCTTCAATTTGATCGAATTTATAAAATTGTATATGGTAGGTTTGGTTCACTTATTCTTTACATATTTTTTATTACAATATTAGACATTGTTTTCTACCGTTTCCCCACTTTTGGTAATTGTATTAATTTTTAGAACTCCAAATGATTGCCTATTAAAGACAAGTCAAATATTTAATGAAAGACACCATGGAAACTATACCAGAGACAAGTGTATTCAGAAATTAATAGCAAAATTTGAAGAAACGTAGTCTACTAACAACAAAAAGAGGAGCTAATCAAGGCTATTAGATGAGGGGCCTCAAATTGAAGCTCTCGGGCAATATGCCATTAACTCGATTATGTCGACGAGGCAAAATGCCACAGCAACATGATTGTCACGGGAACCGCTTGGAAAAGTACTAAAGATTAGTATATTTTTACAAGGCACAATCTATATGCGTAAAATGTAAATATGTGTCACTTGCGTGTTTTTTATCAAGAAAAACTTAACCGAAGATATTCATGCAGAAATGGTAAAAGAACCATAAAACTTTTATTAAATAAAGAGGTTGAAAATCGATGAGATACAAATGGTCATTTTAATGTGAACGAAAATCTAGATTTTCTTCTGTGCGATCATGTGAAATCGGTTGTATACAAAACCTAACCAGAGAATATCGTACAGTTGAATAAAGGATAATTGAAGAATGTTGGACCATAAAATCAGAAATATTTCAACGGTTTCGTCAGAAAATCGAAAATCGGCTTTATTATTATCTAGAAAATAACGGAAACCATTTGAAACATTTATTAAAATAATACAGTCTCTTATCATTGTTATTAAAATTTTACTAATATGATTATCGTTTTCAACTGTGTTTTAAAAATGATAAACAAATTTTAAAATTTAAGCGGCAAATCGGTAAGTTCTAAATAATCTTTCTAACAAAGTATTATTTGACGTAATTATGAGAATTGATTCCTTGGTTGAAAAATAGAATATTTACATCGACATTACATCATTCTTAAATAATTTGCAATTTATTTTGATGAAATTTGCTATACATCGATATTTTTAGAATGTTACATTTTGTAGAAATTAGTTTCTTTTGTTCGTTGTTAATTTGATTGAAAACTATAACTTACATCGATTCGTTTTTAGCTGTTCTATTTTGTAATTCTGATTATTTATTTAAAATACTTACATTTTTTTTAATTTGCCTAGTAATTCCAACCTGTGTGTGTATTATTGACGAGTTTACAATTATTGTATAATTACAGTTCCAATAGCACAAGTGTTACGTCCAAATATAATTACAATTATTATTTGAACTGTCTCTAGTGAAACAAAATGTACATGAAATCCTATGAAATGTATTAAAAAAAAGTATTTAGGAATCATTAAAATGAATATTTTAAAAGTGGATTTAACCTCCTGGAGGTATATAAACTATAAGATATGAAATTCTTCATAAATGGTTTGCATTTTCAAAATAAGTACATATTCATTTTGTGTTTATTAAATAAGAAATATACTAAATTACTTTAATGCTAAAAATTGAAATATTTTATTTTGACAATAGTGTGTATAAAAGAACAACATAGTTTTCATAATTATTTCAATAAATCTGAAGCATAAGCTTTTTATGTACTAATGCGTTAGATATAATAAAGGAGTATCGTTTAGAAATACAGGAGAGTCTGGTTATAACGAACCCGTTTACAGCAAACCTATGTATTTTGTTGCATTTTTTGGACTCGTTATATCCGGACTTTACTGTACAACTGAGAAAAAAGAAGGGGCTTAATAAACAATCGCCCAGAAAAACAAAATAACATTTGAAGATTTTCTTCTTCAAGAAAGTTTATTTGAATTTTTGAAAAATTCTGCTTAAAATTGAATAGATGTATGTATATAAATAACTTATCTCTAATAAATTTATTTCATACTTTATTGTAAAATTTTTCCATATTATTCAAATAGCTATTTATGAAATGAAAAAGGTGTGCCAACGGGAAATTGCCTTTCTGAAGTGCCTCTTTTATGGAAATAGAGATAGACATCTAGAAGTTTATTTAGAAATCAGAATCAATGGAAAATAAAAGAGGGTCACATACATATGTATGTATGTATATCACTGATCTGTCCGATGCGTCATTGTCAGCAAAAGTTGAATTTCCGATATAGCTAGCTCTTTATTCTTTCTTGCCACTGGAAGCAATTCTTCATTTTTAAATTTAATTCCTAAAATTCACTGCACCTTTAGAAAACCACTGCCTCTTGGGAATAAGTATAGTCACGATACAGGGCTTTCATTTGTGTATAAATTTGCATTTGTTAATAAATCTAAATCGGCAAATCCTGAATAATAAAATTAAATTTGCACAAATTTTCACAGTTTTTTCAATCCAGTCACATATCACATGAAAAATCCACAAAAAAGAACAACCTGCAAATATTTTCGAACGACACGTGAATGGTAGCTAAATAATATTAATATATGAATTGCAAATTCAAAACAAAGAAGTTCTAGATACGTATGTAGGTTCTACGTGTTTCTATTGTTTTAGTATGCATATTGACAGTTGGCAAATTAACACTTTATTTAAAAATACTTTTTATTTTTTTCACTTTATAAATTATAGATATTTTCATGAGATTTTATTCTAATTGTAATAATGCTAATGTTTAAATACGTATGTGATTGAGAATTTTGAAACATAATTTTTAACGAATATGCCAATTAAAACATCAAAGAGATGATAGCTAATAATGAGTTGAAGAAAGTTTTGAATTATAAATTCAAATTGGAAGATGTTTTTAAAATGGCGAAAATAAAATAAATATATTACTCTTGGAAAAGAACCGGCCAATCAAAATTTTGTTAAAATTCAATGTTAAATATATTTATAAATTTTAGCCCCCCTCATTACAATTATACTTGAAGTTGATTTAGTAGAAAGATCTAATCAATTCGTTGGTATACAGAGTGGAATGAAAAGTTACATATACAATTTTCTCAACACTCTGTGGAGGAATTTAACGACAGAATGATATGACATTGAATGAAATTTTTAAGCCTTATGTTTTAACATTTCTGTTCTTGATTCATATTAACCTTCTTATCACTAATAGATGTTATTTTATACATCAATACAATTATCGTGATAAAATTTTAGTTTTTCGTCACACGTATTCTTCATATTTTAGTAGTTTCTCAAAGGTTCACCATGCGGACAAATGGGTATTTCTCCCTTTTTCCATTCCTTTCCTTTTTTATTTTAATAGCAGTTAGGCATTAAATATATTAATAGAAACCATTATAGAAAATGTCTTTACGCAGAAGACATTACAGAGAAGATCGTTACGGACGGCGCAGACAGTCGTTCGCCGAAAACAGTTAAATAACCATTAAAGACAGCGCAGACAATCGTTCTGCGAAGATGGTTACGGGAAAAGAATATAAATAGGAGGGGTGGTAATCATAAAGTTCATTATGAGTCAGTAGTCGAAGGATTGACATCTTAATTCTATAAGAAAACCCAAAGTTTTAAATTAAATTGTGGATTAATGAAATTAAAAACAAATTGTTTACACAACTAAACATTCTTCTCTAGATATACGAAATGTAATGTATGTCACGACTATCGTCATTAAATATTTAGTATAGAAGTTCATATAACTTTCGGTAGCCAATTAGTAAAATTGTCCTGAAAATTTGGTAAAAATATAGCCATTTTCTATTACAACCAGCTTGTATTGAAATTCCAGACAACACTAGAATTGTTGTCTCCAAAAGGCGTTTTTGGAGAAATTTAGCATTCCGAAATTTAGAAAATCTTTCTCGTCATCATTTCAATTTCTTAATTTCTTGTCGTAGATATAGATATCTCTATGTGACAAAATACTAATTTTAGTTTTTTCACTTTTGTTTGTTTGAGCAAACTGTATAATTTGGCTTAAAAATTTGTCTTGTCTTTTAGAAACAAGATATTGATATAAATCAAAAACAGAAACTGTAAAATAAAAAATAAGAAACGTTTCATATCATGACGTATTATTTCACCATTAAATTCTTCCACAGGGTGTTATATTTTTATTAATTTAAATCACAATTTAACTTTTGGTTATATTCTGCATAATAATCTAAGTAAATTTATTGGAACTTTTTACAAAATGATTACCAAGTACCAGAACTGTACCAATACTTATGTAAAATGTAATTAATAAGTACAATTTTTATTTTTTCAGTAGTTTCTAATTGTATTTTTAAATTTATATGTCGATACTTGCATTTGTATTTAGAAGTATTTATATGTATAAAATGGAGTTGTTTTTATCTCGTAAGTATATTTTGTTAAAGCATTTATATTTGTAATTAAACATTTATTTATATTTTATAAGTACTATCATCGTATTTTATCGTGTTTAGCCAGACTTGCATTGCTGTATAAATGTTTTCCCTCTTACCGTCAACAGAGGCGCCAATAATTTTTGTATCCCAACGCAATTTTAATGATAAAATCTTATTTTTCGTCACACGTATTCTTGATTTAGTTTCCCAAAGATTCATCACTCGATTAGAAGGCTATGCCTCTCTTTTTCTATAATAAAACTTATGTTTTATTAGTAATTAGGCGTTAAAAAAAGTAAAAACTGTTTCGGGCGCAACCGTCAAAGCCGTGCTGGCGAAGACGGTTATGGAAAAAAATATAAATAGGAGGATTGGTAATTGTAAAAGTTCATGTTTACTCAGTAATCTAAGAGTTAAGATATTGAAAATAAAATAAGTATTAATTGAAGTTCTGGGTTTTGACAAACACGCTTGCGCACTGACAAATCATGTTGTTTTATACAATTCGCCAATTACAGTTTAAATAACATTTATTTTTTAACTTTAACATATAAAATTAATAAGTATTGTCGAATAACACATAAATATGTACTTACTATAGCCAATACCATCTTAAGTACAAATAGTAGTTGTACTTACTTATAATTAAATCAAAAACGATTTGAAGATTGCTAGTTACAATTATACTTATTATACGCCACCCATCTTGAGTATTTGAATTTGTATGTACATTTTAAGAAAATGACAAAAATAATTGTAATTATTTAAATAAAATTTTACCGATACTTAACGCAGCTATGCCAAGTACTGATTATCTTATCTCATCTACAACTTAATTATACTATAAAACTAAATAAATAATAAAAATGTATTCAAGATTGAAATTTAACATTATTTCATTATTTTAATTGGTCGCATTTTATGTCTCTAAGTATGTATTTTTATTTTAAATTTAGTTTTCTTTCTGTATATAAATGTATAAAAACTAAATGATGTTCAATCATTAGTTGTATAGAAATAATTATTACATAAACTAATAAATTTAACTCTTAATCAGGTAAATCGCAAATTTTTCCCAATAAATTTACATAATCACGCAATCATATAATTGTTTTCACTTCCATTACCTTTACGTTGCTCCAAACGATTTCCGTGATTATTTTTTGGAGACATGCAAGTTTTTTTCGTTACTTACTAAAAAGGCAACACGCAATTTCTTTATAAAATTTCCAACCTCTAATGAAATGTTAATCTAAAAGTTAATACAAATTATAGAGTGTGACTTATACAATAATATTTATAAAGCATTTAATGATGTTTTATCATTTTTTTAGGATAATTTGTTGTATGTATGTAGGTACACGTTGGTATTTTTATGTATTTTAGTATTAAAAAAATAAATTAATTATTCAATTTGGAAATTTTCTGTTATTATGATAACATAACTGTGTCGTATAAAGTGATTTAATCTAAAATAAACTACCTTCTACTATTTAAAATAATAATTCTTATTTTCAGATTCTTACTAACGCAGCATGACATGTTTCAGATCGAATATATGATATAATCATTAAAAAAAATGTTATTCAAATGAATAACGAGTTAAATGTTGAGTGTTAATTACTACATGAAGTAATTTTATAGCATATATTTTTAATAGATTTTGAGACAATCATTCATAACGATGTAGATCTACAATAGAGTTACTTCTAAAAACACTAAGATCGTTTTGAGATCAAAAATTATTTTTGATTCTTAAAATATTAGTAAGAAAGCAAATAAAAAATTACATATTATGACCCTATATTTTCAAAAAAAAGTTATTGCACATCATAGTTATACGAACATTGAGTCTTAAAATGAATCAGTATATCACACTCTATGTAACAAGTGCTGATATATTTTATTATGTGTTTTTAAATGTTCCTATTGATTCTTTTGATTGTTAATGAAGACATTGTAGGTATCCTACTGAATCGAAACGATCCATCACCAAGGAAAAGACTGCCGCGAACGGTACGGATAAAACATGGATATGTGACTGCTTTTTGGCGCATGAAAAAGCGTTAATCGACTACAAAGCTTCATGGGACACTTCATTCCTTGACTGAAACGAACAAAATGAACAATAAGCCTTCTCTGGAGCAATGAAAACGATCCTTTCTTAGGAATGTTTAGTAAAGGAAGATAAAATATACTCGTACATATATAGTTTCTATACTTAACATAACTTATGCGAAAAATGACATTTAAAAAATCTGGCGAAAAAGCCTAAACCATCATGGAAGTTGGCATTCACCCAATAGAATTGTTGTATGTTTGGTAAAATTGAGAGATAACCATGAATTGTCCTAAAAAGGAGAAGCAATCAATCCAGCAAGTATGGCAATCAATTTACTTAATTAAATGCAGAAATTTGCAAAAGTCCCGATTTCTTAATCGATAGGTCGTGTTTTTATCACAATTATACGCGAATAGGTACGTATTTTATGCGGGGGGGTACACTAGTTGCAAAATATAACGTAGAAATAGCTAATTTACTCATCATATTTATCTGATCTGGCACGGTTTTCAGTCTCTACAGGATAGTTTTGATATATGTATATGTTACTGTAAAAGCCCGAAAATTGGTCAATCCTAGGTTTGACGCGTTAAACCTAGGATTTACCAATTTGTCTTGGTAAAAGTCCGAAAAAATGTATTATTGAAACAATTTCGGGCATTTACCAAGTCATAACGGTTAATCCTAGGATTTACCAGGTCATACTGGTAAATCTTTTTTATGCGTCATAATGGTTAATCTTAAGATTTACTAGTTCAAAGGGGTAAAAGAAAGTTTATTGCAGTAACAAAACGTATTACATATTGACTTAAAATAATTAAAATTATTGAAGTCACTAGGAGTAAAGGTTTTCGGTAAAATGCATTTATAACTGGTGTTGCATGCAAATTACCATAGTGAATTGAAAACTGTTATGAGTTTGCAAAAAAAATTTTTAACGACTTTTTTTCAATTTCTGTAAAAAATTTCAGACTGCTTACTAGTTTTTTATCTATAATATATTATTTAAAAAATTTTCAGGTTAAAATTTGAAAGCTACCAATACGGACTAGAGAATTCGAAGATTTACCAGTACGACCTGGTAAATCCTAGGATTAACCGTTATGACTTGGTAAATGCCCGAAATTGTTTCAATAATACATTTTTTCGGACTTTTACCAAGACAAATTGGTAAATCCTAGGTTTAACGCGTCAAACCTAGGATTGACCAATTTTCGGGCTTTTACAGTAACATATATATATATACAGGGTGTTTCCTAATTGTGGTGACAAAAGCGTATGGGAGAGTCGTCTCAGCAAAATATGAAAAAAGTTCATATGAACATGGGTCCGAAAATGCTTCGTTTCCGATATACAGGGTGTTAAAGTGTAAGAAAAATGAACAGTTTTTATTTTTTAATACACAAACGGCTTAAGATTTTTTAACGAAATTTGGTATACGTGTTTACCATATTGGTATGTTTAATCCGAAAAATTGCCAACTTTAATCATTCATCAGTGATGGAGATCTGGGTGTCCTTTTTACTCACACAAAATTGTAGTGACAGATGACATTCTTACCTTCGTCACTGATGAATGATTAAAGCTGGTAATTTTTCAGATTAAACCTATCAATATGGTAAACATGTATACCAAATTTCGTTAAAAAATCTTAAGCCGTTTGTGAATTAAAAAATAAAAACTGTTCATTTTTCTTACACTTTAACACCCTGTATCTCGGAAACGAAGCATTTTCGGACCCATGTTCATATGAATTTTTTTCATATTTTGCTGAGACGACTGTCCCCTAGGCTTTTGTCACCACAATTAGGAAACACCCTGTATATATACAAATACAAATACTTTCTATATGAGCTATAGTATAAATATGTATTTCTGAACCTAAGTTTACATGATTTTTTTATGTTACCAAAGTCATCCCTATGTTAAAATTATCTCTGGAAACATAAAGTAAGAGACATTATTTAACCATTCAGCTATCAAATTTAAATTACGAAAAAAATACAATTATTCATATTTTTTTAGAAGAAATATATAGAGAAGTACAATTGAATATATGGCAAAGAAACGAAATTCTCCAGAGATAGTTGCTTGAACCTGGTGAGATCTACTGGGAAATATTCGGAAAAATGTTAACGCGAGTTCTTTAACAGCTTCTCTGAAAATATTTTTATTGGAAGTAAATTTTTTATGCTAAATTGAAATTTTCAGTTCTTCCTGAACACGGACTTCTGATCAGTCCGAATTTATTGCATTATATTTAATTTATTATACATATGTATTTCTAGAAGACTAATCGAAAAAAATAAGCACTTTTGGATTTTTCTTTTGGATTAAATATAAAATGCGATATAAAAAAAATATTATTTCGTTAAGTTCCTTAAGAAAATTCGAACATTGAAAATTTAAAGTTTTCTTTAGTTGTAAAACTTTAAATACAAAAAAAAATCAAAAATTCAACTATAATCGCACTTTCATGAGTTGTTAAACAAGAGTTTAACCCCTAGTTTTAAATGAATATCCCCTCTTCTGGGAAATCCTTAATCTGAAAGGACCTCTTGAATTTTTGAAACGGAAAGCGGTCGCTGTTTAGGTTGAACAACCCTTTTGTCTAATGGTTTCCTTCTTAGGAGTAAACGAGATGAACTGTTTCTTCTTTTTCTATACATATAGTGCGGACGTAAATTGTCACCCCACCCTCCCTTTTGTTAATTTTTCAACGGATGAACTCTTTCAAAATTCCAAAAGGGGCCTTAAATAAAATAAAAATACTATCTTTTGAACATCTTGTTTCACTATAATGTTGTTTTACTATGGAGCCAAGTTAGTCTTTTTTTTTTAAATGGAACCATGGGTCAAGTGACACTTCAAATTGAAGGTATTTCAAAGCTGCATTTTGGGGTGTAATTAGATTTTATATTTATCGATAAGTTTTTGAGAAAAAAAATAGAAACAACCAAAAATATGATTAGGTTTTCGATAAATGTTGCAAGGAAGTTGTCTCTTGGAAATGACGTCCTTAACCGTTGGTTAAATTTATGTAAATGTTTATTATACATTCATACAGAGTGTTGGAGAAATAATTTTCGTACTTGTAACTAATGATTAAGGACGTCATTTCCAAGAGAAATTTCAATTTGTTTTCGACAAATTGAAAGGGGTGATAGATCTTATCATTTTAAGCAACAAAATTCATATGAACATGGGTCCGAAATCCCTTCGTTCCTGAGATACAGGGTGTCAAAGTTGAAAAAAACAGCACAGTTA
This sequence comes from Hypothenemus hampei, assembly GCA_013372445.1. Lineage (NCBI taxonomy): Eukaryota > Metazoa > Arthropoda > Insecta > Coleoptera > Curculionidae > Hypothenemus > Hypothenemus hampei. Next base: position 493,172 of record JABRWK010000042.1, read on the forward strand.
TTAATTTTTAACTTCTAAACGACTTAAGATTTTTTAACGAAATTTGGTATATGAGTTTAACATATTGATAGTTTTAACCCAAAAAATTACCAACTTTAACCATTCACCAGTGGCGGAGATATGGGAGTCTTTTTTTCATACAAAATTGTAATAAAATATGACATCTATGTCTCCACCACTGGTGAATGGTTAAAGTTGGTAATTTTTTGGGTTAAAACTATCAATATGTTAAACTCATATACCAAATTTCGTTAAAAAATCTTAAGTCGTTTAGAAGTTAAAAATTAATAACTGTGCTGTTTTTTTCAACTTTGACACCCTGTATCTCGGGAACGAAGCGATTTCGGGCCCATGTTCTTATGAACTTTGTTGCTTAAAATGATGAGATCTATCACCCCTTTCAATTTGTTGGAAACAAAACGGGACACCCTGTATATCGAAAACCTAATAGTTTTTGTAAAAAAACTTTTAATTTTTGAATTTTTGGTTATTTGCAGTTTTTTTTTACAATAACTAATCCTGTAAATTGAAAATCTCATTACAGTCCTAAATGCAGTATTGAAAGATCTTCAATTTGATGTGCCACTTGACCCATGCTTCATTTAAAAAAATGGTCTTTTGACCTCACGGCTAAACGGTAAACATTTATGATGAAACAACATGGTCAAAATATAGTATTTTTCCGTTAAAAAGTTAACAAAGGGGGGAGGGGGGACAATTTATTTAGTCCGTACTATATATTCTAAACTACTAATCCAAGAGGTTTTCAATTTGACAACTGGCATCATGAAAATTCAAATCGAATATTATACAGGTTTCATTTTTTTTATCTGATTGCAAAACTGAGAAATGAAAAATTTATTACTTTGCACAAAACATAATTATACTTGGATAATTTATATGGGAGTAATGAAAAGACATTATCGGTTTCTGGATCTTTTTGAAATATATGTTCCTTTCGGAAATTAAATAGCTTATATTATAGGAAAATTCATAAATCAAATGGATTTATCGAAATCGCCAACACAAAATTTGACTAGTCTGGTAACTCAGTTTAAAAGGACGATTAAAAAAAACAAAACAGCCTCGTCCAAAAGTATTGAGCACCTTTATTTTTGTGGATTATGTTAAAAAGATGTAACTATGAACACCTCTGGTATATCTCTGCCATTCCTTAATAATCATTTTTGATTCAGAGGGCCCTCGGTCTTCGGCGGTAATAGTGGTATCAGGTTCTTTGCCTTGTTCGTCTATAGCCACAATTTGAGCCTTTTCTCCTTGCCTTTTTGATAACGCATTTTTCGACAACTATCTTTTTAGTATTGTTCTAGTATCTAATAAATCGTATGCTTTTATTTATATTGCTTTTACAACTAAAATGGAACCTTGAGATCAGAAGAGGATCAAAGATGACTGAATGCAAACACTTTTCGAGTATCATCGAAAAATTATTCAACAATAACAACATCGAATATTTAATTGGATTTTAAGAAATTTTGCACTTCAGTGGTGTTTAGGACGAGTTCGGTTACTCCTTGCACATATGAACAACGCGAAGGATAATTTGGTAACACAGATGAATATTTTGTAGCTCGAACAGATTTTGTCGAACATCATCATCTGAATTTAAAAAAAATATTTTTTCACTATTGCACCTACTATGTATTCAGGAGATTTTTTTTTCGAATGATGTCAAGATGGTAACTTCATGTCCCAATTTGGTTATTCATTCCCCGAAGGTTAACGACTTTTTGAGTCAAACTAAAAAAAATGGGACAAATAATAAATTAATAACAATCTTCATATTAACGATGTACTTTTAATTTCTAGATGTTCACTACTGTTTCTTTTATGCCAATTAGTTTATCAGAAATTCCCTTATCACTTGAAACTATGATTCGAGCTTGTTCAATATTAAAATCAAAACAATTAGATTCAACAATTACTATTGATTTTTATTACTAAAGAGTATTTACAATTGCTGTCACGTAAAACTTGAATTCTTAAAGTCAATCTAATTTCTTCTTTATATTTCTTTTTCGAATCTTCTTAATCAAAAATGCAGGTAAATGTATGAAAGTGATCAATAATAATATGATAACCGAAATCACATCAAGCGAATAGAGTTGGAACCAGTTTAAATTCAAAAGTGAGTTCTTCAAATGATGAGCTCCTTCGTGTTGCAAGACGTATTCCACCCAATAAACGGCTAAATCCAGAGGTTTCATTGGCCGATCCCTCATAATACGTGATCTCTTTTTAGCATTTTCAGCATACCTAATATAGAAGATACATAAAAAAATATTTTCGAACTAAACGGGAACTTTCTTACACTGGATTATTGATAGTCTCATGGATAAAATATTTTAACGACTGTGCAGATAGGTTTTTAAAAGGCAATTCTAGTCCAAGGCCAAATTGTTTCAGGCGTCTCATGTTCATAAATTGGTCTCCAAAAATTGGTATTCCTAGCACAGGAACACCATGGTAAATTGCTTCTGTGGTACTTCCCAACCCACAATGGGTAATAAATAAAATTGTGTTAGGATGGGCTAAAAATGGATTTAAAAATTTTCAAACTAAACATTTTCAATACCTACAAAGAATGTCATTTTGCGGGAACCATTTCGAAATCATAACATTCTCTGGAATGTCCTTATAATTTTCATTTTCAAATTTCCATAAAACTTTTTGTTTCAACGTTCCAAATGTCTTAATAATATCCAGAATTAACTGCTTGGGTAGACTTCTGCTCTGTACATTAGAACCTAAACTAAAGAAAATCACTCCTTCAGTTGCAGAATCTAAATAACTTAAAATTTTCTCAGGAATTGTCTTGTTCACAATATGTAACCCTCCTACTTCTACTACGGAGGTTGTAAGAGGTTGAGCCTCACCGGTGCTCACATGTGAGCAAGTCAATAATAAACTTGCATTGTAAATTATTTGGTCAAGGTTCAACTTTTCAGGAAAATATTTGTCGACTAATTGCTGTTGAATAGGATATTGAAAGTAATGTTTATGGAAGAGGTCGAACCACATAGCTAGACTATTCCTGAATCTTTCTTTAAAAGACATGGACGTTGAGTATCCTGCTGAAATATGAGGAAAGTACGATGGCAAAATAGGATTTCCTACCAAATCGGAATTCCACTCATTAATGCCCATTGTATTAAATAATACCTTGAATAAGTAAAATGTAAAAGTTACAGTAAAATTAGAATTGAATATCACTACCAAATGGGCGTTAAAATGGTTGGCAAAAGCTAAATGGGCTTCGTTTAAAAATGTTTCAACTAAAACCAGATCAAATTTTTCTTTTCCCTTGAGCAATTGCTGAACTTCTGGGTTTACCAGAAGATTTTCTGTTAAATCAATCCCTAGACTTTGTACCCACTTGATACTTGAAAATATATTCTTGTCCTGTATAGTAAAAAAGTCTTCTACAAGAAGTCCCACATAAAAATCCAATGCTAAAAGAATATATGATAAATCATACCTGGTGACAAGGGAACTGCATTTTCTAATTTCACTTTAATTTGCTTAAGATTTTCATGATTGTCCGTTTGAAAACCACTGATCACAGTAATATAATGCCCTCTCTGTAACAAAGCTTTGACTAAAGGTTCCGCCAACATGTATTGGCTGTATCCAGGGCCCGGAAGCACTACAAGTATTCTGGCACATAATACTATGTTTAATTGAAACAATAGTATGAGAGAAACATGAATTTTGTTCATTTCGCTTTTAAAATGTGTGTAATGTGAGTCAAAATTTATATTAGGTTAAAACATTCTCCGAGGTTACGGGGACACTAAGTAACAATACTATATACAATTTCAAATCAATCATCTCATTGTGGCTAATAGATAAGAATCCTTGAAGGTCTTCTACAGAGTACGGTCAATAAAATACTCGTCAAAATGCAAGGATATTGTTTGTTTTCAAAGAAAATTCATCCAAAATTTTTTGCACTCGAAATGCATTTATTCGTGCGTGAGTAGGGCATTGTAAATTGCTCAATCCGCTGCCGAAAATATTTCACACATGTTCAATAGCGGACAAATCCAGAGATCTTGAAAGTTATAATAGCAGCAAAGTAATTTTATACTACGTATAGCACTCTCAATGGAACAACAAGACTGTGTGAATTTTATAATAACTTGTTTTTAGTTGATTAATTACTATGTACAGTTGTGAACGAAGTCCCCTTTAATTTTTATTTTAAAGGAATTTTTGGATACTCCATATAGAAATTGGTATTAATATACCACGCTTCCAGTGTTATTCTCTTCAACTAACCTAACAAAAGTTAATATATGTATGTAATCCAATTGGATTAATTGAAGAATTGGTTCCTTAAACTAGTTACTGTACGGGGGACAAACAACTGTATTTTTATAAAATGCTAACAAAACTTATTTCACACTAAATAGTACAAATTATTTAAATTTAAATTTTCAAATAACTATTTATTTTTTTTATAAATTGTTTGATTATTTTTATTTACGAAATACAATTATTATGGATTATTTTTGTAACGTTCATTATGCTATAAATAGTTAGATTCAACCTGTAACAATGAGTATCTAAAAAATATGTGTACAAAAGTACAAACAAATGTCCTTGTTTTGTTAAATGTAACATGTCAAATTCTAAAAAATGGAAGTGTACATACAAGGTTGCCCAAAAACTACTTAATTACATATTGCACTATGCGATTCGCTTTAATAAATTTTTAAATTAACAAACAACATGAAACAAAATATGCACCTACATTAAATAGATGGATCATTAAAGATTATTTACTACTTTAGTAGTTCACGCTATATAATTCTTGCAAATTTAAAGCGTATTTTTTTCTTTTAGCTCTTGGTTAGATATACCGAATATTAATCCTTGTGCACACACCCTTACCACTTAACTTTTACCATTTAAACGTACAACCGGGGTACCCAGGTACCCACCTCGAGTTTTTTCCAATTCCTGAGGTTGTATATAAGGTAAATTGTTTGGAATAAATTTATTTTATCAAATATACATCTCCACAATCAATCTTTGATCATTTTCAAGGCCGCTAGCCCTCTAAAAAAAGGGAGACAGAAAATAAAAAAAGAAATAGCGTCTCCGAGAGCTGTGCAAATAGATTCAGCTGTAATTGAAGACTGGTCTGTAATTTTACAAATAATACAAAATTACGCTACAAAAATCATGATCGAAAGCGTGATTGGATCATGGATCATTGCATCCATATCTTCCAAATCTGTTCCCTAAGAGCAATCCGAATCTGGAGACAGTAGTGGTAGGAAGTAAGTAACAGGTTCGTGTTTTATATGCTATATATGAACGATTAAAAGACGTAGAAAAACGCGGAAATATTCAATTTGCGAAAAACCCATATACAACGAGCACTCTGTAGTATCAATAAAATGTAATGAGTGTGTTCAACGAATGTAAATGTGCCTACTTTAATTTATCTTAAAATTTATTGTAATTGTTTATTTATTAATCCCTTTTACCTTAATAAAATATTTATTAATGTTCCTAATCGCTTCTATAATTAAAAGATTATTTTTCATCTACTGTTTATCCGGGTACCTCGGATGTGTCCAGGAACATATATTTTTCAAATTTATTTAATTTAGCTTTATTTTTTTTATTTCTTAATGTATTTTTAGCTTCTCGAATACTTAAATTGCAATGATTTAAAGCCTCAAATTAAGGTTTCAATTCTTGTAAAGATTTAATGCAAAAATGTGAAGAAGTACCCGGGTACTTGGGTGTGTGATAAGGGACCCTTAATGTACGTGTACAATATGCAATACGTTATACTACATGATATATACTCAAATTGTGGCACGGTGATTTGAAATTCGTATTTCTAATCAATTTGTATTGAATATACATAATCTTAATATTTACACTGCAATAATTGCACTAATGTGTATCGGGTGGTCCATTTGTAATTGCAACCGATATCTCAGCAACCCGAAATGCCAGAGCTTTGCAGTAAAAAATTTTATCATAAATATGGCCAAGAGAAAATGCTAAAAATTATTTTTAAATTTCTGTGATGATCACAAGGGGTCATTTTTCTAGAATTACGTTAAAAATACTTGTTTTTTTCTTAATTTTTGTAATAAATTGCTATCGAAAATATACTCATTATAAAGTGGGAACAATTGGGAATAAATTTGATACTTTACTTTTTATTCTAGCTCTAAAGATAAAAGATGAGGAAACTGTCAAAAATTTCGATATAAAAATATATATAAATTTTGAACTACTGTACGGATTTTATTCAGATGGGTTTCTATTTAAAGAGAATACTTTACATTATTAAACTGATGTAAAACCATTTCAATTTAATTATTGCGGTAGTCGTGGGAGATCACAATATGACCAAATGTAAACCAAATGTGACCAAATATAAAAGATTGTTTTTCTCGAAAATTTCAAATGTATATGTATATCCATTACACTTTGACTAGAAAGAGGAATAAATAACAAGTGAAATGAAAAAATTGTCAATATCATCACTAGAATTGGGAATATAAATAAAAATACCTTATTACATTGGTTAAATATGTTGTGGTCGTTTTTCTTGGTTTTCTTTTTACTGCTGCCAAATGTGGTCGTCAAGGTTAGTAGTTTAGATGCTTAATAGAAATAATACTAACTCAGTGAGACTTGAAGAGTAAAAGGGAGTTTATTACAAAAGTTATCGTATTTATATCCAAATGGGCACCACCTTCCTCAAGGAAAGGTCAAAGTACATTCCTATTTCTAACTAAGGTTCTAACACATACCTACTATGTTCTTAAATGAGAATTGGAAATGCCCATAAACAATAAAAGAAAAGGCGACCTAAATCGTTCATATTGAGACGGGGTACCATAAATGTGGTGCCTAAGTAATAAAAGAGTTGGTGATTCACAACAATGTGCTTACTATACTTTCTAATATATACATTTGAAGTTCATATTTAGTAGGCTTTCAAACAAAATGATTACATGTGTTTGTATCGTTGCTAAGTGTTTTTGTTTTTTTTATAAAAACGATAACTTACCTCTGATAAAATAACAGATTAACTTTAATAAAAACGCTTAGCAACGATACAAACACATGTAATCATTTTGTTTCAAAACCTACTAAATATAAATTTCAAATGTATTAGAAAATGTAGGAGAATATATTTATCCAAAGTGATAAGACATTTTTGTTTATATTCCTGATTCTAGTGATGATATTGACAATTTTTTTTATTACACTTCATCTTTATTCCCGTTTCTAGTCGAGGTATAATAAATATAGATTTGCATTTGAAATTTTTAAAAAAATGCAAATGTCTTACATTTGGTAATATTGTGATTTCTGACGGCCACCGCAGTAACTAAATTGAAGTTTTTTACATCAGTTTATTAAAATAAAATGTCCTCTTTCTATAGAGAACAATTTGAATAAAATGGAATCAGTAGTTCTAAAACTCTTCACTTTTTTTACTGACAAACTTGAGTCTCCTACCCTTTATTTTAATAGCTATAGTAAAAAGTTAAATATCAAAATTGTTCGGAGTTGTTTCTATTTTATGAGTATATTTTCGATAGCAATTTATTACAAAAAATTAAGAGTAAAGTAGGTATTTTTAATGTAATTCTAATAAAGCGCCCCCATGCGCTCAATGCAAAAACTTAAAAATTATTTCCTGCATTTTAACTTGGCCATATTTATGATAAAATGTTTTACCACAAAGCTCCAACATTGCTGATTGCTGAGATATTGCTTATTACCATTATAATTAAACCACCTGATACAAAGATATTTAAAAGTTTTGAACACATAAATTCAAGAAAATATGAATATTTTTTTTTTGATCACAATTTTGCTTTTACAACTAGAATGGAACCTTGAGATTAGACGAGGATCAAAGATGACTTAAAATGCAAACACTTTTCGAATATCATCGAAGAATTATTCAACAATAACAACATCGAATGTTTCATTGGATTTTAAGAAATTTTGCACTTCAGTGGTGTTTAGGACGAGTTCAGATACTCCTTGCACATATGAACAACGCGAAGGATAATTTGATAACACAGATGAATATTTTGTAGCTCGAACAGATTTAGTCGAACATCATCATCTGAATTTAAAAAAAATATTTTTTCACTATTGCACCTACTATGTATTCAGGAGATTTTTTTTTCGAATGATGTCAAGATGGTAACTTCATGTCCCAATTTGGTTATTCATTCCCCGAAGGTTAACGACTTTTTGAGTCAAACTAAAAAAATGGGACAAATAATAAATTAATAACAATCTTCATATTAACGATGTACTTTTAATTTCTAGATGTTCACTACTGTTTCTTTTATGCCAATTAGTTTATCAGAAATTCCCTTATCACTTGAAACTATGATTCGAGCTTGTTCAATATTAAAATCAAAACAATTAGATTCAACAATTACTATTGATTTTTATTCCTAAGGAGTATTTACAATTGCTGTCACGCAAAAGTTGAATTCTTAAAGTCAATCTAATTTCTTCTTTATATTTCTTTTTCGAATCTTCTTAATCAAAAATGCAGGTAAATGTATGAAAGTGATCAATAATAATATGATAACCGAAATCACATCAAGCGAATAGAGTTGGAACCAGTTTAAATTCAAAAGTGAGTTCTTCAAATGATGAGCTCCTTCGTGTTTCAAGACGTATTCCACCCAATAAACGGCTAAATCTAGAGGTTTCATTGGCCGATCCCTCGTAATTCGCGATCTCTTTTTAGCATTTTGAGCATACCTAATATAGAAAATACATAAATAATATTTTTAAATTAAACGGGAACATTCTTACACTGGATTATTGATAATCTCTTGGATAAAATACTTTAACGATTGTGCAGATAAGTTTTTAAGAGGTACTTCTAGGCCCATGCCAAATTGTTTCAGGCGCCTCATATTCATAGCTTGGTCTGCAAAAACTGGTATTCCGAGCACAGGAACACCATGGTAAATTGTTTCTGTGGTACTTCCCAACCCACAATGGGTAATAAATAAAATTGTGTTAGGATGGGCTAAAAATGGATTTAAAAATTTCCAAACTAAACATTTTCAATACCTACAAAGAATATCACTTTGCGGAAACCATTTCGAAATCATAACATTCTCAGGAATGTCCTTATAACTTTCATTTTCAAATTTCCATAAAACTTTTTGTTTCAACGTTCCAAAAGTCTTAATAATATCCAGAATTAACTGCTTGGGTAGACTTGTGCTCTGTACATTAGAACCTAAACTAAAGAAAATCACTCCTTCAGTTGCAGAATCTAAATAACTTAAAATTTTCTCAGGAATTGTCTTGTTCACAATATGTAACCCTCCTACTTCTACTACGGAGGTTGTAAGAGGTTGAGCCTCACCGGTGCTCACATGTGAGCAAGTCAATAATAAACTTGCATTGTAAATTATTTGGTCAAGGTTCAACTTTTCAGGAAAATATTTGTCGACTAATTGCTGTTGAATAGGATATTGAAAGTAATGTTTATGGAAGAGGTCGAACCACATAGCTATACTATTCCTGAACCTTTCTTTAAAAGACATGTACGTTGAGTATCCTATTGAACTGTGAGGAAAGTACGATGGCAAAATAGGATTTCCTACCAAATCGGAGGTCCACTCATTAATGCCCATCGAATTAAATAATACCTTGAATAAGTAAAATATAGAAGTTATATTAAAATTAGAATTGAATATCATTACCAAATGGGCGTTAAAATGGTTGGCAAAAGCTAAATGGGCTTCGTTGTAAAGCGTTTCAACTATAACCATATCAAATTTTTCTTTTCCCTTGAGCAATTGCTGAACTTCTGGGTTTACCAGAAGATTTTCTGTTAAATCA
>JABRWK010000042.1:503098-516396 GCA_013372445.1 Hypothenemus hampei
TTTTACCCAAATCTGATTGTCAAACTTCTCTCTCTAATAGGTGTATGCAATTTTTTTGAATACAACTGTACACAATTTGTTCAGAATTATCCATTTCCCAAACAACAATTTTTTCCCGCAATTTTTTGGAATACCGTTAATAACTGTGTTTCATCCTCTTTCTCATTTAAGAGGCGCTAAAACGGCGACTAAGTTATATAGGGTTGTAGATAATGCATCACAACATTTTTTTAAGATTATATGTATGAGATTATATTCGCATTCGAGATTATGTATCATCAAACTCAGCTTTTGCTGGGAACTTAGACGTAAAAAATTCCGCTGTTTAAAATGGCTACTGCTGAGTAAATAGCGAAGCTCAGTCATTGCGTTCAGAATAACCCGCTTAGTGCTTTGTCTCAGCCGCTTGGTAATCTGAACGCGCCCATTCACTTGAACGTTACGATTTTGTTATCGTGTAAATCAGGCTCACTTAGCTCCACCCACCACTGCACTCTTAATGGACTTTAGTCAAAGATGTAAACAATAACCTTTATTTTACCACATGTTTTTGTATTTTCACTTTTGAAATTTATAAAAAACATATTTAGTTTGAATTTTGCGTCAATTGTCAGAATTGATTGATGGGTTGTCAAATAGGGAAAACCAATAAGACAAAATAGGTTATAAAATTTCTTAGAACCATGTGGGAAATATGATTGATTTTAGAAACGAATTTCGGCTTGATTGTCTTAAAATTAAAATGATATTAACAAAATGGCTGTACATGGGTGGCATACATGCGTATAATGAATCCTTTGAAAACGGATAAACAAACGTAAGGGAATCTTTTGACAGTCTTTGATTTGTAGAGTGACATTTTATAATTGCTCGTAGAAAAGTTTTTTTTAAATTTATTCCTGTAGAAAAAATATTGTATGTAATGCCTGAGTAAAGTTGTTTTATGGAATGAGCTCGGAGTTGTTTTGTGGCGAGCCCCTACACACATTTACTACATAAATAACCATTTCAGCGTCAATCGCAGATATTTATTTCCACTTGTTACACGGTTGGACCAAAGTTATCTTTTTCTTGATGTTGATTTTATTTATTTCTACTTTTTAAAACATACCTTTATTTTTTATTGGGAAAGTCGACATTTAGGAATTTTGTGAAAGCACAAAACATATGAATGTCAGAATCTATCAAGACAGATTTTCAGATCGTCGAACTCCGGACCATAAAACTTTCACGGCTGTTGAAAGGCAACTTTGAGAAATGGGCAGTTTTAACAATTTCAATATTTATCGAGGACGAGAACGTATGCGAAAAAGTGTCAATGTAGAAAAGGAAGTTTTACAAAAGATCAAAAATAAACTCACAATGAACACCAGGCGTTTAGAACTCGAATTGGGTGTTTCGAAAAGCATCGTAAATAGACGTAAATTGTAAGTGTTAAAAAAGCAATTCCTCCATCCTTATCACGTCTAACATGTTTAAGAAAGAAATCTTACCAATAGATCCTCGAAAATGTTTAAATTTTGTCGTTTCATTCAATCAATGAGAATTGAAAATAATAATTTTTTTCCCGCTAAAACTGCTTTTACGAAATCAGGAATTAGAAAGGTGCATAATGAACATTTTTATTGCGATGAAAATCCTCGTACAATTAAGAAAACTTATTGGTAAGCATAGTTATCTTGGTAAAAAAGTACAATCGTGTATGCAACCGATATATAGTTTATTTTTCTAAACTTTGATGCTTTGAAAACAGTCTTTTGGTACATAAGAATATCAGTTGACAATACAAAAATATTAAAAATGATATAAATCAGTTGCACCACTTAGAAGCTCTATTAGAAAAACTATTAACATATTTCGATGCTCTCTAACCGGCCAGTTGAGACATTTTCAGATATACCTAAATTAGGTCAGATTATCGTTCTTTAACCTCCAGATTTTATGGTTAAATGTTGTACAATTATTTCTAAGGCATCCAGTACAGTGTGACACACGTAAACGCAGGACACGTCTGTAAAATTTTAATTTGCAGTGCGATTTTGATAATTTTTTTTAATTTGTGGGGCATTTCAAACTCTTGTCATCTTAGGGCAAACTCTTGTCACGTTCGTTTAAAATTCAAGGCTTACTTTGCCCTTTTTGTTGTAGCCAAAATTCAAAAAGACTTAAAGGATTTTTTAAGTTTGACTTAGGCACTGTCCTTAGGATAACTCAAAAAGGTATCTCAAATTTTGTTAAAAAATGATTATTAATAAAAAGTTACAAAACAATAAAATTTTAAATTTGAAGCATAAGCCGCTCCAAAAAGGTTTTCATTCGGTACGTAAATCGCATAACAGAAAATTTGAATTAAACTGACCCTAAATAAAGTAATCTTTCATTGGGGGAGCTGATTTACGGCAAAAATTAAATTAAAAAAAAAAACATTTTTTTGCTTTTTATTTAATTTCAATTTTTTTTCAATTTTCAATTATTCATTCCTGGGCAAAGTTTAAAAAGCGTTTTCAACCTCTCCTATAGAATAAAAAAACGCGAGTTACGTGATTTTGCAATTTAATCAACGATTTGTTTGTGATTTATTTATATTAAACCACATAAAAATCAATTATAGTGCCTACCTCTGCTCCCCTAATGTAGAATAATTGTATTTAAGGTCATTTTCCTTCAAATTTTCTATTATTATGCGATTTACATATTGAATGAAAACCTTTTCTGGAGCGACCTAGGCTTCTAGTGCGACAAGAACTTGTACAAAAATACTAGAGTTCGAGATGCCCTACAAATTAAAAAAGGAAAAAAATCACACTGCAAATAAAGAATTTACAAGAGTGGTCCGCTTTTAAGTGGATCACGTTGCCAATATAAGACTGTCACTTTTCACTGCATTTCGACTAAATGCAAATTTATTCAACCAGTGGAAGACTTAGATAGTGGAAAGATCACTTTTCACAGGTATTACGGTCTCTGAAATTTACTTAAGAGCTGGATCTCTAAGGGTAGGTACATATTCTTGCTCACAATCAGACATTAATATTCAAGTTTAGAATGAGACACAGATAGACTCCAATCTTCTTAATATAGGTACCCACTCAATTTGGAACTTTACGCTACGTTACTCGTTTCATCCTCATAAAGACCAAGTTACCTTTGGTTCGCCCTTAAAATAATAAATCTCCATAGAAAGTGGGACAGTTCTTACATCAGAAAAGATAAATCATGCTTTACTGGGATTCCCTGTTTACCTATAATCGGATTGTATTCTTAACGGCTTAACATGAACTTTCATGTGACCTAAATATTTTGATTATTTTAGACACCATGAATTGAACACCCAAAAAATTGAAGTCAAAATTTTAGATATGCTTCATTGAGAATATATTAAATATTGTTCTATACAAAATGAGTTTGTGATGAAATTTTCCGCCTGCGAACTTTTCCTATTTCCGCTTTATAATATCTAGTTACCATTCGAGCGAAGGGAAAGTGCTCTTTACATAATATCAAGTTTCGCTGTCCTGCACATGGCACTGGCAAAAGCAGAACTGTTCACTGTCATTTTTACTGCTTTGATTCTTTTGTGTTTCATTTCTACAATTTTATTTTGTCTGTCCCAGTACAAAAAAATATTTTATTTCAAATATACACTGTATCGTTTAAAATAGATATTTTTATCCCTAATTTCAGATGAAATAGCCAGTATAGCGGCGGAAGCGGAAGAGAAACCACCCGAGCAACGAACGGAAAGAGAAAAAATTGCCATTATGGGCAAGCCGAGATTGGGAGATATAATCAGGGCACAAATTAGAATAAAAGAAAGTAAAGAGTTTAAGGTAAGCCAAAACTGTTTTTCAACGACAGGAAGCAATTTCGCTTCAATAGCATAGGTCGAGGTCTACGGCAAAATTCAATTTAGTGTCAACGAGGTTAATCGGTTTTTGAACGAGATTTGACTGTTCAGGTCATATTGCTTAACGACTTGAAACTGCCTATTGACTATGAACCATACTAACATAGCATGTTTGGAAAATCACATTAAAGGAAATTTTTCGCTTATATTGTATTTTCTTAGTTGCAATTGTGTTTTGTTTAAAAATAGCACAAATACGAATTATGGTCCAGTGCTTTTAGAATTAATATTCAAACTTTTCAAGTTCTTCTTATACTCCAACATTTGCCTGGACGTGATTCTGTACTGATTTAGAACATTTAGCGATGCTTATCACTCCGGGTTCTAAACTGTAATGTTATACTTGATTGTATTTTCTCAGATTCTCTTTCGTTTGCACAGAATGTGATAATTGAACTTAGATTACATTTGAACTCAATACCATATATATGTATATATGTACATAGTTAACGTGGAATAGTCATTTTGACATTTCACATGTCGATCATTTGTCTGTATAATTCGACCCAAACTTGATTTTTTCTTCAGGAAAAAGTTTAGATATCTAATAACAGCCTTAAGAAACTATACAGATTTTTGGTTATAGGCTATGAAACTAATATTTAATCCTGTAGAAAACACTGTACAGCTTTATCACTTCAGGAGGCACTACACCTCTAATAAACCATCTTTAAAATCGTGAAAATACTGTAGTTCAAATATACATATACGTGTATAATACATATCTCTGCACGTATTCAAAGCATTATGATTCAATTTGTGTGTAATATGTTAATGGAATTTGAACAATTTGTGAGGAGTAGAATATGATACCATTATAACTTATATTTATAAATACAGTTATATTACCATGTGAACAAATTTTCTGAAATGTGTTAAACTGTTTCGATATAATTCAAAAAAGCTCATTGTTTGACAGAATAAAATTAAATTTTCGTGTATAATCTTGTATTTCTCAGATAAACATTCATATACTTGTGATCCTTTCGTGGCGAATAATCATGTCGTTGCTTGAATACGAAATGTATAAATTCTATTTTTGATAATTTATCAACCGAACATGACTCATTTCACGCAAAACAAGATTTATTTGAGGTTCCCTAAACAAACTCAATTATTTTTAAGATACTTTTATAGGAAATAAAATTGAAGAAAGAAAATGAAATACTCGCAAAACTTTAAATTATGATATTAGAAGAAATGTTCAAATAGAATATTAAATTTACATTAAAGCCAATAAGATTAACAAAACAATAGTTAAAAGAAAAAACAACATTACTTCGTATAAAAAGTATTTGAAAATATCAATTTTCTTAATACACATATTTCAATCTCTTTAAAGTCAAAGCAAAATAGACGAGAGTTTCTATAAATTGTATTTTTCAAGTTTTCAATAAAAAATTCTATGGTCTCCAAAGAAAATCGGATTGAGTTTAATGAAACTTTTGTGAAAAATTTCCGAAAATTTAGAAGAACATAAAAAAATACTTTCAATTAACTTCAATTTATTTTTATATAAATAATTATAAGCTTTTATAATGTCATTTATTTATTAATTTGTTTTGGGATATTTGAGAATATATTCTTATATTTTTACATTTTTCTTCTAATACTTATTCCTAATAAACTATTTCATTCACAAACGGTTCATGCCAGTTATTAAAAATCGTAACATATCATATCCCTTATAACTCGTAAAATGTTACTGGTTTATAGCAAGTTTTATTAGTTTTCTATAAAATCAATAACCTATAAGAAATATGATTTGCCCAAAGAGGTTTTCATATAAGGGATATACAGTTTTGGGCAAAATTTAATAAACTGAATAAGCATTAATGTGAATATTTATTTCTACGTTATGTACATCCGTTTCAAGAAGCTTCAATCATTTTGTACATACTTCAGAAATTTTTTCTTCGGTCACTGTTTTGCGATGACTTTTCCGGACAATATTCAACTCTTTTCGAACAAGGCTTACTACAATACATCTCATGCTCAGAAGATCCACTACAATATGGCGAACAGTCCCATATAATATACTAAGCTTATTAGCTCTTAAAGGGTAACACCTAATTAAACCATTGAAACAGAGGACAATGTTTCGAATTTCATTTCGTTTTACTAAATCGTGTTATTATGAAATGGTTTCAATATCTTTATTGAGCATATCAAAGAGAAAAACACAAAATTTTGTTATAAAAAAATGAAAAATAACATCTCGGCAATAGGTTTAAGAAGACAGGAAATATGGTTAGGTGATTTGCGGCTACCAGTATAGAGCTTTCAATTTTTATGTGAGAAAGTATTTTTTTTTTATCTTCTTAACACTAATGTCTAGAGAAATACGTCGCCGTTTTCAAAAATTTTCGTTTTTGACAAAATGGCAAACTTTACAAAAAAAAAATTCGCTAAATATTCGAAGCAAATTAGCTGTAACCAAAAAAAATTAACTTATAAAAAATATTCTACGTACTAGTGTTAAGAAGGTAAAAGAAAAATATGCTTTGTGTCAGATAAAAATTTAAAGCAAACCACCTTACCGTATTTCCTGTCTTTTTAAAACTGGTACTGAGATGCCATTTTTAATTTTTTTTTAGAACAAAATTTTGTTTTGTTCTCTTTGATATGCTCAATAAAGATATTGAAACTATTTTATAATAACACGATTTAGTAAAATGAAATAAAAACCAAAACATTGTCCTCTTTCTCAGCGGTTTACATAGGTGCGGTTTACCTTAAGCTCATATGTCGATTTTCAAAAACGATTTATTTTTACGTTTTTAATTTTTTCATCTGTATTTGAAGTCGAAGGGTGCCCAGAACGAGGCAATTCTTCAATCAAATAGAAATCATTTTGAACGCCTTAAACTATTCGTTTGTGCAAGAGTAGATTTTCCGAAGGCTTTTGCAATATTTTTAACGAGTCCCCATAAGGGATATCGTGTGAAGCAAAATTTCAAACAAATTTTTTGTTCATCTGAATTATACATTGTGATAAGCGACAAAACAGAAAAACGATGTAAATAGATGTTAAATAAATCGCAAATACGTGCGAAAAA
Organism: Hypothenemus hampei; assembly: GCA_013372445.1. NCBI lineage: Eukaryota > Metazoa > Arthropoda > Insecta > Coleoptera > Curculionidae > Hypothenemus > Hypothenemus hampei. The sequence continues at coordinate 510,065 of JABRWK010000042.1, forward strand.
GGGGATAAGTCAAATTGCCACCCTTTTGACTTATCCTTTTTTTCACGGACAGTAGTGAAATGCTAATGGCCAGATACCGCTTATATTTAACACAGACGTTATGCAATATTATATCTGCTTGAAAAACAAAAGAATACCGTATCTGTTAATCGCGAGTCGTTTAAATTGTAATTTCCCGTTATTTACTGATCATAGTGTATATTAAAAAAGAAATTAGGTACCTACCGTTAAACAAGATATCTACAAGTCATTTTCTATGGAAGAAAAAAATGTTAGAGAGGAAGAAACTCACAATTTTTGTTTTGCCCTCGGTACTACAACACCATTTTTTTAATTACTTAACTCTTTAAGGCGCCTTGGTATATAATTTGTACCCAGAAATGTTTACATCTCGCGGGATCATAGTACACAAATTAGACCACATGTTCAAATTTCAATTCAATAGTGATTAAATCTCTATTTTATGTGATTTTGACAGTAAAAAATGTAAAAAAGTTCTTTGCCCCTGTAGAACTTATTTGTCACCAAATTTCTCGCCCCTGAAAGAGTTAATTTATATAAAGCATATGAGTACGCTAGATGCAAAAGTCGGTATTTGCAAAAATTAAAAAAATTGAGTTTTGCATGTAAATAAAAGAATATTTAGAATGACTTACTTTGCAAATACAGATTTTGCATCTAGCGTACTCATATGTAAAATAAAAATTTCCAAATTTAAAATCGAATAAGAAAAATTACCTAAACCATGATACTACTTGAAAAATTTCAATAAAGCTATGCCCCTCCTTTAAAATAACTAATTCCCCATTACATCTCCGTTACTTAAATCTTATCTTAGTATCTGTTATGGTAATAATGTATCGAACTTCCTAAATTTGCTACCTAAATTTCATGTAATAAATTATTAAATTATTTTGCAAAGGATGTGGTAGATTTTACGAGATGCTTCCATTATATCGCTCTATCGATGGACAAATAACACATTCCAAAATTATATTTTTTCCACAATTGTAAAAAAATTGTTATAATACCTTTGGCCGTATAATACGAGAAGCAGTATTCGTCATATAATTATTTCTATTCGATTTCAGATTTATTACCTCATTAAAAATATCACTAAAATGAAGACGATTGAGTGTGTATACAGTAGATTTTGCAAATACGGGAGGTTCTTCAAACAGTATCAAGAATTTTACCACCGGGCAATCTACTAATTATTACAACACCGAGGCGCACGGTCCAATATTTATGGAGAGTTATTTGAAAATAACTGAATAAAGAATTATTTACAGCCGCTAAAAGTGTTTCTATTGAACAATTCTTATACAAATTTTAAATTAAAATAAGACATCAGAATTTTTAAAAATTCTTGTTATCCAACTTGTTTTTCTAATTTTATGACTTTATTTAGGAACGGTCTGTCGTTTTTTGTGTTTTAATTACCTCTAGCATTTCATTACAAAAAGATTTAATTTTCCGTTGATGCAACATAAATTGTATTTTACTACCATTTCATTACAGAAAATGACTATTTAACGAAATGCTACAAAATCGTTGTAGTATAACGTAAATTCGTAAAACCCATTGAAAGGAGGGTCACTTAATTTATAAACTCAAGGAAAAAAAGTCCGCTTAAATGCTCTGGAGTAAAATTGAAGTGCTTCAATCCAAACCTTCAACAGTTATATTTTTAGATGGAAAATACAACCTTTTCATTATTTTAATAAATTTGCTAGGAGATGATTTTAGAAACAGAGTGAGGAATGAATAAATTCTATCGATAACTTTTTATCTGACATTTTCATTATTATGAATATGATTTAAGAAAGAGAGAAATTAAAAAAAAAGTACTGCATTGATCTTAACATACAGAATTGTTTTGAATATCTTTATTACTAATATTTATTATATGTATATGAATATTTGCTTTTGGATAAATGTCTTGTTTTAACCATTCCTCAAATATCATTTATGCTTAAGAAAATCTCAGCAGTGTTTTTTTCTGCAGATTTTTTTATTATATTTCTGTCTAATAAGAAAAGATGTCTTAGATTATCTAATAAATGAGTTATTTAATAAGAAATTTAAGACGTTGAAATTCAAAAACGAAAGCAGAGTTATTCTGTGTGTAAAATTCTTACATTAATATGATCCACTTGTTTATCCAGACAGTCGCTTATAAGTGCCAATTTTTATTTGTGAATTTACAGCAATACGAATGTTTTTTCAAGATTCCTTCTCTTGTTTACCGGTTCACCTTTAATACCTTGTATATTTCTTCTAATCGAGTAGTATTTATCGATCATGTGGAATATTTGTAGTTTACTCATATGTTACAAGACATACAAGTTATCGAAACGTCGTATAAAAAAATTAAAGGAATAAGTCAGTGTTTTCTGTTACACACATTCTTTTAAAGTTTTATTTATGTTATCTAAGATAATCAAAAACAGATTATTGTACAGCCAAAAACCATCTATCGAACCATTCAAAGACCAGTTGCCTCTCTAGGATATCATAATATTCATGATTGGTTTCCTATCATTCTGTATAATACAAGAACAGATTAAGTCCAGGACTGAATCGGTTTATACCCAGTCCGAAATGGTTTTACAACATATTGAGTAAAACCATAAAATATATAAAATAAATTAAACCTTAATTGTTTCTACATATATTTTTAGTTTTACCTGGATTATAATTACATTTTTTTTCTCCTGAACAATTTATATAAATGATGATGACTCCGCAATTATGCCTCAATGAATATCTAAATTTTCATAATTAATTGCAGAATACGGTAGATAAATTAGTACAACGGGCCAACGCCTCATTGTTAATTGGCACGTCTTCATGGAGAGAACAGTTCATCGAAGCTTTGACTGTTAGTTCCAGTGATGAGGATGATCTAAAGGAACCTTCCAAAATGGATTATTTTATGCATTGCCTTACAGTTTTTTGGAAGATTTTATTCGCATTTGTTCCTCCAACAGGTAAAAAACCACATTTCTAATTATATTTTGCTTTTAATACTCATGAGTTTATCCGTTAAGCCCCGGATGGCATATAAGTTATGTTTTCCTTTTTGTGATCACTGGGTCTGCGTGTCACATATGTTCATATATTAAATAATTGTTGTGACATTGACAAAATTACAGCTCCATGTGAACCCATTTCTCGATGTCTGAGACTCAGTAAAGAACAAAATATAGATAAATAAAAAATATAGAAATATAAACTTATAAGCTATATTTTTTTGCAAAAATGTCAAATATTTCTCTCACAATTAATTGTCCGACGTGTAAATATACTCTGAATGTCAGTTTTTCTTTCGTTTAATTTTTTCATCTTTGTTTTCTTTTTTCTCGATATCCACATCGGGACTTAAATGAAGAAGGAAATTGAGTTATTCTGCTTATGACAATTTTGAAACACGTATACATATGAATACATTTCTTTGTTTAACAGAGAAACGTCTGATTGTCAGAAATAATATTACTACTGTGATTGATGACTTTCTTTAGCTGTCTGTAAAGTGAACCATGACAAGCACAATATTTTATCAAGAAAGCTACGATGAAATAAAATAAACATGCCCTTTTTATTGAATTTCATGGTTTTTTCTATTTCGGTTCATTTATCTCCATCTGTATTCAGAAAGGACAGTATCATCATAATGTGGTAATCGAAAATAACAATTTTGGGTTATGGTATTTTATTTTATTCTATTAGTTTGTGTATTAAAATTATACTTAATTTAATCCATCACCGAAAAAGTTTATGTATTCCGTATAACATTTGATGATAAATAAGGTGAAATTTATAATTAATTTGTTTCTTTATTAGTAAAATTATTAATAGAATAACGAATAATGCAGACAGCTGTGGAATAAAATTCACCTCATTCTTATTTAAATTTTATTTAATTAAACTTTGAAATTTGCTATTTACGACTGAACAATATTAAACCTAGATTGTCAAACTACGCAAATTTTACGTACATTTTACATGCTATTAAACATATACTTTTTTAGCCTCGACAGTCTATGGTTAAATTCCGAACAGTACTAAAATGAAATCAGTTCTGTCTTTGGAATTGAAAAGCTCCAAGCCGCAGTAGTATTTTCAGGTTCACTTGCTTTAAAAGAGATGTACAGTCAACCCGCTTTTAACACGGTTAATTAGTCCCGTGTCGTATCAAAATCAAAAAAAAAATAAAGAAAAAAATTTTAAAAAAATATATTTTTTAAAATTTTAAACTTATAGTTAAGACGTGTATTAAGCAAAACGTAGATGTCGTAGAAATCAAGAATATATGTTTCGTGTTATGTTGAAATTGATTAGTGTATAACATCGAAACCGCGTTAAACGAAACGCAAATGACATAGAAATCAAGAAGATGAGTTCCATGTTATATCGAGGTCGGATAGGTGTATGTTCTTTGTTATAGCGAAAGAATTATTCTATATGTATAATATACTATGTCTATAACATAGTAATGTTCTTAATGACAATACAATTGAAGATATCATTTATCAAAATTAAAATAAATTACAAACTGAATAAAAAAAATACAAATTTTGAGATATGTATGCTACGGTTAATGTTGTAAATTTGTCATTGAGGACAATGTCCGACAATGTCCGCCAGAACATATCAAACCATTTCCTATCTTGGCCGGTCAATGTGAACAATGCCCGGTTTTTCAACATTGCCCATAACATGTTCAGTCGTGTTCAAGAAAAAGTAGGACAGGGATTGTATCATGGTGTTCCAAAATTCATTAATAAATAGTACAAACAGGAGCTTGAAAAAAATTGACAAATTAATATTAAAAGTCATAGGTTATGTTATTAAACTGTGCATAACAAATTGTTATGCGTCATGTGGTCCGATTTACAATATAAAAAAAGGTATGCCCTACATTTTTATGAATACGACTTTACATATCTAAAACTAAACTAGAAAAATTCAATCAGTAACAAGAAATTAATTTATGTCATCACTGTCGTCCGAAACTATTATTGGTCTCCTGATAATAAGCTGAAATAAAACCTCTTAAATTTAGAATTTCGTTCTTCATCTCTGATTTAAACTTAAAGAAAATACAGATTTTTATTTAATTAATATTTCTTTAATCAGAACAGAGTGACAAAAAAATAGTGTTTTATTTGAAAACAGTGTTGTAGAAACGGCAGTCGCAATTTTAGTATTTTGTTTTATGGAAACCGTACTATCAGAATGCCATGTTACAGGAGGGTTGAGTGTATTTGATTTGAGGCCTGATCTAAGAGAAGCGTACTCAGATATAATTATCATATAAAATAACAGTAAAAAAAAACTAGTGGCTGTATGGAGTATGATCAAAAAGGCAATTAAGCATTATATCAAATAATTCAACATACGTACATATGTACTATATTAAACGTTAACACGTTTCTGCAAGAAAACTTTTATATGAGAGAAATGTTTTAAGTATGCCTTCTTGACTTAGTCGATATTGTTATTGTTAATGCTCATCTATTGATGAGCTTTCTGAACAATGAGCCTCAAAAAAAAAAATTACTGCTTCACTAGCTTGTAACTTGATAATAAAAGAAAAACTTCACAGTTTTTTTTAGTAATCGTTTTAGGTAACCAATTATATACAAATCAGCTTTTGAGTAATTTGATTCGAACCTACCTCTCCTTCATGTTTAACTACAATAAAATGCGAAGATGTCGATGTAAATTTAAAATCAACAAATCTTGGAGGCTAAGGGAATATACAGGGTGTTTCATTTTTTGTTTTTTAATTCGGCCTATTGTATAAGATATCATATAGTATATGTTAAAAATAGTTACATTTGTGTCCCAATTGTTTGATTTTTTGAGTCTATTGTTAAATTACAGTTTATTGGACAACTTTGTCCACTGGAATATTCTCTTAAGAATTAAAATCACTTTATAAAGACTGGCTTTTGAAACGTCACTCCTCAGATATGTATATATACAGGGTTGTCCACTAAGCGCCCGTCGGTCAATAGCTGCTAAACCGTTAGACATATGAGAAAATGTTTCATTTAAAACTTTTAGGGTTTCATCTCTGCTACAAGATAAAATTATTTTCGGTTTATACAGGGGGTTCTAAATAAGTAAAAAATAGCAAAGTTTTGTTTTTTTAAATGGAACCCCCCATTTTTTTATATATTTTTGGATTCCCCGTCAAATTTTATGGCCACTTTATGTAAACTGTTTTTTGTCTAAAATTTACCATTTCCGAGTTATTCCAAAAAAAGAAAAAATTTTGACAGCTGCAGTCTGCCATGAAAATCGCTACTGTACCGTAACCG
>JABRWK010000042.1:516734-553570 GCA_013372445.1 Hypothenemus hampei
GTCAAAACCAAGGTAGAGGTATGGAAAGTTAACAGATAATTAAATAAAATAATTAAAAACTGAATATAGTAATAATAATAAAAAAAATAATTAAGAACAGTCTTGTCAGACACTGTCTTATTTTAGTTAAAAAATTAGGTATCTAAATACATAATATGTATTTATATTATTATGTTTAACTTAATAACACATTTTTACAATAGATGATCAAATTGTTCATCTTTCAATCACAAGTTGAAAATTTTTTTAAATTAATTACCGCTCTTAGTACGTTTCTTCTTGGAATTTGCCTTATAAATTTGTAAGAATTCTATTACATAACTGGTCAACGTTGACAGGTGTTGTCCTATAAGTATCGTTTTTAATTTTTTCCCATAAATATTAGTTTAATGGTGATAGATTAGGCGTTCTATCTGGGGACTTTACATTACGTTATTAGACATTGCTCTATTTGTAAATAATTGGAATAAAATAGTTTAACATTTCCAGCGTTATGGCGAAGTGAACCATTTCGTTAAAACTAAATATTCGAATGAGTTAGAGAAATATTCTTTTCAAATTGGAGGCGTCAAACTTTCTTTATAAATGTCGATTCCAATTATTTTGTCTCATAACAAACCTACTCACACATTAACTAAAACTCATTTGCGGATGCCGTGCTTCATGTTTATGTGAATTTTCAGTAGAATACCTATGTTTATTGTGGTGATTGAACATCTTCGAATTAGGAAAAGTACATGTCTCATATTTACTGATTATTATTAATCAACCAATTAATTATTGTCAATTGTAATTAATTATTGTCAATAATTATTACAATTACACATTAACATTAATTAAAAGGGTGTAGAATTCTATACAGGTTAGGTACTATTGTCAGGATGAAAAGGGTATATAATATGAGTTTTGAACACCTCGAAGCGATTTCTTTTCAAAAGAATATAAAATATAATTTCGAAAGCCTCAGGGATGCAAAACATTATATCAGAATTTTTGGATAAAAAATTGAATGAAATAGATATATCATATGAGACTGAGGAAATCTACACACAAATGATAAAAGCAATATATTCAGTAACAAATTGAGTAACCAAGTACTGAGAATCAAAATCAGAAATGCGAAACTTACATGGAGTGAAAGGGTGCAGACGCACAAAGAAAAAAAGCAAAGAGCCTGTATATGGAAATGCGGAAAAATAAAGAGGAAACATGGAATCAAGATGTTTGTGGATAAGTGCATATCTCGGAGGAAATCAATCATCAGAAGCTTGGAAACAAACTAAAACTCTGAAAACCTATGACTGCCAACACACGTTAACACCTTTGATTACTTTAGAATCATGGAAAAAGCATTACCAAAAGGAATTAACAGAAAATCTTGGACAATATGTTACCAATTCACCATCACCATATTGAATAGAAGGAATACATCTATCAGTAAATACGAAAACCATAGCGACAGGCTTGAAAATATGAAGAATAATAAAGCTCGTAGATTCGAAAGAATACCTTGCAGAACTGCTGAAATACAACAACACAATTGATATAAATGCTAACAGTACTATTAAAAAACTAATTAAATGGAGAACCAGTACCGGAAAATTTGTAAAACAATATGGATAACACGTATCCCTAAGAAAGAAAGAAAAAAATGATTGTTAAAACCACAGATGTATATCGGTCACCAGGTCAATCAATAAGATGGACAATAATATAGAAACTTTAACTTATATAAAGGAACTTAACTGAAACGAACATACATACCTTTTACGAGAGAACAGTCTGGCAGGCTTCAGAGAAGGAAGAACATCCATAGATCTTCAATTTGAAACAACTAATGGAAACCAGTAGAGAAACCCGTTTCGTGGATTTTAGGAAGTTTTACGATAACATACTCGTTAGTAAACTTTGGAAAGTATCGACAAAGTTGTCAATTGATGCAACAACAATAAAAGGTATAAAAGAACTCCACAAAGACAACACTTAAAAATCAAAATTGGCAATAAATTATAGGGGGGTGAACGCTATAATTACAATAAACAGGTTTATCTCAGATATTTCAGCGTGGTAATACATCAAATTCATATTGAAATTTACACGATAAATCATAGCAATGACTCTGATTGAATAAAGTTTATTTGCCAATTTAATAATGTACTAATACTTATCCTATACATATAAAGTGGTACTTCTAAGTAACATATGCAAAAGTATACTGTTATTTAAAATAATAATTACAATAAATAATAATAATAATAATAATTCTATTAATGGTTAGAAATTTGCCATGAGGAGGGATTCATCCAATTAGGAGAGCGTACATCGTGTCGGAAATAAGAATTAAACCAGTACCGAAATTTCTACCTTAAATTATGATTCAGTTTAAAAACACAAACATATATGTATACATTCTGCACGTTTTTTGCATTTAAGAATTAAATTTATAAACTTCATTATTGTCTCATCGGCTAGAAACATCATACTATACAAACAGATTATACATGCGCAGGGTGCCCCAATTAAAATTTTCCACCTGAATATTTCGTTTAATAAGAATTTAAAAAAAATCATTTTTTTTAATTCATATTTTTAAAAAATTTTGAATTTAAGGGGGACACATTTCGTTGACATTTTTATCAATTCAACTTGCACGCCCTAGCAGAGGTATCACTCATCTTTAAAATTTTAAATCGAAATACGGGTTGAGTGGTACCTTGTTTTGAAGAGCATTAAATTCTCTTTTCAACGACTTCCACATTTTTTAAACTGAACTGATATTTTTTGGGAAATTACGTTATAAAAAAATTTTAACGTTTTACCATTTTCACTTCAGGAAATGTTTAAAATTCTCACCACCCACCTTCACACTACAATAACGAAACTTTTACTGTTTCTTCTTTAGGACAATTTGTTGGCTTTTAATAAATAAAGTGCTGATTTACACATACCTTTAACCACTATTCCCAGCAAAGAAATCCATATTCAGATGGAAAGTTTTATCTGGGACACCGTGTATGTACAATGCATTCGGAATAAGATTATCTCGGAAAATACATATACATACATGAAAAGATTTTATATAAAAGATCAATAGTACATGCATAAAGGTTTTTTATTAAGTTATAATTTGGCGTATAGGAAGTATACCATTTTTGCAGTATAAATATCAACTTCATTAATTTAAATGCGACACCTTATATTTTTTCACAGTTTCAGATTCCTCGTGAAAAACTACAAATTTTAAATAACTGAAAACTACTACATCTGTCTTTAACTGATTTCAATTTAAGCGCAATTAAAGAGGAGAACACTTTTTAATAACATATTTTATTATAATCTATGTATAGGGTCTCTCTGAAATTTGTCATGATAAAATGATTAAAATTCACTGAAGTTAAATGGAACACCTTGTATGTTTTTAGATATTTGAATCCTATATTGAATTTTAATATGAGTTAGTAGATAATTCTTATACTTATCTGTCGTCGTTTTTTCAATAATATCGTTGTAAAAAATAAATATATGTATTATTTCTTTTCTATTTCAGATAAAAAACTATAATATCATGGAATGGAAATGTAATATGGTTTTGTTAAATATTAAATCACTTACTGTAGTGTATAACTTCCCAGAAAATCCATATTCCAACTAATTGAGCGAGATTTCCCTGAGCAGGGGGTATTAAAATATTTGAAAAGGATTATAGCTAGCTCTCTATATAATATAGAGAAATATAGAGCTAGATATTGCTCTAAATTTCTCTATATTTTAATAAATTCCCAGAAAATCCATTAAGTGATGCTGGAGGAAATTTAAATATCGTCGTATCTACTGTCCACGAGTTCTTGAAAAATAATAATTTTAAACCTTATAAATTTAGAAAATATTAACATCTGGAATCCGATGACAACAATATACGTTTAAAATTTTGCCTAATTATGATGGATCCTCATTTATTATATAATATATTCGAAAGAAATTGTTAGACTGACAACGTAATTTTTGCAACCACGGGTATATATGTACAATCGGAAAAATTCTTATTATTGGTTGAAAAACAATGCAAGAAAATTTCAAACTATACAGTACAAGAACCATCAAAGTATACATATATGGTCTGGAATACATACAGAATGTTTCCTAAGTAAATATACTCCAGGGATGATTCTATTGTAAAAAACAAGACTTTTTCTTCCTATACATGTAGGGTTTAAATTCACCCCCCATCTCGCAATGTTTCCGCAAACCTAAGGGGAAAAATGTACCTATGTTTCATTTATTAATTTATTAATTGTTAATTACTAACTAAATTTAGTGGCGGTAGAAACTGACAATAAATTAATTTTTTTTTTCCGCTGTGACATCCGCCTGCTTGATTTTGTAATTTCTCGTTAACGTCTCTTAATTAATAAAGTTGTTACAAAGCGCAAGAATTTTTTTTTTTGAAAACTATTAGGTTTAAAATAAAAAAGTAGGAGGTAAGTAAATTTTAAAAACGAATATCCAGTGGATATTTTTTTATAATAAAAAAATAAAAAGGTATAATGGTTTGGACGAAAAATGTCTTTGTGGTCATTAATTTAATTGCTTTCAAGTTAAAATAGAAATCTAATAAAGTATAGAAGAAAGTCGTTCCTGAGTAGTAATATATCGTAGCAAGTTTACGGGGTGCGAGATAGATTTAGACCATACCTGTTAAGAAACAATCTTGTTTTTTGCCATAGAAATACTCCCTGGAATAAGTACATGTACTTAGGAAACAACCTGTACATCAAAAACAAATTGTCGATCTCATATATCTTCCAACGGCTTGAAATATTTAAATTTGCTGCAAAATGAAATTCAATCCATCTTACAAACAATAAACAAAACTAGACAAATAATATATCACAAGATGCACCACCTTGTCACAATATCAAAGAAGTAAAAATATTTTTGAATAAGAATTTCGTAGAGTGATTAAGTTGGAAGGAAGATATTAAATAGCCATCGAACAGCTCTGATCTAATTTCAGTTCTCTAGGGCAATAAGAAAGATAAAGTCTAAAAGACTAGACTGAACAATATCGAAGTGCTTAAAACTAATATTCAAATAGAAATAAAACCTTTAAATCAAAACAATGAATCGCAAAAGCTCTTTACAAATTGCAGCAAATTTCACAGCTTAGATAGCTGGGAATGGTAGATATTTTGCTCATTTAATGTAATTCTGATGATATATACATCTATAATGAAAAGTGTAACATATGTCTGGATTTGTATTATTATAACAAAACCCATAAAAGATAGGTACAGGCATTATATCTACTAGTTATATTAATTTCGTATTAAAATTTAAAATAGAATTCAAATATTTAAAAATATACAGGGTGTTTCATGTACATAACTTTAGCGAATTTCAATCATTTCATCACGACAGATTTGGAGATGTCATAAATCTGTATAATTAAAAATTGTAACAAAGTGGCTACGTGTAGATGGCACTTCATAGTATAAAATACTATCAATAACGCATTTTCTTAAAAAAATGCAGATAGGAGGTATTGCCAGGTCATTCGCGATATGTTATAATAAAATATTGTTAGTTACTCAAAACTGTATTTCAACGTCTTGTGATAATATATTATAAAATAACTTAGAAATCCAGTTTAATTTTACCTCTCTAAAGTTTAAACACCTTTACATAAACCTCTTAACTTTCCTGAAATTTTCCTTAAATCCTTCTAAATTGAAAACGGTTAGAAACAGGTGGAGTAGTTTTTATAACATTTAATATAGTTTTTGATGAGGAGTCTAAAACTAAAATATATAGTATCACATTTAAATTAATGAAGTTGATATTTATACCGCAAGTTATTATGTCATAAAAAACCTTTATTGAACTTTTCCATGAAACCCGTTTATGTAACATAAATTCTCCAAGATAAAGGAAGAGAGAATCTTATTTCGAACACCCTGTGCATATATAATCTTTTTGTATATAGAGGTTTCCAACCGATGAAACGATAATGAGGTTTATAAATTTATTTTTTAAATGCAAAGAAGGTTCAGAATGTATGTGTACTGATGTTTTGGGGGAAATAGTTTAAGGTACAAACTTCAGCAGTGGTTTCCTTAATTAAAATAGTGTTAGTTTGTTATTAAAATCATAGTCGGGAAATGTTTCATTATCAAAATACAGGGTGTTGAAGATTTATTCCAAAAATTGAAATTTACTAATATGAATCTCTAAAAACGGTTCATATATTGAGATGAAATTTTACACTTTTCGAGAATTAACTATGACGAATTTTTTTCAGTATAACTAATAATGTTAGTTTCTCAAGGCAATAGTTTTTGAATGGGTAAAATACACTAAAATTATAATTTTAGTTTCACCAGTAGCATGTTTTTATAGAAAAGATGGCATGCCATTTTTTTTTCTAAAAATAAAAACCATTTTTGATTGCAATTTAGATGAAAAATGCTCTCTTGACGTTTTTTGTCGGAGGCGCTATTTTTAAGTAAAAATTAAAAACGATATACATATGTATATATATTTTGCCCATTCATAAAACTCAAAAACTCTTGCCTTGAGAAACTAACATTATTGGTTATACACAAAAAAATTCGTCATAGTTAATTCTTCAAAAGTGCGAAATTTAATATACATTTCAAGTTTTTTTTGGAGTTATTAATAAATTTTAAGTTTTTAAATAGATTTTCGTAATATTCATAATTATGACTCATCCTGTATACATTATCTTTAAGTCTCTAGTTCTTTACAATTTTTCTTATGACAACAAAATTGTAATTCAAATATCAACCTCGAAAAATATTTCCATATGAAAAACTGTATCATCGGAATATAAAATCCAGATTCACTTTGGGCTTTTGGTTCTAGAAAATTTGAAATAGAGATAGAATTCAATACATTTTCAGACTTAATATTATAATATAATTATTTGATGCTAACATAAAGTGCAGAGTGTATTTCTAAAATCATGTTAAGGTTTAAAACTCCATTTGATTAAACGTCTTTCTACAAAATGAAACCCTTTCCCATAATTCACCTTATTATGATCCGCATTGCGTATCCGTAAATCGTATTACGTTCCACTAGGCAACAACAATAGATTACGGTGTGCAAATTCTGGCATTTTGTGGAACTGTTGGCACGTGCTCAAAAACTAACTGTCCTATATATTAGAAAGCACAATATTCCATTTTAGTCTATAAAAAAACCAAATAGGTTTACTATAATTTCCAAGATATAATCAGCAAAACCATTCTTGCTTGATGTTAATTAAATTCCATAAACATTTTTCTTTGTCAACCTCAATATGGTTCATGCGATGTCTTGTAAATTTTTATTTTTTTGTCTATGAAAACTCAGTTGTTTAATTAGTGTCCATTTTAGATGGAAGACATTTCTAAATATGATTTAACCTATTTTCAAGTATATAAGAAACCTTAAATTATGTTTTCAGATACATTTGCCAGTAAAGTAGCAGCGATCCACGACAAACATGCAGATGCTAGTGTAGGAAATGTGACGGGAAGTAATGCGGTGAACGTTTTCTTGGGAATCGGTGTCGCGTGGTCCATAGCGGCGGTTTATCATGCAATCAATGGAAATACCTTTAGAGTTGATCCTGGAAAGTAAGTATACGACACATAAGTTTAATTAACAATAAATTTGGAATAATTTTTAAGAAAATATTTAAACATATAAAGAGGCTCATTTGCAAATACGGTGAACTCCGGTTATGGCGTATATACAATCAGATATAACAAATTTTTATAACAGTACCTGCCTCTTGAAACATTGTAAATGTAAAACCTCTGAAAAGCAAATACAGTGTAATGGAAATAGGGTAATAGTTATTAATGTAATAAGTGTGAAACATAATGTTTTAAGACATGAGTTCGGAAGTTTTGCGTCGAGCTAAAGGCGGGATATCAAGAAATTCGAACGATTGCCCTCGGCATTGTGCTGACTAATTTGATAATATCATTCTGAGTTTGAAAGTTAAATTCATTTGTCAGCCAGTTAAGCAAATTTTACAATTAACATTATAAACAAAATTTGCTTTATAATTAAATACAGGGTTTCGAGACGTCAGTAAAGATAATACATTCAGATATTTTACCCCGATATTCATGTCAAAAACTCACAACTCCCCAACTCGTGTCATAAAGCATTATTTTACATATTACATAATATTTATTTATGTAATAAGTGCATAAAAATCTTTATTCACGTGTTACATACAATATTTTATTTAGCAGTGACATTTTAAGAAAATAAATATTTCCATTAAACTTTAATGCAAAATTTGTTTATAACATCAATTCAAAAATACTTTGGCTGGACAAACGTCAGAACGATACATCAAATTAGCTAGGAGAATACAGACCTTGGTAACACGTAAAGGATCCTTTATAAGTTAGCAATGATCTTTATAGTTGGATACGGATAAACAAATATAAAGGACGACTTTTGACACCGTCTGCGATGTGTAAAGTAACGTTTTATAATCATCTATAGAAATAATAGTTTTCAGCAACGGTCAGTAAGTACAGTAAGAAACAATACTGTAATAAACAGTTAACACGTACTTACAGAATATATACAGGGTGTTTCTTAACTATATGTCCATACCTCAGGGGGTCATTCTACAAGCAAAAATATGAAGAAAAGTTCCCATCAAGTTGGATCTGGAAATGTTTCCTGACGGAAATAGAGCCTTTTGAAGATGGCGACCAAAAAGTGGTTTTATTTAATATATTTTTGGAACTACTATAGCTAGAGTTTTTAATTTTGGTACCTTATTTGCTACCATGGGTACCTACTGTTAGCAATAAATCACAATTTTATATCGTATTCAGGGGCGGAGCTGGGGCGGGGATGCTCTAGATTTTTATGCCTAACTTTTTCCATTGATATTTTTTCACATTTTTTGTTAAGGAATATAATTTTCTGATGGTTTTTACATAAAAAACATATTTTTGTTTCAAAGTTCCCAAATGAACGCCAAAATTGAAAACTCTACCTGTAGTAGTTCCAAAGATATTCAATAAAAACCACTTTTTGGCCGCCATTTTTAAAGGGTTGTATTTCCTTCAGAAACCATTTCCGAACCCAAATTGATAGGAACTTTTCTCCATATTTTTGCTTGTAGAATGACCCCCTGAAGAATTGACATATAGTTAGGAAACACCCTGTATAATGTGGATGACACTGTATTAAAACGAACTTCTTCCGTAGGAACTATGACAGATCGGGTTTGAAAAGTGACACTTATGTCAGATTGGACCAGAAAAGAGCTGCTTTCAACCCGCTCTATATGCATGAAAGTTTAGCTTTCAATGCAGGTATTATGAAAATTTGTCATGACATAAAGTTGAAGTTTTGCTTTATTTACCATTACATTTCTTACCCTACATTATTTTCACCAAAATTCACATACTTTGGAATTAGTCTTGCTGAATATCATATAACTTTTTAATAATGAAAAGAAAACGCTTGAAAAATCATTTTTTATAAAGAGTGTCCCAATAATAAGGCGCAATTTAAAGTGTGCGCCATTTTCGCTCCCTTTGGTTGGCGACGCCTACAATTGCTCAGCTATCATCTATTGACATTGCAGTTAGTAAAAATGAATCGTTTCACTGTCGAATAACGCATTGTCAGCGCGAAAACCTATTATAAAAACGGGATAAAATTCTCTAGAGACACCATGCAAATTGCGTATAATATTTGGTCGGCGAAACAAAAATTTGTTATAGGAGAAATTCCGGGACGTGTCATCCCACTCAACGGAGATCACTATTAGCCACCGCGATTGTGTGTTATGATGTCGTGCGACTTGCTTCTGTAAAGTTACCTGAAATCACATGTTTATGTGAATAATCTAAGAATGATTCCTCAGTTAAAGTACGTCCTTTGATAGCAACATATTAAAGTGTTTAGATCTTATCGCCAAAATGTCAATTTGCGATATGTTGGAGTTACACTCCTATGTGATCGAGTTCAGTGTACAGGGTGATTCGATTTGAACTGTTTTTTTTTAATAGGAAAATTTATTTCCTGGCTAGATAAAAGAAAATTGTTTTAAGTCTCACGGGCTCAATTTTTAGGAAACATTTAATGACAAAAACTGCTTTGTGATGTCGTTATAGCCCACTAAAATATATTTTCGAGTTTTGACCATTTTAAAAATCGCCAATAACTTTTTTATTTTTTAAAATATTGGTATTACGTATAACAATATTCTCAAGGCACTCTTTTGCGAGAAATCCAGTAACGCATTAAATGTTTTTCTGCCATTCACTGTTTAAATATACATACAGTCGTAAATAAAATTTTGAAATCTTTTTTAGTTTAATGTTATTTAAAAACTTTAAAGGATTTTGCCGGTTTCATTGCCTTAATATAACAACATCAAAGGACATTTGTACTATAAATAATATTGATTCTTTATCAAAATCATTTTTTGTAATATCTTTGTGTAATTTTATTAAAGGGCAAAAGTTTGGAAACTTAATATATTTTCACATACTAACGATTTAGTTTGCAATAAATATTGCGACAATATGTTAGATTTTCTATAAAAAAGCTTAGAATTAAGTGCTTTTCCAAAGTTTTAAAAAATGCACTTGTTCAATTGTATTTAAATAGAATCAGGTCAATTGATATTGCGAGACGGCTGGAAATACCAAAAGGCACTATTTTTAAAATTTTACGTAATTGGTAATAGTAAAAAGGAATATTAAAAACATTTAAAAAAGACTCACCACTGAAAGCAAAATCTCACGTTACCTTATGAAACGAGAATAGTTTAATCCCGCGAGGGCGATGCCGCTAGGAGGTTACGATTTTGCCACTAGTTTTTGGAGAAATGCAATCAGAATATTAATTTTCCCTAAGTGTTATTTGAATTGATAAAGCGAAGGTAGATAATTCTGGTATATTTAATAGACATAATTCTTACCACCTTGCCGAGGTTGTTCCTAAAACTCAGCAAGGTCGGTTTAGGTTTAATATATGGATAGCGATATTCCGAGAGAGATTTGTCGGGCCTCATTTTTACAAAGAAACTTGAATAGAAGAGAATTATGTATGTATTTTGAGCACTTGTCTTATTCTCTTCTTTGAAGTCTTACCGGTGGCACGTATTAGACATGTATTATCAACAAGACGGATGTCCTCGTAACGCTTGGATTACAACTAGGCTTTTAAATGAAGAGTTTGGGCAACAATAGATCGGGATGTGGGGTCTTATACCATGACCGGCGTGGCCTTGTGACCTCTCTTTCTTGGATCTCTTTTTTGGGGAAGATTAAAGGATTTCATATTTAAAGGAAGGAATATTCAGACAAAAACATCATTAGAAGAGGCCACTCGACAAACTTTTGCAAGAATCACTGCTGTAGAACTGTTAAATAGTCGTAATTGTGTTCGAAGATGTTTGTAATATATTCAGACTGCAGAAGTTTAGTTTGAACACTTAGGTTAGTAAACCAAACAACATCTAAACAAATACGTTCTATTTCAATCATTTTTAATAACAAGGAACAACATATACAGGATATCCCTGAAAAGTCTATACAAACAGATGTAGTATAGCTCAAAATAAATCAATTAAACTAAACTTGTCTTACAATTAGTCCAAAAGGCATAGGGCGTAAAAATTGAAAAAATAGATCACATTTTCTTTAATATCTTTCGATCACTTCTAGCTAATCTAACGAATTTTCAAATCTGAGAGTTTTTGGGATGAGATGTTCAAATTTACTAACAACTTACTTGTTTCTTCTAAGAGGCACCGCAAGCAATGATTAGGATATTTTTAAACTGTCAAAATCTTTTTGCATCACAGTGTATGTCACTTTCGACCCAAGAACTCTTTTTTCTATTTTCCTAATTAAAAAAATGTGAGTCAAGGCTCGTTTTCACAGTGACAGGGATAGTGATAGTTACTATCTTGAAAGTAAATTCTGGTAGAGAAAAACAATCACTATCACATTGCCTACACGATGATAGTAATCACAATAATTGCTGACATGCCAGCAAATATCATTATCACTATCATCGTGAAAAGGAGCCTTCACTAATATTTCTAAAACCTAGCACTTTCGACAAAAAAGTTATTTTTAACTCCACTGATAAACGAAACATTTAATATTAGGAATAATCCTTTATTAGAAAGAAATAAGCGTTTAAAGGAAACAGTGTAATTGCAATTTTAAATTTCGTTTATTCAACAATTTTACTGCAAACAGAGTTGACAAAAAATCGAAAGTATAAAAAAATTCGCTTTTCTACCCTTTATATTTGAAAGTTTCTTTGCTAACGTTGCTAATTAAAAAATTATTTAATCATTTCATTTTAAGTGATCCATCCTGTATATTATATGTATATATGTATATATTACATTTATAAATATTACATCATTGAAAAAGCTTTAAAATTGTCTATTTTTTAAATTAAAACGGTGAACCGCAAAAAAAAGTTAACGCTTCATAAAATTCCTCTCGTAAGGATGGTTTGAAAATGTTTTTATGTAATACCAATATTTTGCAAAGAAAGTTACTGGCGATTTTCAAAATGGTCAAAAATCAAAAAACGCCCTGTGGTGGATTGTTTTTTGTTTATTTGTGGATAACAGATAATGACAATATCCCAAAGCGTTTTTATCATTGTGTTTTAAAAACCGAGCCCGTGAGATCTATGTGTATGTGAGTTTTATTCCATTTAGCCAGGAAATGGGTTCTTCCTGTTAAAACAGTCCAAGTCTTATTTTGAAAATGTTGCTTTTTTGCTGTACCAGTAGCTTATAAATGCTACATTAATTAAATTATTTGTTGATATTTTTAGTTATTTTTTCAATTTCAAGCAGGGGACTAATTTCAAGAAATTATCGTTATATTTACAAAACAAACTTTTTATAAAAGAATTTTATTGTTCATTAATTAACACTTAATTATAAACTCTTAAAACCACTTATTAAATTCGATCTTTTTAAAACTCGATCATGTTGTAACTACACAAGAGGTTATTTAACTTTTTACTTGAAAAAATTGAAAAGAGCATTTATCACTTTAAGAGCGTTAGATAATTTTACTTAAAGGAAGAATTTTAAACTCTTAAACACTGAAAAAGACATAGAAGTCCTGAAAAATTTCTTGGACTGAAAAAAATCAGCCTGTTTTAGACGTTCCATTTTTTTGCACCTTTCTGTTATGAGAAAAAATGCTTTCTTCAACCGTATCCTAAATATCTTGATTTATGTCGTTTACCGGCACTGCTTGGGTCATAACTGACTTCGGACACACATTTTATAAAGGAATGTGACATGAAAAATGCCCTTATAAAAAATGAAACATTGTTCGTGAAGCTGCCATTTCTTATTGTTCCAGTGGCTCCTCACTGAGTTGTTCCGTTTTTCTTTATATTTATCGTCATTTTTCATAAAACAAAACATTCATATCACATAGGTATTTCTACTAAAGCAGAATGGAACAAATTTAATATTGTGATATTAATATTTTTCAGTTTGGCGTTCTCGGTGACGATATTTTGTTCGGAAGCAGCAGTTGCCATTTTCATACTTTTCATTAGAAGATCGAAAATTGTTGGAGGAGAATTAGGAGGTCCCGTTTGCTTGAAATATTTCACGTCGTTCGTACTATTTATTCTCTGGATCATTTACTTAGTGTTGTCCACTTTGGAAGCATATGGAGTTATTAAGGGTTTCTAAATAATTTATTTGTTTTCCTAGTACAGAGCGGCAAACGAAAGTGTAAAACTTTTTGAAACATTTTAAAAATGCATTTATCATTAAATAGAAGAGATTATTAGCATTTTCTTTAGTTTCGCCTGTAACTGTAAGATATCATTTTACTTTAATTTATCGAGGACTGACCTGTCCAAGGTAGACCTGATTTAATTAAATTTAGAATTTTCTTTAAAACCATACCAAAAAATTACAGAATATTACTACATATAATAATTAATACATATTTTGATTTTTGATAATCCTTAATTTTGTAGGTTGTAGCGCTATTACATATACAGTATTGAAAACACTGTATATATAATCCTTTTATTAGTTTCTAATGGTTTCAAGAAAACTCAAAATTCCATTAAATTTGTTTTACTTTTACGATCAACTATTTCATAGTTTTAACAAATGTAAACCTGATATTTGAAATTTTGAGCAACATTGGCCAACCCTATATAATTAATTTAGTATACATATATATATACATATATATATATATATATATATATATATATATATATATATATATATATATATATATATATATATATATATATATATATATATATATATATATATATATATATATATATATATATATATATATATATATATATATATATATATATATATATATATATATATATATATATATATATATATATATATATATATATATATATATATATATATATATATATATATATATATATATATATATATATATATATATATATATATATATATATATATATATATATATATATATATATATATATATATATATATATATATATATATATATATATATATATATATATATATATATATATATATATATATATATATATATATATATATATATATATATATATATATATATATATATATATATATATATATATATATATATATATATATATATATATATATATATATATATATATATATATATATATATATATATATATATATATATATATATATATATATATATATATATATATATATATATATATATATATATATATATATATATATATATATATATATATATATATATATATATATATATATATATATATATATATATATATATATATATATATATATATATATATATATATATATATATATATATATATATATATATATATATATATATATATATATATATATATATATATATATATATATATATATATATATATATATATATATACATATATATATATATTCCCTCCGTAGTTGGAATCGAATTTTTGAATTTTTATTCCTGCTGGTAACTGTACAACGATTTAATTCAAAATTCAGAAATAAAATAAGATTTAAATGAATTCACCAAACATATGTATATGTATGTATTCCTAAATTCATCATTTATTGTTCGATACTTATTATTTTTGTTATAATCTAATGATAAGATTTACAATATAATTATGTACTTCCATAGATCTTAAATATGTGAGCCATATTTTTATAGATGAAGCTATTTTGTATCAAATTTTTTGGTTCAGTATTTATACAGGATGTATTGTTTTAAATTGATTGTAGTGGCGGTAGTATTACAATTAATTTGGCTTTAGTCTTATACAGAATCATACGAAACTTAACGCTAACATAATAAAAAAATTAGTCACGACATTCAAAAATGGATAGATCAGATTAGAATTTGAAAAACGAAAAGAGAAAAATTAAATTAAATGAGAAATTTAAAGAATTTTACAGTCAATTTCATAGCGATTCTTAAAAGAAACTTTAACTGAAGTTTACTTTAAAAAATTGAACTTTAGTAAAAGTCCCTTTCAGGAATCATTTTGAAATTGCCTGTTAATATAATATTTTGTGTTTATTGAAATAGTGCCAAAAAATTTAGAAGTGTGAAACAAATTTTATGCAGTCCTAATTTCTGAAAAGTATTGTAAAGGAAAAAACTTTATGATAAGATATTTAAAAATATCTTCTCTTTGCTAAAAAAGCACTACATATTTTGATTAAAATAATGAAGAGAACTAATTTTAGTAGTCGTCTTCATCAATATTTCATATTCTAGAAAGAGTTATACGATATTTGTTAAATAATTTCACTTGGAACACCAAATATAACTTTTTAGCACAAATTTAAAACAAATTTGTAGTGTTTTCTTCTATTAAAACTGTTATGATTAGAGTACTCATGTATATGTGTCAACATCGTCAATCACTTTTTGAGGTATACAGGGAGTGGACAAAATAATGTGAACACCTAACTTATATAAAATGGAACACTTGAAAATTCATTAAATTTTGACAATTAATATCGTCCTAACCACTGGTTGGATTTGAATGATTTTTTTTCGAATTGTAACTCTGTTATTAGTAAATTTCCTGTAGCCAGAACCTGTCCAAAATATAAAATCAACATATCGTACAGGACGTGCAAATAGTGTCATTTTTTTTCATCAAAGTTTAACGTCTTTTGTGGTCAGTACCAGGTGACTGGCATATGAAAACTATACAGTGATGTAGCTTCGTGTCTAAGAATATAAGTGCGCCATTTATACCGGCCCTATTGTCGATACCTTGGCATGGGGTCCAACATAAACAAATAAATATGTAATATTTACCATAGTGTTCACATTATTTTGCCCGTATGTATATGAGTGTGTAAATGAGGTTAAATGAGAAATACATTTTTGAAAGTGCGAGAGTACGAGAACGTAAAAAATACAGGGTGGTCAGTTTTGCGTCGGCCAAAAAAAGAATGAAACTACTTCCAAAATGGAATAAAACCCGTCAACCTTTCTATCTCTGTCTGTTACAGAGATATGATAAAATTAAAAGAAATAAAATAAAAGCTCATTAGCTTTATGGGAAATTTAACGTTAATTTCAAAATTATAGTCAAAAATTACAAAGAAGTGGATAAATAAATATATGTTTTTATGTCACAAAACATGGTTTTCTCAAAGGAACTTTGAAAAAATCATCTTTGTAACAAACTGAGATCGAAAAGTGCGGTTGACAGAATTTTATTCCATTTTGGATGTAGTTTTATCCATTTTATTTTGGCAGACACAAAACCGATCGCTCCGTATAAGCAAATTTTAACAGAGAAAAGATTTTACTTCTATTTTCTCAACGAGAAGAACCCGAAAATACAATGCAAAACATAAGGTGACGACAAGGATGTTGATTCCACCCAAATTAAAATAGAGAATGATGGATATTGATAATTCAAGAGGATTCTTCTTGTCTCAGAGAGAAATCTAAACGGAAAACAAGTTGCCCCAGCAAACAGAAGAAGTCTCGGGACCTTTGGCAGATACATCTGCAGGAATAATTGTGAATCCTTTAAGAAGAAATTTCAACGTGGAACCATTTAGACCATCTATAAACTGGACGATTTGGATTTGGAGATTAACAGTCAATTTCAAATTATTCCAAATTCCGAGATAAAACTATACAGCGACTGGAAGACTATACAGCAAAACTGCTGTATTAAATCGGTCAAGAACCATTTGAAATAGTCTATGATAAAATCTCTCTAGAAGACTTATGAGAAATGCTTTGATAAGCTGATGGAAATATTGAATGACTTTTACGTACCAAAACCAAAAAGTGATTGTGTACCCTAATCATAGCAAAAACATTAACAACCAATTTCATAACGATTCTTAAGGGAAACTTTTACTAAAGTTTACTTTGAAAAATTAGAATGTGACAAATAATATTTAATTGTCATATTCTAATTTCTTACAGTGAATTTTAGTAAAAGTTTCCCTTAAGAATCATTATGAAATTGGCTGTAATATTAATTATTTAAATTTAGGCTATAAACGTATTACGGCCAATTTCATAATCATACTTAAATAAAACTTTTTGTTAAAGTTCTCTTTAAGAAGTTAGAATATGACAATTAAATATTATTTGACATATCTATTTGTCATATTCTAAATTCTAAAAGATATCTTTATTAAAAAATCTCCTTTAAGTATGACTATGAAATTGTTTGTTACTAATAATGTAATATATATAATAATGTTGTTGTGAGTGTTTTGACTTGAGAAATAACCCAACCATATTAACGCTAAGGGATGAAGGAAGGTCACGAAATTATTCAGCGATCTAATTAAATTGTTATATGTATATGTCCTTGAGTTGATGCCATGTTTATGTATTTCATCCCTTCTTGTTGGATGCTCTGAAAATTTAGAAATGGGTTTTTGCTTGGAAAATTAAAATTTGTAATTAAGTTTATCGATTTTGGCGAGCATAAATTTCAGCTTTAGTTAAAAATATTTACTACGTTTCCATGTAGTATTGAAAACGTTTTGAAAACGACATTGGGGTTATTCTCTAATATTAAAATCACACATGTCAAAATTCAAATTCAAAATTGCATTTGATTTTGACACGTGTAATTTGAATGTTAGGGAGTAACCCCAATACCGTTATCGAAACGTTTTCAATACTACATGAAAACGTAGTAATTATAAGGCATACGAATTATCCAAAATAATAGAAAAATCATTATTCATAAAATTAGTTATCGTTATAGTATTAGACAATGTTTTAAATTCAATTTTACGATATCTTATTAAAAGTAATTCTTTGATCTCCCTTTCATTTTTCTCTGTATACAGTTTTGTAGCACAATTTTGATACTTCTGACATTTTCTGACATCTTTCATGGTTTCATTCACACACCTTTTTTCCGAATTTCAAACGTCAAAATCATGTATGCCATATTGAATCTCTCACTCAATAACCCCTTTATTCATAAATACCTTCCTAGTAGTTATGTAAAACAATTTAGTCAAATGGCTGCTGCGGAAATGGACGGTAGCGCATCCTCTTCATGAAATTATTCACTTTTATTATTGACGACTTTACGAACGGTTTGACGAATGTTTTCCTGATGACCGTTAATTATTTGTGGATCAATAGAGTAACAACGGTCCATAACATTTCCTCATAAGAAATAGTCCTATGCCGTCAAAACGCAAACTGCGCAATACCAATGAAACATATCCGAAACATCTGGTAATACGATTACTGAATTTACAAGTAGCATGCAAGGGATCAATTATTGCACAGTTTGTGTGGCTCGTTCCGCCAACTTGCAAAAATTAAATCTCGTCCAAATCCAAATGGTATAACTGCAGCCACAAAAAATCAAATAGCATTTTTTTGGAGAACCATCCATTTACAGTGTCCTTTTCACTCTTTTTATTTTGAAAGAAGCAGGGACCAATGATGTTACCAGCCTAAAACACACCAAATAGCAATGTTGTTAATAAGAGATTTTCACGCAATCGCTTACATGTGGCAAAATTCGTTAAAGAGGAGTTTTCCAACCAACCACTGTAGTAGCTATTTAACAAATAATTTTTCTAGAAATATTCGAAGGTGTAATTGTACTAGCAATTTTAAAAAGGAATCTACCTATTATACTATATTATGTATGTCGCAGGCAAAACGAATATTCTGTCTTATTGCGTAGAGTCTAGGCATTATGTAAAATGCGGGCAATTTGAACAATTTTATTGAATTGCACAATATGACTAAACTTTTTCAGCCTTTTTGCATAACGCCTAAAATTTATCAGGCAACTTGTATAATCTCTCTTTTAATTATATGCAACTGACCATTTTCCACCATCACTGATCATTTCTATATATTATCTACTGTGGTCTAGGTAATAAGTAGTAATATTAATTCAAAGATTCTTCAAATTGCCCACATTTTGTATACCTCCTAAGCTTTATGCATAAAAACGGATTATTCGTTTTGTCTGCAACATACATGTATGTATATAAATCAGTTAACAGTATTTTTTCGTGCTATTGATGACTGATTTAGATCGTAAGGGGGATGGGAGAACATATGACTCAACTACATTTTTCATTTCTGGGCGAGAAGCTCAACATTTTCTTCTAAAACCTCTTTTTATTAGAAAAATCGATTAAATTCTGATTAAGTACGTCGGTTTCAAAAAGTAAACGAATCTTCTATGAAGTTTATTTTGTTTATTTTAATTTATTTAAAAATATTTAAAAACATTTTGAAATATCGAACTTGAAGGATGGAATGAACAAACTTTCGTTCACCCCATTAACAAGTTTAGTTAAAGAGCAACATGAAATTTTGAACACTCTTTCCTTTCGAATCGAATCGAATATACATAACTAATTCTATTATAATTCAATTTTATGTATTAACTTAAACTCACGTAGCTCGTTTCTATCAGAAATCAATTTAAAACACATCCTGTGTAACAATTAGTTTTTTCTTAGAATAAGTTTCTAATTTCCCGTTTAAAGCGTATATTTGATTATAAATACCTAACGTTCGAATACAACATAATAGAAACGAATATAATTCAAAATAATCATAAAGGATGAAATTATAATAGAGCTATTCAGTCGAAGATACATTAATAATTTGACCTAATTGTAGGTTGAATAAAGTAATTATATTCAATTACTATAAATATGCATCTTCACTTTAATTTACTTTTGGTTCACCATTATAATTTAGTAAAATATTCATATTGATAATTTTTTTGTAAATTTTACGATTACAGATTTGTTTATAATATTCTAATATAAAAATTGATGAAATGGAAATAGATGTCGATAACATTAATTTTTAATTCTCAATATTTTAATTAAAATTAGTTATGTATGTGTATAAAAACAAATAATCATATCTATTTGTTGAAATTATGTTTATGTTTATGTGACGAATTTTTTTTTAAATATTTGGTCTTTCATTGTTAATTTATACATCATACAGAGTAGCAACAAATTCGTGTTTAAGTATATATGCGTAGGAATTATAGGGTTAAGGGTTGCGCAATTTCAGGTTCAACAAATTGCCGAAAAAAAAGTTTTCAAAATTATGACTATTTTGAAGAATAGAAAAGAACCGAAATTTGTGTTTCGGAAATAATTTCAAAACAAATTGCTTTAAAAGACTGAAATTAAAATATTCTTAAGGAATTTTTTTTCAGATCTTTTCTATGATGTATTACAATTTCTTATTTATGTTCGTTATGGATAAATAATAATCACGAATCTTTTTTCTATCAAGCAGGCTGTGAAATCCACTAATCATGGAATGGAAACCTTTAAATTTACACTATTTTTTTATTTACTATATACAGAGTGTCTCACAATGTCTTTAACAGAACATATCTTCATTATTACGTAAATTAAATTAATGAAACAAACGCGATGTGATTTTAGATATAACTTAACTCTCTAGTGGTTTTGAAAATGTTACATTTCTCACTTCCAAGACACCAACCCCTTTCTTTTTCCTTAAATGACATTCCTAATTGTTTTACATAAAATACGTTTGTTGTAATGTCTTGAATTTGGTACTATATGATTTTTGATAATTCATACACAAATTTGTAAGAAAAAGCAGTAAATACTTGAACGGACGTGTAATAATTGCTTCAACCTAAACTAAAGGTGGTAATGAAATAATAAAAAGAAAGTAGTCATTTCAAATTTTGCACCATCGCAGGATGTAGAAGAGCATAAAGATAAAATTCGAAATGTCCGTTCTACTATGACACCAGCAATGATTGCAGCTTCCTGTACCAGACGTTTGTTACAAAATTTTGAAGCTTATGTAGCATGTGATAGAACTCAATTTGAGCAATAAAATCTTACAAGTTTGAAATGACTTCTTTCATTTTATTATGGCCATCACTAATTCAGGTTGAGTACATCATAACGAACATATTTTTATGTAAAACTATAGGAGTTGATACTTAAGAAAAAAAAGAGCAGGTTGATATCTTAAGGGCGAGAAATAGAGTTACAACATTTTCAAAACGACTTGAGAATTAGATAAATCTAAAATCACATCTTGTTTGTTTCATTATTTTATTTTACATTGTGAGACCCTCTACAAGTTTTAAACCGTCAATTTCAAAATCATTTATCGGAAACTGAACTAGTGAGTACTTCATTTTTTATTTCAGCACAACAATTTGTCTTCGCATAATTGACATCATATTAGATGTTTAATTATTAATTACCTTTAATTAAATACCTATTTGATAAAATAAATTCACAACAAAATAAAACTTATCATTATGTTAAAACTATTGCTCTTTAAACTTTCGCAAGAATGCCTTAAGAATGTTTTAATGTGAGTTTTTTACTTCAATTCGTTTTGAAGTTATTAAAAAGAAACGAAAGTAACAAACTTCAGTTCCATATGGGTATCCTCGGAAATGGTGAGAATTTTAAACACTTTTTTTTGGTATCTTAACCAATCCGACAACTTTTACCCTTTTCTATACATATACTCATGCTTACAAACGAATTTGCGACATCCTGTATAAAAATTATTTACTTATTCTGTATTAAAAAATGGAATTTTGACGGATATTAGTAAAACTTATTAAGCCTCGGTTGTTCATTTAGATATTAGACTTACCTTAGGTAGAAGAGTGGTTTCGATAGCAATTGAAACAAAGGTGAAAAATTAAAAATTAATTGCCAGCAGAGATTACCAAATATCAAACACTGTAGATGTTATACAGTGCATTTAGATAATTACAAGTTTATCTTAGATAGACAGAAAAGATCCAATAGATATGGGATCAAGTATCGCTAACCGTTTACAAAGAGAAGGGAATATCCCTTTATTGGATGGTAACAAGAACATATTAGTACAATTAAATCAGATTTATTCATCATTTTGACACCACCATTGATTTATCGCGTTTCATTCATATTTTCCTTTATTTCTCGGTTATAATCAAATGTACAAGAAATTCAGACTTGGATCAAAATTTTATAAACAGTTCTATAGGAAAAATTGTAGTTTCTCTATCGACCAAACTTATAAAATCGACTTAAGATGAAATTTTTTATAGAAAATTGGCCTCAGTGGCAAACAAAAGCAAAATATTTCTTAAATCAATTTCTGTTTTGTTTTATTTCATCCGAGACTAATTCTATTTTCTTTAGAACCTTTTCAATTCTTTGTTAATCTTCAGATTTAAACTGAAATGATGAAAATAATAAAATTTGCAGTTACAATTTAGTTATTAGCTGTTTCCGTGTTCAGAGATGGTAATCAATATTTAGGTCTCAATAGATGATTAATAACACTAGTCAACATCTATTTTGCGATTATGATAAAGAGATATATCTATTTTTATTTAATTTATGGGTAAAGACTACAAATATACTAATGTGTTAATCACATCACTAATTTGCTGCAAGAATTTCATGACTTAAAATCGTGAATTCCAAATAAATGCAATTTAATTTAGGAATAACCATCGTTGATATACAAAATACTTTATGTACTATCGGCAGCAAAAGTGGTCAACCATGTCAAGGGTGAAATTTGCTTGACGCGTACTCCCAGCCACAGTTCATAGATATTTTAATGAGTACCAACAGTCCTTTGATGTACCTCAACATGTCGGCGTTTTTTGGTACTAGTCTTAAATACCGGCGTTGGCGACCAGTACAAATCACTATGTTGCGATTTCACTTTCTTTAGGTCGGGAAATCGATCAAAAGAATTTGAATTTTTTAAGAGGTGGTATTTTCATTTATGAGTGTCAGTAAATGACTCAAAGAAATTCATTTTCACAGCTGTATACAAGTAAAGATCCATAACAAGCGAATTTATTTTCAAATTGGTCGACCACTTTTGCTGCCGATAGTACATCACCCATAGTGGTATATTTTGGAAGAATAATCGTTGGAGGCTTCAATGATGCACCTACTTTGATTTGCTTGAAAAAACATTCTTTTTATAAGGATGGGTAACTCCAATATACATATTTAATTTTGACTCATGTCGCTATTGCAACAAATGAACTATACCACATAGAGCTGCGTACATACTGATGAAACAAAAACGCCTTTAGGCAAAATATTTTTGAATAGACCGTCGTAAAAGCAGTTTTATACTTTCTGTTATCGAATGAGAACACATAAGAGCAGCAAAACTACTTCGTTTTCCAGTTCCAATGTGCTTTCATTCATACGAATCTAATGGAAGATATAAAACTGCTTCAAACTAAATTAGTCACAAAGATTTTGTCGAAGGACCTTTTTGATTCATCAGCAGTATTGGTGAATATTGCATGTGGTTTATCGCATTTGCCGGTAGCTACGCTGCACATTTATTGGTAGGTTTTGTGAAACATCGGTAGACTGATTTTTCTTATTTTTAACTCGATGCTTAAAATCACGTACAAAAATAGAGGAAATATTTTAATAAAAAGCAAAACGCTAGTAAATAACATTTTATTGTTCATAAAATGACGAAAATGTAACAGCTCTTTAAAGCATCAAAATCAACCAGTCCCTTATAATCTGTCGCTCATTTTGGAGATTGTATGATTTTAATAATTATTGAGGTTTTCGTAAATGTAATAAGAATAATCTAAAAAATCTATGGTATTTGTCAATCCAGGAAAGTGAATTGTTCCAATCGTAATCGAATTTCTTTCCAAGGTTGCCAACTAATAGATTTTCTGCCAAAATTTGGTGAATTTAACGGATTTGGTGTGACTTCCTTTTTAATAGGCAAAATTTTAATTGATTAACTCGTGTAAATTCTAATAATTTTTGAAAAAAATCAAAAAAACTTCATATAATTGTAAACAAAGAATGGAATTAAATTTCTAAACAGTGGAATGCCAGTTTGATTTGTTAACAAACCTGCCACTTTCATGTATGGCGCCAAGGGCGCCGTAATCGCAGAATTCAGATTATTTCTAGATATATTTAGTTTTACTTTTTTCTGTTTAATTAATTAAATGACAAATTATGATTTGTTAATACGTTTTGTTTTTCATTTGATAAACAATACGTTTTTAAAATTATCGGTAGGATGGTGATTTAAATTGGTAGATTTATAGAAATTAAATCAGTAGCTCAGGCAACACTGTTCATCAATGTGTAAGCAGCCGAAAAGTGCTGAAAACTTTAATTGTAAAGTAATGATTTTCTATAAACTTTCATTTCATATTCTTTTAATTAGGATTATGTCATATAAAAATTGAAGTCGTTTGATGTTCATATATGTACAATATATGTATGTACAAGTGCTTCTCTTAACTAAACTTGTTTGTTAGATAGAACTTTTTTTTAATCATCTTACAATGTGGACATAAAGGTTGGAACAAATTAAATATAAATTCTACAGGTAAGGGAAAAAGATCACTTAGACGTGTCAATCTTAATTTTTAAATTCGTAATTTTGAGATGCAAGTTTTTTTGCCGACAATCCCTATTTTTGATATCGCCACGAACACATTTTTCTATATTCAGAACAATGATATTGCGATAGGATACAAATTAGAATTTTCGAAAAAAAAAAGATAATAATAAAAAAAAATAAATAAATATCTAATTTCTGTTTCGAAAATTTTGTTATATAATCTATATTAAAAATCATTATTTTGTGTGTAGAAAAATGTACTATTCTTTCAAATGACACTATGAGAAATGGGGATTATTATAAAAAAATAGGGGATGACGTACTATCTGTGGTATCGATAATGTCACGAAATACACTTGATCCTCGTAATTAGGTATTTTTTTATTATGTTTAATAGATTTTAAGTGGAATTTAAAAATACGGGAAAATTTTTTGGCTTTTGTTGAATAACCATGCAAATTAGTGCATACATATCTTCATTTAATTTGTTTCAATTCTTTAATCAACAGCCAAATTAACATGTATATGTGATTTTTTTTTAAAGAAAAATTTTCCAATTCATATGTTACAAAATTAACAGTACAAGCTGACTAAAATCGCAAAAAAAAAACTATTTTTCTTTTGTTGCCTAGTGTAATTAATCGTACTATTTCCTTCAGATTATGATAACCCTGAGCACTTCGATATCTTGTATTTCAACATATCCATCGAAAAGTAAATTAAAATAATTCTTTTATTTTATTTTTTAAATTATTTCGTATCTCTAAAAAAAATTACACTAATTTTAATAATTCTTAGTTTCCATTGTTTTCTCTCAACATTTTGTATGTTTAATAAAGACAATAAAATTATTATCTTTTCGATGGACATGTTTTATATTAAAGCTATTTTGTGGAATGTACCTAGATACATAACGTAATGATAATGGGAATCCATAAGTGATTTAGGTAATAAATAATAATTGTGTTTGTCAGAGAATAGATACTTCGACGTGTTATGTGAAGATTTAACACTACCTATTTATATTCATGTTTGTTGTCAATGCCGTTAAAAATGTCCTATTATATTAAATTACATGAAATGTTGTTCAAAAATAAACATCATTAAACATAATGTCTTGATCGTGTTTTCATTGTTAAATAAAATTCTTAATAGGAATAAAACAAAACGTTCCCATAAACTAATCATCTTCTATATCAACAGATTCCCACTAGTAACTACTACCAATAAAATTACTCTTAGAAAATGAAAAAAATAGCCGGTTGTATCAGTGGAAAAAGCCAGTAATCTGCCCTTGAAAGTTTGTCAACAAGAATATACATATAAGTGTGCTTCTAAAGGAATTGAACAAAAATGTGCGATTATTTAACTTGCAGATGAAGTGTTTACATTTCAAGAAAAAATATCCAATAATTGAATGGGACTTTTTTCTGTGCATTTAAATGAAGAATCTTGCCTGGATAATGCAAATTACTGATCGGTATAAGGATTAGATCGGCAACATCCCATATGGATTTGTTTAATAGGCATGTGTGTAAAGAACTTTACACACGAAAAAATGTTTTATACTAGGGGTCTTTAAGTGTTAAAACGGTTCATAAATCCTGATATAGTTAATATACTAAGTATATAGCAGCTAATGTTCAACAAAGAATAGGCTTAACTTTAGATACAGTTAGTTTGGACAAAAATAAGCTGATTTGACACAATTTACCTTATTGTTAGTTCAAAAGTTGATGTTAACGGAGCTACGAGAATGTCCAAGTTAAAAGATATAATTCGATAAAAGTTAAAAAGATATAATTCGATAACTTCCAGCTAATTTCATGAAATCTGGTATCTTGGGTTTTTCTGAGATGAGAAATTCAAATTTGTCAACGATTTAGGTGTATCTTCTAGATGGCGCTACAAGCGATAGTTAGCATATATTTAAACCACTAATACCTTTTTGTGCCATGATGTACGTCACTTTCTTTTCTTTTTTTTTTAATAAAAGTATATCTTATCGATGTCGTCAGATGCCACGATTTTCCTACAAAAGCATATTTACAACTCATAATGCATAAAAGTTATCCAGAAATATCAAAATTGCTTACCTGACTATCTTACTCTTTATCCGTAGAATCAAAGAAATAATACTTCAAAGTTAAAAAAATACTAATTTTTAGTCAACACTGTTTACAACATTTTGAAGAAATTACAAAAAAAATGTGAAACCTAACAATGGCTTTCGATTTACTCTGAAAATGTTCATATGTCACTAGTTTTAAACGTTTATTTCTCTAAAATCGTTTCTTGTAGCGACGTCAATAAGATATATCTGTTTTTAAGCAACAAAGGTAGAAAAAAAAATTTCCATACCAAAATAACATACACTTTGACACAAAAAAATATTAGCGGTTTAAAAGTGACTTAACGGTCGCTTGTGGCGTCATCTAGAAGATACGTCTAATTGTAAATCAATGACAAATTTGAATTTCTCATCTCAAAAAGCCCCCAGATACCAGATTTTCTGAAATTAGCTGGAAGCGATCGAAAGATATTAAAGAAAATCTAATTTATTGTTTCAACTTTGACACACTGCAGCTCCATTAGTATCAACTTTTGAACTAAGGTAAATTGAGTTAAATCAACTTATTTTTGCCCAAATTAATTATATCTGAAGTTTGGCCCATTCTTCACTTAACACCTTATATTTACCGTAAAGTTTTTGATAATCCATAGAAAAAAAAGTACCTTATTTACTTGGACAACGTTGACCACTAACAATTGGTCTTTTCACGAACAAACTAAAAGGCCTCATGGAAGCTTTAGGCTTTCTAACTTTATAGTCATACGAACCAACTCATACAAACAATGGAAACCGCAGCAATACTTACAGAAGAATAGAAATTGCAGCAATCCCTGCTAACTCAAATAACATTTTTAGAAAAATTATACGAACAACTACTCACATACAATATGGACAAACGTATTAATGTTAATTTAACCAAAAAATAAGCACCAACAAATACGATAGTTATTAATAATATTATTTTTTCGGCTGAAAGTACATTGACACAATCCGAGAATTGTGGATCCCTGGATAAGACTAACGAAATAAGCAATTAAACTACACCTCCCCATTATTTATCAAAGGAACGAAAAAATATCAAGCACGACCCAATTTTCCATGTTACCCATCTTCATTGCATTATCATATCTTTCAACGCCTTATAACATAGAAAATTTTCGTTCAACGTTTGACCCAAAACACCCATTGAATTATGGATGTGTTAGCGTTCAAATTCAAATCGAGCACATTTAACCCATTAGCATTTTGCTTAAAACTCTACTTCCGTTTTTTACATTTTACTATGTTTTTCAAAGGTTTTTAACGGACTTTAATCTTGTGAATCATGTTTATATGCAAAGTTTCACGAATTAATTTAACGCTTAACGGCGTTGAAATCATCCCTTTGTAATTTTCTTTCGAAAAAAAACCTTCTGTATGAATTCAGCTCCGGTTTCTCTTATCTTGAACGCAACATTTTTTTTCCTCTAAACTTGTATTTCCCAACTCATCATGCAACTTTTCGAAGATCTTTTAAACGTATACCATCACCCCATTTCACAACAATGGACAAAATATAAAAAACCACCTTCACAATGGACATGGGATTCTTCGCGAAAGGGTTGCGATTGCAATGTCCAGGGGTGTATTCGAAATATTTGAAAAACAAATTTTTGCAAATTCATTTTTCTTTAATAATTAATAAAACCAGATAACCTATCATCTTAACATTAACGCGAACACTTTGATTAATTAGGAATTTTAATGATGAATCGGAATTATTCAGTAGATTTTTGCAACCTAATTTATTGCCCTTTCATAAAAGGCGTTTTATTTTACCCCTTTAGAAGATGGTTTTATATTGATTTTAACAATAAAGACATCGATGGGTGATAAATGACCATTGACGAACAAATCAAAATTAAAATCAAAGTGCTAATTCAAGACTTGACAAAAATTGATTTAAATATTAATTGAATAAAATTCCTTTATGACTAAACCAAAATCATCAAATTGATAAAGAGCCTGATCAGATAAAAGGGTTGTTCTCAACCCCCTTTTGTTCTGGCAAACCAGATCGGTTTGGAACGTAAGAAGCCGAATCGGGAAGAAAAAACACCTCACAACACCGACCCATTGAAAACTAGTTTGCAAAAGCCATGAAAACCTGTCGTCCATTTGCATAATTATATTGCACGTGTTTACATTAAATCGCTCGACAGTCTGGTCAGAATCTTTTAAGACGTCGACTGTGAAGTGGTGGAGGTCATCATCGTTCTCCAGATTTGCAGCCTAGTGATTTTATTTTTAGATTTCATCAATTTGACTGAAATAGTGTTTCAGACAATATGGCTGCAAGTCAAGGAAAGGTATGTCTTATAATTTTTTCTGTAGGTACAACTAGTACATATAATTTTTTAAAATACTCCCTATTTGTGATAATACTTTACGTTATTTTAATGTTAGTTTATGATAATATGTTATACAAATAAACTTTAGAAAAACACCACAACATACCTTTTTCACTATTGAATATGGTAATTTTGTTTATTACATTTTTGTATAAATAATGTTAATTTTCCAGATTATTTTATATTCATATTGGCGAAGCTCTTGTTCATGGAGAGTTAGAATAGGTATTTATTTATTACCTAGAAAAACACTCAATAATGACACTACATTTTCAGCTCTAAATCTAAAAGAAATACCTCACGAAATAAAACCAGTGTCCCTGATAAAAGGTGGGGGTGAACATCATTCTAACGATTTTAGAGAAATCAATCCAATGGAACAGGTACCCGCTCTCCATATTGATGGAGTGACTTTAATTGAATCATTCAGCATATTGCAATATTTGGAAGATACCAGGGTACATAGAAATCTCTTACCTTCTGATCCAATTAAAAGAGCGAAGGTATTAAATAATATTACATATTCTTTACGAGGTCTATGGCATTTTACTACTTTAGGTTAGAGAAATATGCGAAGTAATAGTATCTGGAATCCAACCTCTTCAAAATCTATGTGTTTTAATCCATGTGGGAGAAGAAAAAAAAGATGAGTGGGCGAAACACTGGATTAATCGAGGATTTAGGGGCGTAGAGAAGCTTTTAGGTATATTTTTAGTTAATTTTACTAACAATTCAACAGCTTCGTTATATATTTGATAGTGTTTGCTTTATTACAACCTAAATTTTAGGTTTTGGCCATATTTAAAATTAGAATATAACAAAAAAAAATTAAACTAAAATCTTATTTGATATCTTTTATCTTAAGCAATAAAAGTAATTTGTTTTGAAAATATAATTCTGGTCTGTATCACTCATTTTTTCATAAAACAGCATTACCAGTTTCGCTAGTAAACAGAACAATAAGATAAGCACAAACCAAACAAAAAAAGTAATGATTTATCGGCTAAACTCCAAACAGTAACATCGTATTTATAGGTATTAATTTTTAACCTTTATTTAGGCGCCAGTGCTGGTAAATACTGCGTTGGAGATGAAATAACATTAGCAGATTGCTGTCTGATTCCTCAAGTGTTTAATGCAAGAAGATTCCACGTCGACCTGAGACCATTCCCAATTATTTTAAGAATAGACAGAGAATTGGAACGACATCCAGCTTTTGTGGCTGCACACCCTAGCAATCAACCTGATTGTCCTCCCGAAGCTCACAAATAACTACCATTACTATTAGTTTGAGTCGTTTCTTGTATTTGAAGCAGTGGCGGTATGCAAGGTCAAAATATGATTGCTCTATTGGAAAACACTTCTACGGCTTTAAAAACTGCTAGAAATACTGTGTTTTGAAAATACCCACTAGATATATGTATGTACCACGATACATTAAATTCTTCAAGCTTGTTGTATTTTTTTTGAACATATGCAGGACTATGTAAACGATATAGATAAAACTCGGTGTTCTAGACCCATCCTTTATTGTACATATTAATAACTCATTATGATTAAAAATATTAAGAACAAACTAATATTTGTAAGGACACAACCGCTTGAATAAGAATTATTCGAAAGTAGTAAGAACATAATAATATAAATATATTTACGTCTGGTACCGTGCTGTTAAGTAACTGAGTTTTCAAATTAAATGAAAAAATAATGAAGAGTTATATTTTGAGAAATGTAATAAAACGAAACTAATTTTTCTCTAAAAAATGTTTTCAATAATTTTTACTATCTATGGCTTGTTTATTTGCCTTCAATCTCTAGTTTAATGATAGGCCAATTTCATCTTTTCTTTACAATTTTTCATATTAACTTAACTATAAAGTTAAAGTTTTTTGAATGAGTGAAAATTGTTTATTTTCGGGCATCACGACGAAAAAACGACCAGCAATGTAACATAATTTTGATTTGACATGAAAATTGTAAATTGTATCTACTATAAAACCTGCCCAACTTTAAAAAGTCACTATAGAAGTAATTTGCAACAAAAAAGTCGTATACTTCTCTCTTCAAAAAATCCATGGCTATTTTGTTACTTAACATTTTTGGATTTTACAATATTTTAAATTTCTTTCCATAAAACCAAAAGTGCCTTTGCTATTCTTACAGATAGAGTCTGATCTGTATATTAATATAATAACTGAGTTAGACCTTAGATATTGTCAAGAATACTGTTAAATGTACAGAAGTAAATTCAAGAGTTTCTGAAGAATTAATAAATAGACCTTTATTTACTTTTTTTAAAACCGCCACTGACTTCAATGTCACACTATTTCTATTTGTAGGTAATAATTTTAATAAAGCTGTTCGAATAAAACTTAAGTCTTTTTATTAATCACCAGCCATATCACAGACAATTAACAAATTGTACAAAAAAAAAGAAAAATTAATAAAATACTGACTAGAATATTTTATGGACAGTCACAACACCAAAAAAAATTAATTTAGAAAGTCAGTTTTGTTTCTGTGAAAATAAAATGAATTCCGTAATTATGAATTCTAAAAAAATAGCTGGGGTGGATTTATGGGAAACACATTTCGATGCAGTTTCAAATGTAAATGCATAAAACTGTTCCGTGTTGCAAAAAAAATAAGAAAATAAAGAATAAAAAGAAGAAGGAAAGCAAGAAGCAATTTACGTTTGAAAGAAAACGAATGGATATAAAAGAAAAACAAAAGAAAATGAAATAATAAAAAAATGAAAAATAGAGAATCGTGAGGAAATCATGAAAAATACGATGTATGGCACTATGGAGTTTATTGAATAATAATGTGTTTGACAATGCAGTGTTCTAATCTAATTTAAAACAGTAGCTACAAACAGTACATTTTGTTATATGTAATATATATTTTTTGTAACACACTTTCTGGATCATATCGAATAAAACCTAAATTTGCTCGGAATGTATTCGAATGACCAAGAATTTGTACAGTCTGTAGCAATTTATATGTGCATGTTCCCATACACGACGATTCGAATAGAACTTAAGACCCGTCTTACCAAAAAAGTATACGCCCACACAGTTTTGGTAGTTCAATAATTTTTCCAATAACTATAATATCACTGAACCTATACGTATTTCATAAAATATTTCTTAGATATTTTACTTATTTCTAACGA
Organism: Hypothenemus hampei; assembly: GCA_013372445.1. Taxonomy (NCBI): domain Eukaryota; kingdom Metazoa; phylum Arthropoda; class Insecta; order Coleoptera; family Curculionidae; genus Hypothenemus; species Hypothenemus hampei. Next base: position 549,336 of record JABRWK010000042.1, read on the forward strand.
AACAACTATCGGTATTAGAATTTTGAATAATTAATTTTGTTATTATTTAAAACTCTATCTCAATTTCAATAAATCGAATACCGAAAAATTTTCAAATAAAAACTTTTTCAATCGACAAAATGTATAAAGAGAAGGTGCAATAATAACAATGTGTTTCTAAATTCGATGTAAATTGTTGTAACAATCAATAAACATCGACTAATTAGACTGTTGTAACCTTATTTAAAATGTAATATGCTGAAAACCTGGTAACTCTTGTCTAATTGTAAGTTCGAAAAAAGCTCTATGTTAAATATGTAGTAATAGAGGAGATTCATGAAATCAGGCTTGACGAAACATTACCTCATTTCAATTTAAGAGATTATGTTCATCAAATCTTCCATGAACCTCCTTAAATCTAAGTAACAACATTATTTAAATCGCCTAATAAAGTCAATATAAAACTTTTAACTCGACTAAATATAGGCCTCTTTAACGAATTACAACATACCTAGAAAAGTGGACGATACTTTCAAATGGAAAATGGAAAAAAAACTTAATAATAGTTACAAAAATAAAATATATACACTAACAAGCTTAAAATTGGGTTCTAAACTAATTTAATATGAATGGAATTAATTCATAAACAAACAATAATAATAATAATAATAAACTTAAAATGTAACAAAACAACAAATTAAAAACAAGGTCACTTTTGTGTTTCAATGTAACATTGTGAATGAAAGAAAAACAATGTTTTGATTTAAAGACTATCTTGGACAATACTCTCACACGAGACAAATTCCAAATTTATGCTCATATCCAGAATGGCTTCGCAAAATAATTTCACCTTTTCACACCAGTTCCAAATGTTGTTATTATTAACTTAGATGTGTATCACAGTAACAGGAGTTAATACAGAGTGTTCATGAATTACGTGTTCAATTATTTTAACGTCAAATGCGAGACAAATATTTAAAGATAGAATTTTTTTTAATTTAAAAAGTTATACATATATTATGTCTAAATGTATAGTGCGTTTTTTAGATTAAATTACAGTTAAATCAAGTAGGTATTATAACGTGATATTTTGATAACTGGTTTTCATATAGTCCATTAACTGTTAAAGTCCTGTGTTTTTATCTATATGTTTTTCTAACATGGCTTCAATGTAACACTTTCTCTTGTCTCTGTGGCATATGATAAGGTGTGTGTTCTAAAAAAAATGAATGAAAGAAATATCTTTTTATAATAAGACCTATGCGGACAAATAAACTTAGTTTCTGAGCAATATTTTTCTATTTTTATTGATACAGCAAACTAGTGGCAAAGAATTTCATATTTTTAATAAAGCTTCTCGCGTACATAGTGGATTCAAAGTTATGAAAATTCATTTTTTACACATGAGAACCGAATTGTAAGACATATTTAATAAATGTAAGTCACGACAGTATTTTAACTGCTTACACGTAATTTATGAATGAACCAGGTAGATTGCATAAACCATTTGGAGTAATGTTGATGACAACGACAATTTTAAACTATCCTAGAAAGGAAAAATACGAAATAAGTACTATTGTTTAAAACCTGCTGAAATTTAGAATTGCGCTTCAAAGACCAATTCGTTAGGATATAATCGATGGAAATGATTAAAGCATCCAGTAAAGCGACTAGGTTTTGCAAAATAATTTTTTTATAAAAATGTACTTATTTACTACCATTAAATATATGTATTATCTGACCGTTACCTACCACATTTCTTACATAATTGCACCATATGACCTGAATAGTTATTATTATCATTCCCGTTATCACTTATTAAAAAAAACTTAACGTCAACTTTTAGATGAAGCAACTGAACCTATTATCAAAAATAGAATTTTTAATGCAACAATAAAAGTGTGATTTATGTCTTATAATTAGACGAAAATATGTATGGTAGAAATTGTGTACTTAAGGCAATACCAAAATTTTAGAATTCTACTGTTAGTTAAGTCATTTTTAGACCAAACTTATTATTAGGAAAATTTCTAACAGATTAATATTTATCTTAATCTAAATATCATAGCTATGTTCCTTAAATTAAATCGGCTTTACATTTCAGACAACGTTCAATAAATATTTTACAATAAATATTTATTAGAGTAACATAACTTACAAATGAATCAACAAACAAATAAATGAACGTGGTCAATTTTCCCTAACTAACAAACAAACCTCCCCAACACCGCATCGATTGACTAGACTTTCCATTTAATAGAAATAAGTAAAATTTGGTCATTCAATTATCACCATTATATTCACAATACATACATACATAGCAACATGGCAAGCAAAGTGTTTGGTTAAAAATGGCAAAATAAAATTGAATGAACAAATTTATTATCGCGTAAAGCCGAAGACAATAAAAATAGTTGAAAGTAAAAGAAAACTGGGAAGATAAAATTGTTATTTTTACGCATAATCAGAAAGAGAGGGCTATCCAAACATTAACATTAACAACAACATGCGATAACAGTATTATATAATAATAGAGTTTACATTTATTTATCTCTTTGCATTTCTATATCCTTCTTTTTAAAATATTAAGATTCTAGAAGAAATAACAGCAACAGTTCTTTTCAAATATAAGCTATATACATCTACATTATTAAACTGTTTTATAATCAATTAATTGACTGTTTAAAACAGTTTGATTCTTTTTAATGTAAGGTTGATTTAGTCAAAGCCAGTATAACAATTTTTGAATTCAGCTGAGGAAGAAATCTCGAACAAATTCAAGGAATTTACTTTGTGGGTAGTTTTACACAGTTATTGTTTTCAAATTGTTTTTTTTAAGGGACTTTCTATATTGAATTTCATACGATACGCAATGGATGAGAGAAAAATCGTATGTTAGTTTTAATCTAATTCTGAAGCCGATGTGACTTTTTGTCTAGTTAAGAAGCAATTGTTCTTCAGCTTAAAATATCTAAGAAATAAGACTTATATCTTAGCTATTTTAAGTTAAAATATTTAAATCGGTGAGGTCAGTATTAATTAGTCAGTAATCAGTATTAAGTTTAAAGTTAGTATTCGTAAATGTTTTGATGTTGTAAACAATACAAGTCTGGACTGTTGTTTTTCTCACAGCTGAGATGAGGCATGCAAATTTACGGTTTTTACACACATGCCTCCTTATGAAGAGTTTAAAGCCGATTGGTTATGCTAATTAAGAATGTCAAAATTTGGACTTGTACTGTTTTTTTATCTCATCGATTCCACTATAATTTGCAGGAAATAATTGCATCATCTATTAGAATTTGTCCTTCTGTTACACCTTAAATTCTCATAAACTTAGAGCAAGATGATTGTAAATTGTTAACACTTTTCATATGATCCAACTAGGCTTTCAGCTTAATATGTAATAGTACATGATCCAAGATATTTCAAATGTCAATACAGTTTAATTACATATTTTACAAAAGCGTTATTTGTTTGTTTAACATATAAAAATTGTATGCTAGTCATGTATCAACCCGTATAGAATGTGACAAGACTTAATTCAATTGAAGATGTTTGAAGTGATGTCAAATGAAAATTTCTTTAAGTGTTAAAGTATATGTGTGATTTCATTTCGAAACACTAGTTGAAAGGCATATTATTTTAGCTAAGATATGGTTTATGTTGTAAAAAACAATGAATCATCAATTCAATTCTCAATCAATTTGGACGTTGTTGAATGAAATTACAATTAAGTATCAGCTTTTTCCCGAAACGATCAGTTTTCCAATCTGTTTAGTACCTACATATTTGAAACAACTTGAACTGCTACCTACAAAGTCAATTCTTCAAATGTTTTCGAAATGTTTACCTGCGTCTATAGTATCAGAAATACATATACATATATTTGAATAAATGGAAGTTTTCAAAGCTGAACAGAGTTTAAGTAAAACATTCATTTTTCAGCCAAATTTTAAATTTGAAGACACCCTTTATATTTGTAGATAAAATATCAGGTTTAAGTTTTATCATTTTCGCCAATGAAAATGATTTTTATTTAATACAATTCATTGTTTGGTAACAAACTTACTTGTTTCAAGCTTTTTCAATACTTTACAATATAGAATTTTATTTAAATAAATACGATCTGATGCCTGAGCTTTGAATACAGGTACTCAATTACAAACGTAAACAGCTTTGCCATCACACATAAACTTTTGTGTAAATCCAAATTTTTTTATGAAACAGCATTCGTTTTTTGTTGCGTTACAAGT
>JABRWK010000042.1:554455-600944 GCA_013372445.1 Hypothenemus hampei
TCATGAATTACGTGTTCAATTATTTTAACGTCAAATGCGAGACAAATATTTAAAGATAGAATTTTTTTTTTAATTTAAAAAGTTATACATATATTATGTCTAAATGTATAGTGCGTTTTTTAGATTAAATTACAGTTAAATCAAGTAGGTATTATAACGTGATATTTTGATAACTGGTTTTCATATAGTCCATTAACTGTTAAAGTCCTGTGTTTTTATCTATATGTTTTTCTAACATGGCTTCAATGTAACACTTTCTCTTGTCTCTGTGGCATATGATAAGGTGTGTGTTCTAAAAAAATGAATGAAAGAAATATCTTTTTATAATAAGACCTATGCGGACAAATAAACTTAGTTTCTGAGCAATATTTTTCTATTTTTATTGATACAGCAAACTAGTGGCAAAGAATTTCATATTTTTAATAAAGCTTCTCGCGTACATAGTGGATTCAAAGTTATGAAAATTCATTTTTTACACATGAGAACCGAATTGTAAGACATATTTAATAAATGTAAGTCACGACAGTATTTTAACTGCTTACACGTAATTTATGAATGAACCAGGTAGATTGCATAAACCATTTGGAGTAATGTTGATGACAACGACAATTTTAAACTATCCTAGAAAGGAAAAATACGAAATAAGTACTATTGTTTAAAACCTGCTGAAATTTAGAATTGCGCTTCAAAGACCAATTCGTTAGGATATAATCGATGGAAATGATTAAAGCATCCAGTAAAGCGACTAGGTTTTGCAAAATAATTTTTTTATAAAAATGTACTTATTTACTACCATTAAATATATGTATTATCTGACCGTTACCTACCACATTTCTTACATAATTGCACCATATGACCTGAATAGTTATTATTATCATTCCCGTTATCACTTATTAAAAAAAACTTAACGTCAACTTTTAGATGAAGCAACTGAACCTATTATCAAAAATAGAATTTTTAATGCAACAATAAAAGTGTGATTTATGTCTTATAATTAGACGAAAATATGTATGGTAGAAATTGTGTACTTAAGGCAATACCAAAATTTTAGAATTCTACTGTTAGTTAAGTCATTTTTAGACCAAACTTATTATTAGGAAAATTTCTAACAGATTAATATTTATCTTAATCTAAATATCATAGCTATGTTCCTTAAATTAAATCGGCTTTACATTTCAGACAACGTTCAATAAATATTTTACAATAAATATTTATTAGAGTAACATAACTTACAAATGAATCAACAAACAAATAAATGAACGTGGTCAATTTTCCCTAACTAACAAACAAACCTCCCCAACACCGCATCGATTGACTAGACTTTCCATTTAATAGAAATAAGTAAAATTTGGTCATTCAATTATCACCATTATATTCACAATACATACATACATAGCAACATGGCAAGCAAAGTGTTTGGTTAAAAATGGCAAAATAAAATTGAATGAACAAATTTATTATCGCGTAAAGCCGAAGACAATAAAAATAGTTGAAAGTAAAAGAAAACTGGGAAGATAAAATTGTTATTTTTACGCATAATCAGAAAGAGAGGGCTATCCAAACATTAACATTAACAACAACATGCGATAACAGTATTATATAATAATAGAGTTTACATTTATTTATCTCTTTGCATTTCTATATCCTTCTTTTTAAAATATTAAGATTCTAGAAGAAATAACAGCAACAGTTCTTTTCAAATATAAGCTATATACATCTACATTATTAAACTGTTTTATAATCAATTAATTGACTGTTTAAAACAGTTTGATTCTTTTTAATGTAAGGTTGATTTAGTCAAAGCCAGTATAACAATTTTTGAATTCAGCTGAGGAAGAAATCTCGAACAAATTCAAGGAATTTACTTTGTGGGTAGTTTTACACAGTTATTGTTTTCAAATTGTTTTTTTTAAGGGACTTTCTATATTGAATTTCATACGATACGCAATGGATGAGAGAAAAATCGTATGTTAGTTTTAATCTAATTCTGAAGCCGATGTGACTTTTTGTCTAGTTAAGAAGCAATTGTTCTTCAGCTTAAAATATCTAAGAAATAAGACTTATATCTTAGCTATTTTAAGTTAAAATATTTAAATCGGTGAGGTCAGTATTAATTAGTCAGTAATCAGTATTAAGTTTAAAGTTAGTATTCGTAAATGTTTTGATGTTGTAAACAATACAAGTCTGGACTGTTGTTTTTCTCACAGCTGAGATGAGGCATGCAAATTTACGGTTTTTACACACATGCCTCCTTATGAAGAGTTTAAAGCCGATTGGTTATGCTAATTAAGAATGTCAAAATTTGGACTTGTACTGTTTTTTTATCTCATCGATTCCACTATAATTTGCAGGAAATAATTGCATCATCTATTAGAATTTGTCCTTCTGTTACACCTTAAATTCTCATAAACTTAGAGCAAGATGATTGTAAATTGTTAACACTTTTCATATGATCCAACTAGGCTTTCAGCTTAATATGTAATAGTACATGATCCAAGATATTTCAAATGTCAATACAGTTTAATTACATATTTTACAAAAGCGTTATTTGTTTGTTTAACATATAAAAATTGTATGCTAGTCATGTATCAACCCGTATAGAATGTGACAAGACTTAATTCAATTGAAGATGTTTGAAGTGATGTCAAATGAAAATTTCTTTAAGTGTTAAAGTATATGTGTGATTTCATTTCGAAACACTAGTTGAAAGGCATATTATTTTAGCTAAGATATGGTTTATGTTGTAAAAAACAATGAATCATCAATTCAATTCTCAATCAATTTGGACGTTGTTGAATGAAATTACAATTAAGTATCAGCTTTTTCCCGAAACGATCAGTTTTCCAATCTGTTTAGTACCTACATATTTGAAACAACTTGAACTGCTACCTACAAAGTCAATTCTTCAAATGTTTTCGAAATGTTTACCTGCGTCTATAGTATCAGAAATACATATACATATATTTGAATAAATGGAAGTTTTCAAAGCTGAACAGAGTTTAAGTAAAACATTCATTTTTCAGCCAAATTTTAAATTTGAAGACACCCTTTATATTTGTAGATAAAATATCAGGTTTAAGTTTTATCATTTTCGCCAATGAAAATGATTTTTATTTAATACAATTCATTGTTTGGTAACAAACTTACTTGTTTCAAGCTTTTTCAATACTTTACAATATAGAATTTTATTTAAATAAATACGATCTGATGCCTGAGCTTTGAATACAGGTACTCAATTACAAACGTAAACAGCTTTGCCATCACACATAAACTTTTGTGTAAATCCAAATTTTTTTATGAAACAGCATTCGTTTTTTGTTGCGTTACAAGTACAGCAGTTTGTTGATTTATTTATATTTTTCTCGCTTAAATAGCAGAATTTTCATTTCTATTTTTAGCTCTATAGAAGCGCGAATTTCTCGCGGTGAATAAATTTCGCATCGCTTGCGACAGTACGTTTCGTTTGGATGCCCACACCAACGCATCATTTTCTGTTTATAGCTACGACGTCAAAATGTATTCCTTGTTAGACGAAGAAGCAATGCTACTTTTTTTTTAGATTAGAATGTGAATAAAAATTAAAATTTTTTAAAATGATTAAAAACGAGTGTTAATTTTAAAAATAAATTTATAAATTTATTAATATCAAGGTGCCATATCTATGAATTATATGACGAAAATTTTACCCGTACCGACTGTAAATATTTTACTGCAATCTGACACCGTCTTTAGGATATTTTTTTTTCAGCGTGGGTATGGGCATTTTCATTTTGGAGGGTTCTTCTGACCAACACGAAATATTCGCATCGAAATGTCAAAATTATTACCATTAAATTAAATGGCAATGTCGGGACGATACCAATAGCGGTGGTATGGGTATTGCCATTTAATTTTATAGTCACCTTGCGGCGAGTTTTTCGTCTCGGTCAAGAGAACCTTTTAAAGTTTGAAAGACAAAGATATGGAGAAAAGATTAAAATTAAGCTAAAAGTGAATGGAAAATATGTAAACGAGAGAAAATATAATGACAATATATGGGAAAACAACGGTCCAAATAATATTGATATTTTTAATTTACAACTATATTATTTGAACCGTTCTTAAATGTAAATACGATGGATGAACATCACAATTCCTCTTTTTTTCTAAAATCAGATCAACAACTTTTTGGAAACATTGCTCAAATTCGCCTCATTTGGAAGGACATATTGATTCAGGTAACAATTTCATTTAAAGTTTTGATAACAAATTACCTTAAATACTGAACAAAGTGGCCTCAAATAAGTATATAGTTTTTTCAAATTTCTAAGAATAAATAAAATTATCATTTAGACAACAACAGTAACATGAATTTTTCCATAAAATATGTATTTTTAAAAACAAGAAATTTTGGTACTCGTCCAAATTAAAGGTAATACTATAACTAGCAATTTATAAAAAACATTTGAAACGGGTAATACATTTCAATATTTACATACATAAAATAAAGAAAAACAAAGACCCCCGAAGGAGAGAAAACAATACGTTGCTATGAACAAAAAAAATCCAGTATCACCCATTATAATGGAGATACCCGGCTTTTATCACTGCATGGCAAGGGTGCCCAGGGTTCCGTTATTTCTTGCCCTTTTCAATTCCTCCTCGGATATACGTTGTTCGATCAGGTACTGAGCGGTCGTAATGGAATGCTGATTGCCCGTGATTGTCACGATGCGATTTCGCGTACCGGGTGCGAAAATGCCTTTCTTCGAAATTTGAATATTTGCTCCACTAATTTGTTGAATTTCCACTAGGGATCGGCCACCAGGACCTAAAGAAAAATCAATTCGTTTAATAATTGACACTTTGTTTGGTTCTGAACACCTAGTAAAGCAGTGAGCAAACATGTTTTCCGTTACTATCAATTGAGAAGCCTATACTACTGCAATTAACAGTAATTTTGACAACGTTCAATCCTTAGGTTCCTTTAGGGTTTTCTCAATCGATTCTGGTTTAATCACAAAAATAGTTTGTAGTACTACATATTTTCACTGTTGAACTAGTACGTTCATAACAGAAATGGTACTACTTAAAATTTGTGAATGTAGTGCAATCAGTTTGATTCTTGTAACCATCTGTAAGTACCTTTAAGGTATTTCTTAAAACTTTATTATGCATTAAAAACATTTAAAAGTGTAACATTCCTGTGGCGCAACGTTGAAAACATTACCTAAAATAGCTCCAACAATAACTTCTGGAATTTCAACGTTTTTGCTTTCGGGGTGCCCTTTCAGTTCAGCCGGAGTGGGACTTTTGCTTAGTACCGCCACTTGTTGATTAGTACCCAATCCGAAACTATTATTGTTTAAGGATATTGGTGCGGTTGCTGCCGATGTTTGATGTCGGAATGGATCGAAGGCCGATTCGTATCTTTCCAAACTGGAACGAGGAGTTGGAGAATTTGCGCCTAAAAAAATATTTAGAATTTAGATACATTTATAACAATGAGTTGATTTGTAAAGTTTTAGTAGAAACAAGAAAATGGATAATAATTTGTCCATTTATTGTTTCATATGTTATGTTAAAAACGCTTAGTATAAGTTTTTGCATTTAATAAAACAATAAAAAGTTATTAGTAGGAAGATATAGAATATTTTTGAAGGACTTTGGCTTTTGGCAATGCATCATATGCTTACTAATATTAATTTGGCCGCTGATACACATGCAATCCATTAGCGTAAAACAGGCAAACAAAAATAAATCGAATTTGCCGCAATATGACATAACACTACTTGCCCAAAAGCGCTTTGTTTTACGCAAAAGGTCTCACTTTTCATTACGCAAATGGATGAGTGGGAAATGAGAAACGGAAATGTTATCGTATTTTTTTAACTTCAAGTTACTAATTTTCAATGGACAAATTATGACGAAATAGTGGTTCTATTACTGATTTTTATTTCATTTTTCTTTTATCTTATTTAAGATGAAATATTTACATAATGATCTAATAATAGTAGCAATTCAGGAGAGGATTTTAATATTGAGTCTTTTCCAAATATCCGCTTTACTGACCTAGACATTCGCCAATGCTAAGCTGCCCAACTGCACCAAACACTCCAGTGCCGGCTGCATTAGCACCTGCCTGTTCCATGACGCTTAAGTAACTCGAAACTGGCAATGCTCCCGCATGGGTACCTCCAATTCCCAAACCAACGCCTAAAATTCCATATTTGGCGAGAACGGTAAGAGCTGCACTGATTTCCGTGATGTGTGGTTCAGTCAAACCGGCGCTTCTTAACTGGATCTGCATTAAAAAGTTTTTTTTATAGCAGTTACATAACTTTTACATTCATTATTTCAGTGACGTCTACTACGCATCGTGAAAAAGCGTTTGATAAACAAAATGTTTAGTTTTCCAAGGTTATATTATTGTTGTTTAATTTTCATGTAGGAATATTCAAATTTACCAGGAAGCTAATGCTAATTGTGTATTTCGTGTTTTATACATAAACCTTCATAAATTTAGCAAATTAGAAATTGCAACACCAAAAAAAGTGTAGGAATTTTTTGACCAAACTTAGCAGAAACCTTCAACTACTCAATTCTAATAATTGATTTGAATTTTAAAGAAAAAGAACAAAAAAATCAACACAATTTTTATTAATAATGGGTCGTGTCCCTACTGTTACTCTCCCTCATCATCATGCTACCCTCCTCTTCCCGGTATTAATTCAAATAGGTGGTCAATGTTTGTTTGAGTAACTGGGTCGCAGGCGACTTGCAATTCTTGTCGGAAAACTACTAAATTCCGTGGAAGATTTGCTAGGTTCCTCAGTTTTCTCCCGATAAAGTGACATATATACATTAAAGCTTTTAAATAAGAACATCGCATCTCGATTTTTTTCAAAAATGACAATCAATTATTTTTCTCTAGAAAACTTGCTCATATTTCCAGTAAAATTTTTTCACAAGTTTTTAGGTGGATACCAAATAAGATCTACTTCCACCCTATAGCACTCCGTACATTTTCACAATTCAGTATATGTGCAACAGAAAATTGAATATTACGCCGCTTTTCGTCTTTACGTTATGCTACCATAAAATATCTCTAAACAGAATCTGAAATTATTACTGAATAATATCCTATCTCAATCTCGGTTCTAGTGCAACTGCAGTCTACATGACTCAATCGTTGCTGTCCTTGTTAAGCCGTAAGAAGTAATACAATTATATGTAGAATTACAAGCCAAAATTCTGATTCGCCTGAAATTGTTCTAAGTTATAAGATGGCTACCATTACTTAACCGTTAATCTGTAATTGACTTTGTAATAGAGAATACGTCTTTTAGTGTCATTGGGCGAAAATGGTATTCATGTTCATTATTCTTTTACCTTTGGTGAAGGTCTCTGCATTCCTGCGTCCCTAATCAATGACTGATAAAAGCGCATGACGATATATTGGTTTCGGTTAAGACAATTTGTAATCTCCCTAAACGAAAATCTATTTTCGCGTAAGCTATCAATTTGACCTCTTTCGAATCCGTCCAACTGGCGATAATTTATATTTTACCACACTCCAGGTATAATCAGACATTAAAAACATATTAAGCAATTGTATTACACAGAAAACAATATAAATTAAATCGAAACTTGCAAGAAATGCACCTTGAGAGTAATATCTGAAAAAAGAAATGTCAGATATGCCATTATCATAAGGAAAATCTTAGTGTTGAAATTTTTATGTCATTTAGTATACTAGAGCATAGGATTTTCTACGTCATATTATACAATTCTTGAGTAAAATTGCAATAAGTTCGATAGGGGCATTTTATGTTTTTTTCCATGTCAAACTGCTGAATTCCATAGAGCCGGTGAAACCTTTTTAGTATATCATATAGGAATTGGCAATTTTTCCTTATATTTCTTATTCTAATCATTTTTAAAATACTAATAAAAAAGTGATGGAAATGGAATCAAACAACGAAACTAGAAAATTCAATTCCAAATGCTTTTTACTTAAACAAATTTCAATCTACGAGTAGAAAATATCTGCTCATTTTGTATGATACCATAATCTATCGAATAAAGTCTCAACTACCCATTAGATAAAAAACACAATATAGAAAAGAGTATAGGGGTTTTTCTAATTAGGTTAAAAAGGGACGAATATAATTTTCATGCCAATTACTTTCCTTTTTTAAATTTATCAAAATTTCCCACCAGAATATAGATATTTATAATGAAGGACTTTATTGGAATCATTAAATATTCCTTATTATTTACTTCTGCGAATGATATAGTGGAAAGTAGAAAGAAAGGGGAGCGTAGAAAACGTTACGCTCAAACGAAAATGTTGATTATCTGGTTTTATAGTTTGACATATTTGGGGCAGAATCGAAATGTAAAAACATACTCGTGTGAAGAGGATTTGAACAATTAATCCATTTACAAAATATTTTATTATCATTAAATTTTCACAATTAGGCATGGCTACCTTTAAAATGGTAATTTGCTCTGACTCAAACAGAATACACAAGCAATGCTGATTTTAAACCAACAATGGTGTAACTTGGGTTCATCATCATGAATTTAAGTCTGGGCAAGACTTCATGTAGTGTCATAAAAAAAGAGTACACAACGCACAAAGAAGTACAAGGTATCCCACGTGGCTGATAAACTCATGGCTACAGATTCCTAGGATTCAAAAGGATTTTTGCTAATATACTACAAAAACTAAGGTGTTTCTATAACAAAGCAGTACTATGGACTATTACGATATCATGTGAGAAAAGGGTGCTACGTAATATGGAAACATAGAATCGAAACCTCACATTTTATAGAAGAAATAAAAAAAATTGCAATAGAAAACTTTGATAATTATACGACACGGTAAAGATATGTCGATAAAAGTGAATAAAGAAAAGTTACTTCAATAAATTTGTGAAGAAATCCATAATTGAGAACATCGAGAAAATGGATATTGTGTGAAATACTTTGAGAAATTATCACTATTTGAAACAAAAGGACATGTATTATTGTATGTGTACGTTAAAGGTAGTGACTGGATTCTGAAGTCGAGCTTTAAAATGTTCTTACAACTATCAATTTTACCTTAATGTTTTCTAATAGTTGAGCGGTGGCCGATCCGATATTTTGACCGGGTGCCGTCAAGTTTAGACTTAAACTCAGACTTGCTCCTGTAGCACCGTTTAGTACTAAGCTTTGTTGAACAGCTGCAGCACTAAGGGTGCTGTTTAAACTGGCAGTGGAGGCTCCGAATGCTGTACTGGCGGACTGCTGGGCGAACGGAGACCCCGTTGGATTGTAATTAGCCACTGGGCCGCTGACATCCGCATAGGAAACGTTTAAACAAGTTCCGCTTTGGGGATCTTCCACGACTTTACTGAGGATCATCATACATGCTTGTTTGTTTTGTTCTTTTTCACCTAGAATAAAAACAAAGGGTAAGTTAGTTTTCAATTTTTTTGTTTAGATGTTGAAAGGAAAGTTATAATTTATAAATTCATGTATATGCTTTTAACATAAAAAAGGTATGTATACGTGAAAAGTTGCGCTAACATTTTATTTAATAAGTTTCTCATTAATTTTGACGTATACTACCAGCAACTGCGCTTTGAAGCAATTTATTTCATAAAAGTATCTTGTATAACATGAAAGTGTGAGTTTCGTCTAGAAATAGAGAAATATCATTCATCGTTTTTCCAAAGAAATTTTAACCAAGCCTCGAAACTTTTAACACATCAACTATAAAACCCAAATGCTCATATGATCATACTTTTAGTTGTCTCGACGATTACAGTCTGCTTTCTGAATGGAGAAAGCAATACTGGATTTCTTGGATCCGTACCAAAATCTGTTGTTCATCAATAAACTAAAGTAATGTCATTAAAAAATGAGCTCTGCCAGAAACTGGCAAATGGTTACAGATCAAAATGGTGCAATATGCAAATTGGAAATTTACTTATGAAATTTTGAAATAAAATGTAATATTCTACATCTACAACATTATTAGAAATATAAGTTTATATTATGGGTATAATAAATAAATATAGTAAACTAAACTTACGTATTTTACGCTTTTGTAATTTCTATTAATTTTATTTTACTTCACAGCAATAACAATATGCATTTTAACTTGAATTTTTACAGTTGAATAATAATGTAATATGATCATCTTGATGATGGTTCAATAAGGAAATCGACCTTGATAATAAGATATTTTTCCACGTTGAATGCAAAACAGATAATTATAGTAGGTAACATATACATATGAGTGTAAATTTTTTTTACTGCAGAAAAAAAAAGAGTTATTTACTAGGAAATAAGACAAGTTAATGATGGTAGTAGCCCATAATTTTAAGCAACCAATTAAAAAATCATTATTATCCTTTGATAATTAGAACTAAAATATCGCATATTTACGTTGTTTAACAATTAATGTCGTATCAGTTTTCAAATATATATATATATATATATATATATATATATATATATACTATATTGCACAGTTTTTTGAAATAGCATATACCTATCCCAAATATTTATATTTTTTTTATGTATTCTTACTATCTATTACTACATCATGTGAGAAAAGGTAATAACACATACGAATATTGATTAAGGGCGAAAGACCATGATTCCAAGAAATGTGAGGTTTGTTAAAGCTGAAATGAGAAAAGCAAATACATCACTCGTCCGAGATTAAAATTTTGGTTTAAACCCGCAGAATAACTATGAAATTTCGTTCGTTTCAAATGATTTGCCTTGTGCTAGTAAAGAAAATTAATCCGGTCTATTTTAAGAAATAAATATTTAAACTGTCTTTAAATATATTGTTGTTAAGGGAAAGATCTCTGTACTCATTTGTAAGATTAATATTATGTCTTAATCGTAATTGCAACAATCCAACTTGAACAATTAGTGTTTGCGGTTCAGTTCAAACTAGGAAACTAGTCAAAAAGTAGATTACATAATTATGAAAATAAAAGAACGTGCTACTCAATCATAATCAAAGACGTATCATGTTGAATTTTTCTAAAAAATAGTCTAATGCCTTTTTTTGAGTACCGAATGTATAGATTTAACCCTCTATTTTCGTTGTCCCCTGGGAGTTTTTAGATACTAAATGTGTCATGTCGTACATACTGTACTTATATATTACATAAAAAATTTTAATGTCAACTTACTCAAAAAATTGAAAATATGACATAACCCCTTAACCCACTTATATCTTCAATTGACAATAGAGTACAAAGTTACCGGAGATTGTGGAATTATACCTTTGCCGATTCTTCTAGATTTTCTTCGTAAACATTCAACTGTCAAATATATGTGGATATAAAAAGAATAAGGGCCAAGATGCAAACTTTATAACTTTTATAATCCTTTTTGATGGCAAGTTAGTTTACCTGGAATACTAGCAAAGCTTCAACGCTTGACGGATTTAGATGTCCTAATTACTAAAATACCACCTTTGAAACTTATTGAAACAGATTGTGGAGCCAATGATTGAGGAGTACAAACGACAGTTTCAGTAACAATAGTTACGTTTCAGAAAAAACGATTTTTACGTTGTAGGTATGCAAATCAAATTATAAAGAACTGTAGGAAAAAACATTTTTAATGGAAATGTGCGATTTGGACAAGCAAAATACAGTGAATTCTTGCACAACGCGGGGGATACATTCCGCGTAATAAGAAATCGCGTTATTCGGGATATACATTATCAGACCAATATTAACAAAACAGCGTCCTTGAAATTTATTTGTTGATACTTCTGATAATAAATAAATATTAAATACTGAAGTGCAGACATGTATTTTTATTTGTATTAAAAGTTGAACAAAATTATTTTTCGCTGTTATAACTTTAAATATGTATGTATTGCTATTTTTTTAAACATACTGCTTCGTCAGCTTCAAAAACTATGTGAAAATGTTAACCTACAATGTCATATGGTGGCATATGTATACGGACGTACATTATCTTTTCCACCCCCCTGTTAACTTTTTAACGGATGAATTCTTTCAAAATGCCAAAAGAGACCTTAAATAAGATAAAAAATACTTTTTTTGACCATTTTATTTCACCATAAATGTTTACTATTTCGCTGAGACCAAAAGGACCATTTTTTTAAATTGAACACTGTATATATTTTTTAATATTTCGATGTCTTATTGAAGGCCTTTTTTGAAATTTTGAAAAAATTCATCCGTTAAAAAGTTAACATGGAGGGGAAGACAATTTACGCATTGTATGTACATTATTCATTCACATATATTTAAGTGAAATAACCTGAGTTCACGTGAGGTGACAATAATGTATTTTCACCTTAAATGGCCTAAATTTTAAGATTTAATTGTTTCCTATTATGTTTTAGACCCATGTGAAATTCTTTATAAAGCTTGTTTTTTCCATAAAATAAAAAAACAAAATAGTTTTCCATATGTGTCCAGCTTAAGTGAACACATATTTATCTAATCTCGTGTTGTAATTGCTATTTTATATCAAAGTACGATAAAAATAAATCCGGAATAATCTACAGGAGTGAAAATCATTATTACATATATGTATATATAAAATAATGGAATTTTACTGGTACTATACAAGCACTGGGCAAAATAGTTGAATATTAGAATTCAAATAAATATGAGTGTCGTGGTAAAAAAATATAAGTAGAAAAACAATAATAATTTAAAAAAAATTAAGATATAAATTGAGATTTTTAACTTTTTATAACCATTTATCACAACGATGTATTACGGCCAATAGAGCAACGCACTTATGTAACATTTAGTTTACCTATTTAAATAGAATTAGTCAAGCTAGAATTACTTATATAACGAATAAATGGCACTTGATCTATTTACTTTTATCTAACTTGGTTTTGAAAAGCCATATCAGAAATCCTTGAAAAAACTTGTTATGTTCAAAACATGTGACAAGAAGAGACAACAATAACGTAAAGAGTATTGGTGGTACAGAGAAAAATAGAAGGCGCTACACCTAGACACCCAAAAAAAATAAACAAATCAACTAAAACAAGTTGCTGAAATACTTATAATTCAGCCTATTAGAAAGACCAGTAACCGAAGGCGATGGAGAGAAATGGTGAAGAATATAACATCGATTAATATAAAAACTTAAACATGATCACTGCTCTATGAAGAGGCCAGAGGAACAAGAAAAGATGTTCAAATACTGTACCTACTGCACACTTTCTGGGATTAGTTAAACCCAATGTATTCGTTTTCTGTAATCTAATAACCCAAAGACGGATACTCAAAAATATCTTCTCGATGTAAAATCTGAGCTAATTTATATTGTTCATGAAGTATCGATTGAATTTAGAATAAATGGTACAAAAATTACCATATACTTATTATTTTGTAATGGAAGAATGTAATGACAAAAATATGGAGGTTTTAAGTGAGTTAAGTATCTTCAACGATTAGGAAAACTCAAAGATTACCTACTATATTCTACGTAATACCAAATAATATGGACAAGAAATAGGTACCTGAAGAAGTATTTACTGTGAAAAACGTTTAAAGCAAAAAGATCAAGAAAAGATTGACGAAAAATCGCATCGAGGTTATATTAGATATGATAGAATTAATTTAAAATAATATTTTTAATCATTATCAATATTTTATCAGTATATTATACTGACACATTTCATAAATAAGCCGTTCAGAGAAAAAGTGATATAAGTCACTAAGTTTGAATTGTTAAGTTAGATATACACTTTTATTAGTACCTAAGGCTGTAGTTCATTTACTAGTGAAGTAGTATAAGTTAAAATGTTATGTAAACAAAGATATAGCTCCTTTTAATGTTTTTCCTCTCAACAAAATGCCGTAGGTACGCTTTTTGAAGTAGTAGTATAACTCATCGCGACACTACTACGAGTTATACCACTGTTCCACTTAAAATATGGTCCAGAGGCGATTGTACATGTTGGTAAAAATTTATTCGCGGCGGTAAACATGAGTTTTTCCAGTTTTTTATTAACATTATTATTCACCCTGCATCTTGTATTGTAAAAAAACACATGTTTACGGCCAGGAATAATTTTTTACTAACATGTATCTTCTTAAGATATATGCCTCTGGACTATAGTATGTATTTTAAGTGGAACTGTGGAATAATTCGTTGAGTTATACCGTTTTTTCCTTAACCTTCTCAAAAATACTTATTGGAAAAATGATATTCTTGTTTCAGCATTTCTTAAAGTGGCTCTAATTATAACTTATTAATTATTAAAAAATGTTTATATTCTATAAAAATTAAGCATTTTTTTTTTAGAATACGTGACAGTGATTTCTATATCGATCAATGGGATTTTGCAATCCATTGAAACGAAAAACTTTTATTTTCCAAAAAATCAACTAAATGCAGTTATATCACTTTTCTTCTAAACGGCTAAAATACACGAGTTTTTTTAAACTGCGCTCTTATTAACTGTTCAAACTATATTTATACATATTTATCCATTAAACTGACATTACTCCGAGGCACCAACTGGCAACATATAGCATGTGGATCCAAAACTTTATTTACACTTTCTTCTTTTGTTAAATGATGAAATGATCAAACAAGAAAACGCTTAATAAAAAATTTCGATATTTACAAAAACAAAAAGTTACCAACATCGTATCCGATATTTGAAAAATGAGCGGAAAGCAATTCGTTGCGTCGGTATCAATGGTCTATCACATGTTACAAGTCACAGCAAGCTGGTTTTTGTGTGACCAGCGACATTTACATAAACTATAGCACGCTACATGTTGCCAATTGTTACCATCGTAAAAGGCCGGCGTTAGATTTAATTTGAAAGGTCACATCATAGTGGTTGTGAGTCCCATTTAACTGTGACGATTCCATTAGTGAAATTGGATAAAATTAATGTGTCATTTTGGATGGGGAAGTTTTTCGTTTGCAACAATGAAAAATAAAATTAAAAATAGAAAATATTTAACATTGACATTTAGAATAAAAAATGTATGATTAATAATAAACAAGTATAGATGGGAATTTGGTGTACTCAATTTCTAAACCTTGAGATACGCAGTTTCGAGATAGATATACTGGTTGTTAAACAAATAACGTTGTTTTGTAATTTAGAAGGCAATATTTTAATTTCAGTGTTAATTTTCCTTTGTATAATAAACCTTTGTATTGAGTCTTAAATTATTATGTAAAATTGTAAATTTCTTACCTATCACAGTAATACACCTTTCTTGCAGGCTGACATCTTTGGCTTTCTGAGATATTTGGACATAAGATCCACTAGTTTCCTTAATTTGTTTAATATAATTACCCGCTTTTCCAATTATCATGCCAGCCGTGCTATTAGGCACTAATATTTTTACCTATTTGTAAAGAGAAAAAAAGCCATTAACAGGTTTTATTTACTTCACTTACTTTTACTTTTACTCACTTGTTTATCACGCTCTTGCGTTAATTTGCTATCGCCAGCTTCGATCACTGGTTTAGTTAAATCAGGTTTTTCTCTAATTTTTTCCATTATAAAATTGAGAACTGTCATAATAGCATCTACACTACCTGTTATCAGACATACTCTTTCAGTAGTACCTAGAACAAAAAAAATCCATGAGAATATTTTAACCAATACATTTCGACATGTAAATAGTACAAACTATTAGCCTTAAGACGGTCAACTATCTGAGCAGCTAACACAGCAATAGCAGTAAAGGTTTTTTTGGATTTGATAGGTGTCGAAAAGTTGATCGCTGGTCTATTTAAAGGAAGTCGTCTGTAAATTTCAAAGAAGCAAGTAGTTTTTTCAGTTTAGATGCAGAATTTTATCGCGACACTGACCCGACAGAGATTCGATAGAAATTTCAAACAGACAAGCGATTAATTTTTTATCAAATATCAAAGCAATAAAAAGTTTCTGTCGCTTTGAAGTTGCTCAGATATGCGACCGGCGCAAGATATGCAATATAAATATTGTCCCGACATGGTGTTGCTTTACATTTGTTCTCTTGTATATACCTTGTAAAGCCTATACCAAATACAATCTGTAGAAAATTTTTCAGCACAAAAAATTTTAACAACGGAAGAAGGATAATCCCTATTTTTTTCGAGAAAGAACTCATTAATTCTTGATTTACTAGAAATTTACGGAAAGAACTAATACGTATGGAATATACAGTATCCATATATTTAAAAAATAAGAAAAATGATTTGTGGTATCAAAAAAACCTGAGAATTAAACAGAAGCAGTGCAAAAATGTATTTCTTGTTGCCAAACCTTGGACGTATGAAAGAAAAAAAATTGGACGGAATATCACTGCATTTTGATGTTTAAATCATCTACGAATTTCTTTACATTTTTTTAAGGCTGTTTTTCGCATAATTGGTTATTTGAATTGCAGAACCAATTGCAAGAATTTTCATCACTTCAGCGCAGTTCATCAAACTATTATTGTCTTTAATCTTTTAACAGATTGTTACCTCAGAACCGAACTATTTTTTAGAATTTAATTTAGAATAGAACATAGGATTTTTAGAATAGAACATTTAAAACGTTTCAAATCTTCTGAGCGTTTCATTAATTCAATTTGAAAAAAATGCTTCTGAGTAGTACTTAAAAAAAAATGATTTCTAAGGTGACGAGGATGGAAAATTTTATTTTCATATATCACTTGCTCTTACATTAGTTTTCAGATATTAAAGTTTTTTTACTCAATATAATTTTCAGGTTAATATAGATTGACAAATAAATTATGGTTGATCAGATGAAAGAGAGAAAAGGCCAAATTATTAATAATTCATTATTAAATTTTAATTGAGATAGAAATAGTTTTATTTTACAAGGTTATTCCGTTGGAAGATTCAACGTGGACTGTTTATGTTGTAGATTTTTTTTACATTTCTGAAAATGCTTTGAAGCTAAACAGGCTGGACTACCCGAATGTGCACAAAAATGTGTAATCATTAGTTTTGTTGCTCAAGTCATTGAGTTGCCACGTAGGTTTTAGTTCATAAAAATTTTCAGTGGAGAAAGCGCATACCATAATAATTTGTAATTTTTTTGTGATTAACTTTGGTTTTCATAGCCCATACACTCTATACAAGGAGTTGTACATTAGTGATTAGGTTTTATTATGCCGATCAACTCATTCCAGTTGCCCTACTTCTAATTGTACAATCAAATACAGCTAACAAATGATAATATTAAATAAATATAATAATTGAATTTAAAAGGAAACAAATCGAAAATCATTTGGTATATTGTTTCTAAGTAATATGCAATTCAGTTAATAAAAACAATTTTTAAATACAAATTTTCAAATAACTACTAATACCAATTCTAAATATTGATTAGTTGTTAACATGAGTATTCTATGATACCTTTAAATAATTGTATACAACGTACAAAGGAAGTACTAAATTTTTAGGCATTGAAATGGTGTTAAGTGTCGCAATTCATAATTCCTGTTTCAGTGTATGAAAATTACAATAAACTGTTACTAAAGGAAACTATGTATCTTCACTCGAAAAATTAAAATAGAAATGTTATTTTTAAATTAATAGCCCAATATAGGTCACTGTATTGCGTTACAATTTGATAAAATATTTATCCATTTCGATTGGATTAAATATTAATTCTTGACATAATCGAATACATGATCAAATTTAATTTTCCTTCAATTAAAGTAACTAATTAATTATCTCAAATGCTTTATGTGTTTTTTATTCAGAAAGCAAATTAAATTCCTACATGAGTACTTCATATTGCTGTCTAAATGTTTAATTTAAAAGTCATTAAGATGAAAATCAAACATCAGCATAACCTTTACTATACTGTGATATAACTTGGCAAATATTAATTATGACTGAAATAAGTTTAAGTTCAGTGTTAACTCTGCTGATAGCACTAACCTTATCATTATTTAACGTAGGACCACATATTGGCAACAGCATAGTAATATTGAAATGATAATGTCGAGGATGCTTTAAATTTAGATACTTAGCAATTAAAGTGTGGGTTATTTTTATGTAAACATCATATCTATAGTGAACACGGTATATTTGAGAAACAAACTAGGTCACATTAGGTAGGACCTATTTAAATATAAATCAGGAGGGACATAATTTTGCAAATGTCAAATAAATTTCCATATCCATGACATTTCTCATATATTCTATCGCCCTTTGTCCATATTAATCATTTATACAGGGTATTCACGATTTATGTTAAAAGAAAACAAACCTCAAACATAAGTACCTA
The DNA here is from genome assembly GCA_013372445.1 of Hypothenemus hampei. Taxonomy (NCBI): domain Eukaryota; kingdom Metazoa; phylum Arthropoda; class Insecta; order Coleoptera; family Curculionidae; genus Hypothenemus; species Hypothenemus hampei. The sequence goes on from JABRWK010000042.1 coordinate 572,718, forward strand.
TTTTCAAGAAAGAAGCCCTTTTTTTAAGAACTGTGTCGTCACAATCTAACAGAAATCTGAATAAAAATGATTACAAAAACAATTGAAAATATTAAATAAAATTAATTTAGATGAAAGTAATTAATTTTTATACCCTTTAATAATTTACTAATTTATTTAATAATTAATTTTGGTTAGGTTTTGACTCTGTTTGAGATGGTCCACCCAAGCCTTTACAACACCAGAAACTTAATAATTAATATTAATGTTCACTTTTATTTTTATATTTTCATTGGAGCAGTAGTGTAATTTTTATTTTTACCTTAAGCGATCGAAATTAAAATAATTAAAAAAGTTTAAAATTTTTTGAAATTGAATTTGACAGACCCAAACGTGTTTGCATTGGAATCAACTTTGGCCTGTTTCTATGGAAAGCAGTAAATATTAAGTTGCAAACTTTAACAAAGTTTATCTCATTTTTTTTAATATTTCTTTTTTTTCTTTAAGGATGCATATGGGGTTTGAAACATTTCGTATTTATTTAAATTTTATGTACGTACACAACGAACAAGTTGCAACTAAGAATAATGTTTACCAAAACTCCTTGTCCTATCTATGACAAGTAATGATTCGAACATACTTGAAAAATAACGTATAATTGTAACTTTATAATTAATGTTAGATGTTTTGAATTATTTTGTACTGCATTCTGAATGACTATCTTATACGAAGAAAAAATTTAAATCTTCCATTCTTTTCTTAATATTATCACTGTTGTGGAAAAATCGGATACCTGTGATTTATTATTTGTTCTGACAATGAACGCTACTTTAAATTTGAATGAATAACAAGTAAATTATAATTATCAAATAAAAATCTATCTTAAATAAGATTTGTTTTCTTGCATTAATTTTTCAAATGTCCATCCAATTCTTGAATGCGAGTTTGAATTTTTTCAAAATTCAAGATTTAATTATTTTGTATTAAAAACGAGCGAGTTCCACTAGGTAATTATTAGATCAACGCTAACCTTCCCAGTTACGTAATACTAGTGATATACTTTTTTGGGACCAAAGAGCATCGTATCTAGAAACCACATGAATGGTGGTCAAAATTGAAGAGGTAGAAGAAGAGGAAACATAGTTTCACCGCTAATATTTCTGGAGCATCCTTGATCTTACATTTACGAACAAATTATTTTTATTTTTTGAAATTTTTCACATGAATTTTTATCGAAAAATTTTTTTCAGTCTTCTCCAAGGCAAAGGGATTTGGGTTAGAGAGTCCAACTGGTCAAGCAATTGTCGGAACAAACGTTAGACAATGACAAATTAGAGCTTTATTAGTTTTTTAATTGTTTAACAGCGAAGCGAAGAACGGATTTTATATTCCTAGTTTACGATATACACTATCGGACAAAAATAAAGCAGCCCTTATACCAAAATCAAATACTTACGAATCAAAAATCCAATTGGCAATCGCAGAAATTAAAAACCGTTCAAATTAAAGAAATAGTGGGCTGCTGCCACAGACGAAAAGGACTTATTTTCAAATGTTAAATGAACCTATTAAATATGTATTTAGTTTTTATTGTACAATTACGATTTTTCAATGCGACACAAAAAAGAAACTTTTTTATTTTGCTTTAAAAAAAAAGATTTACAAAACCAAGACATGTTTAAAAAAAAGGTTTAACCGGTTTTCTTTTGTTTTATTATTTTTTTTTTCAATAAAAATGCCAAAAGATAAATTAGTCTGTAAAGAGTTGATAAAAATGATGAATGCTTTTTTTTAAGAAAGTAATGCTATAGCTACCCTTTCCATACAATTTCTATTACTTAAATACAGTGAATCCAAAATTGTTTCATCTTATAATGACAGAGATTATATAAAAAAGGGCTGAAATCGAAAAGACCTAGAAAAACTACATCTTGGATGAATTAAACAATTAAAAGGAGATACAAGAAATCTATGGATATCAGGACCAAAAATAACTGCTGAGATTCCTGAAGTGACAATTGGTTCAAGAACTGTTTACCGAACATAAGTTGAGCAGCAGAATCTGCAACAAACATCCTGTCAAGAAAGACTTGGTTGTGAAAAAAATCGTCGTATTAGTGACCTTTTGCATGAAGTCATTTAAACTGGACCGCTCACGACTGGAATAAAGCATTAATTGTCGACAAAACTGCCTATAGATCTTTTAATTCTAATGGAATGAGACGTGTAAAATATCCGCTAAAAATGTAAGATTAAACCCAAAATTCGTTACACCAATAATCAAGCTCAGTTAGGAAAGTGAGGTTTCGGGTTATTTTTCGTGAAGTGGAGGAGGTACATTACACTTCATTTATGGTCATATGGATAGATTATTGTACAGGGACATGCGCCAAAACGTTTTGTTGCCTAACCCTGAGTGGGAAGGAGGTGGCGTTATGATTTGTGTTTCAACAAGACAATGATCCAAAAAACAAATGTTATTCACGGGAACAATGTCATCATCACTGTACCTTACCCCAGTGCAAATCTGTTAGAAGAGGTTAAACATCGAATTCGTACCACAGGATATAAAAACAAGATTGATAAAATTCATGCGATTTGGACGAATCTGCCAATTAGTATTATTCAAAATGAATTTCTTTAATTCCACATCCTTGTTAAAAAGTTTAATCCAATAATGAATATGAATACATACACTCATGAGAAAAATTATTTATATTTTGAAAATTCATAAAATTTTGTCAATGAATAATTTTCCAACCACTGATCGGAATAGAATGATTTTTTTGCCAATTATAGTTCTGTTATGGTTGAATTTCATGTAGCGAGTAGATGTCTAAAAAGTAAGATCTTCATATCGTACAAAGCGATTAAGTAGTGCCATGTTTTTTTCGCCAAAGTTTAACACCTTCTGTAGGCAATACCAGGTGGCTGAGGCATATCAAAACTATACAATGGTGTGTCTCCTGAGCATTTCGTTGTTGAATGATCAATTTATTTTGGACCGTAACGCACATACGACGAGATATTTTTGATATCCATTGTCAATGTATAAATTGCAAAAAATCTTAAAAATGAAATATCTCTGGAAGGGTTCAAGATAAATCGATTATTAAAATAACGAAATATTCAGAAAAAAGGAGACAATCCACTCTATAGGTTTGATATGCCTCAGCCATCTGGTATTGCCTACAGAAGGTGTTAAACTTTGGCTAAAAAAATATGGCACTACTTAATCGCTTTGTACAATATGAAGATCTTACTTTTTAGACATCTACTCGCTACATGAAATTCAACCATAACAGAGCTATAATTGGCAAAAAAATCATTCTATTGCGATCAGTGGTTGGAAAATTATTCATTGCCAAAAATTTTATGAATTTTCAGAATATAAATAATTTTTGCTCATGAATGTATGTAAAAAAATATATCAATTATTGAGTTAACGCTTTAATAATATTGTTATTTCCATTGCGTTTCAATCACATTTCTGGTTTATTCTGCTGTTAAATTTTAAGTAAAAATATATTTTAGTAAAAGTTGCTACTTTTGTCGTTTATAATTTTCCTGTTGTTCAGTAAATAAATTATTGCAAGTTTGAAGACTACTGGATTCTGAGGAAAATGTTACATTTCGCATATAACGCTACGTAAACATTAACTCGGTTTTGAAACATTACGAAAATACCTACAGAAATAGTTTTTATTTTTAAAAATTGCTTTATTTTTAAAAATAAAAACCGATATAACCGTTTCTGATACTGTATGTTCACTGTAGTGTATATTTTTTACTTAAATTGCTATTCAAACTATGTAAGTTATCTCATAATATCCTGCATGGAACATTTGTTTGTTAAGTCCTCCACAGACTGATGAGATTTCCTTTCAATGAAATCGTTATCAATTAAAACTGATCATTTTGAATTAATATACCCACGTATTATGAAAATTCTATTTCATTTCCTTCATTTTAGTCAGTTCCTTTTCAGTTTTTTCTGTTGTGTATTCAACTGTACGCTATCAAATGTAAATAAAGAACGAATCAAAATTGTTGTGTATGATGCATTATCTCTATTCAAAAGAAATACAAAAACGATTCAAGAACGAGAGTACTGAAAAAGGAATGAGAATAAAATATAAACAGTTTTCCTTGCATTTGATTTTACACAATATTTGCTATGCTCAAAACACTTTAATAATTTCGAAAAGAAAGCTTTTGACCACGAAGTTATATTAACTAAACAAACAAACACCTGTGAATAGCACGAACTAGCGTAGTCAAAATTGAACAATTTAATAGATACGAAATCTTTAAGTAAACTGATCAGTCTAAAACTAAATGATAACTATTCGTTTATTGCATCAGTCAACGTTATTCAGTCAGATCTAACGACAAAATTGATAATCTATGGAGGCTTCAAAATACAATACACACTAATGGTTTTTTTTGATGAAATAGAAGTGTATTTCCTGGAATTTTTGAACGAATATCGTTGTTAAAAGAGTATATAAAACATTATGGATTTGGAGTTAAGTCGGCCCAAATTATTTTTTCTATGTATACTTATTATCATATGACAAAGAAGTGTATCTCTATTACAGCAGATAACAAAGTCAGATTGGTAGCCGATGTAATTTGTTAAAATATTTCTTTAAGGAAAAGTTTTTGAATCTACAGGGTTAGCCACGCAAACCGTTCATTAAAAATTTCTTAGGAACTATTGCCTATAAAAATCTGAAAAAATTCCCATAAATCTTTATCGACCTGATCTACCTTTGGAAAATATTTTCAACTTTGTGACACTTCCGGTTATACCGGAAGTAGCTGTCAACTTCCTTATTTTAAATGGAATCCCCTATTTTTAATGGCATTTTTGGATTCCTTGTCAAATTCTAGAGCCACTTTATGTAAGGTGACCTATCTCTAAAATTTACCGTTTTCGAGTTATTCCAGAAAATTTGAAAATTTTGACAGCTGCAGGCTCTCACGGAAATCGGTGCTGTGTCCTGACCACTGCTAATTTCGGGACCATTTTTTTGGGGTTCCAAGAGGACTTAATAAGCTACGTTTTCACGTATTTGAATTTGCGGAAAAATCTTTCACGGCCCCCGAAATATGCCTCTGAAGTTGCACAACTTCAAACCTCAATAACTTGCTTATTTCAAATGAAATGCCCCAATTTTCTCAGCAGCATCGTGTTCTTTGTTAAAAAATCTACAACTTTTATTAACATTACCCTATCCCTAAACCCAATCATTTCCAAGTTCCCAAAAATTGCCCCCTTTTTGAGGTTAAATTTGCTTAAACTTAATCTAAATGTTTCAATGGTCGCAGAAATGTCATAATAATCTTGTCAAAGCATTGGATATCACCGAACGTCACATAAGATTTGCGACTATTGAAACATTTAGATTGAATTTAAGCTAATTTAACCTCAAAAAGGGGGCAATTTTTGGGAACTTGGAAATGATTGGGTTTAGGGATAGGGTAATGTTAATAAAAGTTGTAGATTTTTTAACAAAGAACACGATGCTGCTGAGAAAATTGGGGCATTTCATTTGAAATAAGCAAGTTATTGAGGTTTGAAGTTGTGCAACTTCAGAGGCATATTTCGGGGGCCGTGAAAGATTTTTCCGCAAATTCAAATACGTGAAAACGTAGCTTATTAAGTCCTCTTGGAACCCCAAAAAAATGGTCCCGAAATTAGCAGTGGTCAGGACACAGCACCGATTTCCGTGAGAGCCTGCAGCTGTCAAAATTTTCAAATTTTCTGGAATAACTCGAAAACGGTAAATTTTAGAGATAGGTCACCTTACATAAAGTGGCTCTAGAATTTGACAAGGAATCCAAAAATGCCATTAAAAATAGGGGATTCCATTTAAAATAAGGAAGTTGACAGCTACTTCCGGTATAACCGGAAGTGCCACAAAGTTGAAAATATTTTCCAAAGGTAGATCAGGTCGATAAAGATTTATGGGAATTTTTTCAGATTTTTATAGGCAATAGTTCCTAAGAAATTTTTAATGAACGGTTTGCGTGGCTAACCCTGTATATTTATTTAATTTTTTAAACAGCAAAATAATTTTTAGCTGCAATATCTCAAAACTCGCCATTTCAATATACGTCCTTTCATATTAATAATAACGCTGTCGTATTGTTATAGAGGAATCGTAACCTAATCGAACCTAATAGATTAAATTGAAATATGCGCCCTTTTGACTTCATAAAAATGTTATTTAAACAATGGTTAGTTGTTAAAGCTTTCGATCGTAATTATCAGTAATCTGCTTCATTTCTGATTACATAAATATTTGCAATCCTTGTTTATGTTCTACTATAATATTCACCAATCTACCTAGATCCACCCTCTTAAAAAGCCACTGGGTTTTACCCACAAAATTAGCTATATATCCTTGATAGCGAGCGTCACCAATAAAAGTTTTACACCGTTATCGTGACTTATAATTAAATGAACACATTTTTTCTCCTGCACCATTTATTGTAATGAATCATAAATAGAAGCACATGTAAAAGAATTAAATAAACATTTGACCAAGGATTCTTTAATTTTTTTTCTTTAATAGAACTTGTTCGCCGCTTATGAAAATAAAGTAAAATTCACTTAACATGTGATGCGATAATTTTCGTGTGGTATTTAAATCAAAACCTAATTAATCGCAAGGAAAAACTTATAATGTCAAGGTGTTCATAACATGGAAATTCATGGGTAAAGAGTTTTCCTTCTTATTGCTAGTTTATGATTTTTTTCCATGAAACTTTCAAGCTTAATATGTTGACGCGTAAAAATAAAAATTGATGTTGTATTTATACCATACAAGGAATTTCAAATTCAAATTTGATATACAAGTTCCAAATAAAACTAAAAGAATACTAGAGAAAAGTCAATAATATTATATGATAGTTATTTAAACAAACATAAAAAAAATTAACAATGTAACGATGTAACAACTGCTATTCAAAATACATACTTTTTTCGTTTCTCCAAAATAGAAAAACATGTTAAAACTCTGACGTTAGTTGTGGAAACTGGCACCACGTCAAAACCAGGCGTCCTTGTACTGCATCGACATAATATTCAATATGCCATTTCAGGCCCAGTGCCATGCGAACTGGGCCCGGCATGCCAAAAAGTTTATTTTCATTGATTCGTTCGCTGCAGGTTGTTGAAAATCTGTTTACATAATCCAATGACAAAACGTGGGAGAAAAGGCAAATTTTTCTTGGCAACAATTCATTTAAAAATACAATCTGGGTGCTGCATAATAACGTGATTTGTTTGGCCGCGTTACTCTCCTGATTTGCTCTCTACACTTTTGTTTTACTTAATGTACGTGATTTGTGAAATTAATTACCTATTTAATTGCATATCGTTAAATAATAGTTGAATTAAAAATTTAAAATGATGTATTTTAAGTTATGTAATTCCATATTGAATTATGATCTTTAAAACCAAACCTACGGGATGTTATAATATTTAAAAAAAGTAATTATTGCCCTTTTCAGTACCTATAATCGTGCTCAAAAAAATTGGAACAGCAAAGTGGAATAAAAGTAAAGGTCAAAAATACATATTATAGTATACATATGTATTATTGTATATTATGTATGGTATCATAATTTGATTTCTTATATTGCAAGACACTATTAAGCCTTGGTTGTATTATTTGTTAAACTCCTGGACCGCTAGCACTAATTTAGCCTCATATGATTATAGAAAAACTTTCACTGTGTCGTGCCTTATAAGGGTTAATTTCATTAATTTTATTACTTAAATCGCAAATCATAAAAGAAATATAGTCCAGGATCAAATTTACATAATAAATATACGTTTAACTGATTTTTTTACTGTTCTATCTGATGTACTGCATCCCTTATCCATTCAAATGAAGACTTGCAGTATACAATATCTGTTTTACTGTTTCGATTAGTATTCTGTCTGTAAATAGCATAAGTTTCGTAAGATTCTTTCAGATCACTACAATCTTTTGTCACTCTTTTGTGGGACAATATCTGTTCATGTCGCTTTATGAAATGAACACATAGTCTGCACGCATGTATGGTATGTTATTAAAGTGTTCTCACGCCATTATTAATAATTCAAATCTCAATCTAGTTTTTCATTTATAAAATACGATCATTTTGTTGAATATTTTTTAAATATTTTAAGACCCTATAGGTCAGCAAATAAGGAGTTCGTAATCCGTGTTCATATGAATTTTTTTCTTATTTTTTAAAATATTATTTGGGGCTAAGGTTAGATGAAACACTCTATATCAATAAATATTATTAATAATAAAATTAGGTATAGCCGCAATGTTATAAATATATTTTGTTCGATTTTTTAAGTAGAAATTCAACGTTACTCATAACGTCGAATATGGCCTAATATCTTGTCCCAATAAGATATGAGGCCAAATTCTATCCAAAACTTTTAAATGGCTAAAACTAATTAAAACTACACACGTCTCAATAACTGTACCATAAAACCCAGAAGCATTTTTTTAACAGATGCCCAGATTAATTTTAAATTTTTAAACATAGGATATCATGGGTAGAGATTTAGGTAAATGATTAGTATTCATTTCAAAAACTACCCTAATGATAATTGGACATCAGAAGGAAACTGCAATAGACAAGCTCTACTTTTCTAATTTAACTGAGTTCTCAACTATGAATTATCTATTCTTTACTTTAAAGAAAGGAGATAATGTCAAACCTTGAAAGTGCAACTTGACTTGAAAGTTTAAAGACTGATCCATTCCGTTGAAAAGATTAAAATACAAAAAAATCTTCAAGGTAAAAGAAAATTATCAAATATAAAGATTTTATATTAAATATAAATTTGTTTCGTTAAAAAATTATTTATGAATTGATATAAATACATTTTAAAAATATACAAAAATATCTGCAGATACAATTGCTGGACATATACTTTTTTTAACACTAACTATTTGGCGAAATCTATACATGTAATGAAATCAGAAATATTTTTACCTGGATAAAAATCGTGAGATTTTGACATTTTAACTCGAGCCCCGGTTTCCTTTTGTAGTTGGGCAATAGTTTCGCCCCCTTTGCCAATAATGGCTCCAGCGGCGACGCTAGGCACAAGCACCTTAAAATGGTATGTTCCATCTCCCCCTAGAAACAAAAACAAAGATAATTAAAAGAAATGCTTTCGGACTCTTTATATAAATATATTCTTATAAGAGAAATTAGTATCTGAAAAATTATAAAAAAATCGTTCTTCATATTGTTATTTCAGCTATTTAAGTAATAAAATTAAAATAATGTTTAGGAAACTAAAGCTGCAACTCTCTATATGAGATCATAATAAGAAAAAAGGTAAGTTTGTAACTAAATTTCAAAGAATCATAAAAAAAATAATAAAAGATAATAAAAGACACGTTTTGTGGAGGAAAGATGAACAAGTTTTAACATGTGCTAGTAGAATTAAATGATGATATCGTTATAAATATGGTATTTAGCGAGATCAATCAATCAAGATTTATAAGCGAGGTGTTAATTATATGATATAACATAATTTCAGTACTCATAAAAAAAATATGTAACAATTCATTGTTATTAAACAGTTAAATAAATGAATTAATATTAATATTAATTATGATTTTTATATTATAGCTTGTAAAGAGTGGTTATGAAATGTTTACGATCAATTTTAGAGGGATTTATCAATAAGTATTTTCAATTAAAGGTTTGTTACGTATATGAACGATACACACTCGAGTTACAAGGAACACATTTAACAATAAGATGAGAAATTAAAATCTGCAACGAAGTAGATATTATATTTTAAATCATTAATTGCACTTAATTTTATAATATTTTAAGATTACTGTTTAACCGTTTTTATCATCATAATATTTTGCGACGATTTTGATTGACTAAAAGGCATCATTACATTTTTTTATAAATATACACCGATTCAGTTCTGAAAAACGAAACACCATAGGGAATAATAAATTGGATTAATAATAATTTTATATAATATATACAGGGTGTTTCAGTTCGATGGGACATTAGAAGTATCTGGAGAACCGTAGACTATAAAAATCTGAAAAAATTCACATAAATCTTTATCGACCTGATCTATCTTTGGAAAATATTTTCAACTTTGTGACACTTCCGGTTACTCCGGAAGTAGCTGTCAACTTCCTTATTTTAAATGGAACCCCCATTTTTTTTACATTTTACCATTTCCAAGTTATTTCGGAAAATTAAAAATTTTTGATAGCTGCAGGCTCCCACGGAAATCGGTGTTATGCTCTAACTACTGCGAATTTCGAATTCGGTCTTTTAGGACTAAAAGAAGACTTAATAAGCCACATTTTGACGTATTTAAATTTGAGAAAAAGTCTTTCATAACCCTCGAAATATGCCTCCTAATTTGCATGACTTCAAACCTCAATAACGCGTTTATTTCAAATGGAATGCCCCAATTTTCTCGACGGCATCGTGTTTAGAATTCAAAAATATATAATTTTTTGTTTTATTTTTTCTAATTTTTAATTTTTTTGGTTTTTTATTTTATTTTTGAATTCTGAATACCCTACAATGCCGCCGAGAAATTTGGGGCATTCCATTTGAAATAAGAGAGTTATTGAAGTTTGAAGTCATGCAACTTTGGAGGCATATTTCGGGGTTGTGAAAATCTTTATACTATATGTTATATGTGGGAACAAAAAGGAGGAAATTGACAGGAGCTGCTGTTGCTTTTTGAGAAGGTTGGAATTTATTGAAATTTTAAAACTGCTTGCCTGAGTATTTTTTCCTGGGGGTTATCGAGTTATTGCCCCGAACCCTTCATATGTATTTACACTCTCAAAAATTGCAAAAATTGCTTAAAAATAAATAGCGAAATACATTACAAACTTAATCAATAATTTCAGCTTCCACTGAAAAGATGATCCTTAATATAATTACATATTTAATTAAACTGAACGACCATTAATTAATAAATTAATTAATATGTGGCGAACTGAATTAATGACATTAGTGAACAAAAAAATTGCATCTTTACTAATACATACCCACCACAATGATTGGTACTTTTTGTAATCAATATTCGGGTATTTTCTAATGTAGTTTACAATAAAATTCTTAAATCTTCCGGTTTCAAATTATAAGCAACAGTAACAGTGTTGCATATCCTCTCGTTATTGCAAAGTAAAGAATTGATCAGACCATCGCGAAGTTGAACAACTGATTCTACATCATCGCTTGTAAATTTGATTTTTAAAAATGATCATCAATTAAAGATTTCCCTCTAATTTCATATCACGAAATTATTCGATTTCAGTAGCCAACCGTCAACTGGAAATAATACTAATGAGGAATACATTCAGGAAAATCGGTGCTCTACATAAAGTAAATATGATTCAGATTACGCCAACCATATCTCCATCAATTTTTTAAGAAATATATGAGACGGTAGATCAAGTGGCACCTCTTAAAATTACTGTTAGCACAGTGGAATGATTTTCAAATAATATAAGAAAAGTATAAAGCGAAACAAGAGATAACAGGTATAAGATTATTTCACTAACTAAGAAACCAGAAGGCTGCAATTTTCACATAAATGAAAATGAAATATACCTATTATCTTCGTCAATACTATATAAAAAAAAGAAAAACATATTTTCAATGTAACCCAGATGAATGCAGGGGAGGTAGTAAGAAAGTATAAAGATCGTAAATGTAAGGGAGTTGGTGGGGAACAAAATATTTGTTATTATGATGGATTGCGTTTTCCTCAGGATGAAGGGAATATTGCTGAATATTTCATCATTTTTTTGTCAAACATATTGAAGAGATTGCTGACAGTATACCGAACTAACAACAACAATCTAATTTTCTATCCAGCAAATGTAATGGAACAGAAATAACGGGAAAAGTTTTAGTATATCACTATATTAGAATTTAAAACTAAATCTATATCGAACGAGGTATTTAACATGAAATTTTTGAAGAAAACCTTTGAACAGGTTGGTTTTCAGTTCTTACATTGTGTGAATACCTTACGGGAAACTTCCTAGAGTATGCAAAAGTTAGTGTAATCCAATCCAAAAGTTCATGATCAGTTCAAAACAACTTGGGTTCAAGGAGCATTATGCATTTCAAATTTTAGGAACATTACTATTTTAGTAAATATAAGAACCGCTGTTAATTTCGCTACTATTGAAAAATCAAGGCAGCTGTGATGTGATGTGAAAACTCCTGAAAATAAAATGCATCTTATTGATAAAATTATGTTTGAACCAGAAAATATTCATCGATCTAAAAACTATTAAAAAGAGATACATCTTTCATTTGAAAAAAAACTCAAAACTTTTTCTTTTATATTGGTTTATTTTTAATTTGCAATCTGTTAAATAAGAAGGCAAGAAGCAAATTTAATTAAAGAATTTAAGCAAGAGTAACTTAACTATAATAAGAAAATTATAATCATATATTACATGTGATGAGTGAGTAATTCCTTTGATTATTTTTAAAGCGGTTAGGGTGGTCCAGTGGGGTGGTATGTTTTAATTCGCTAGGGTGTCTGTTACATAAGAGGTCAACTGTCAGTTGATTTAAATGGACAGATAGACGATTAAGGTATTTTTTAGTGTACCTATTTATCTCTTTTTGTATCAATTTAAATGGTGTTTTTATATTGTATAAATTAAAAGGTTTGAATTAGTAACCGCAGTGTCTCGTTAAATTGAAAATATCGAATTATTTCAATGTTAAAGTTTGTTGCAGATCCCCATAACTGAACGCTATAATACCACACTGGTTTTAGGATAGTTTTATTTAGTTGAAAGGAAAGACCTGTGATTGATCCCTTAAAAGATTATAGAGATTCTTCAGTTTTAAGTTTAACTCAGGTTTGTTTCTTGATTGTAACAGGAGGAGATTTTTTTGGCAAGGAAAGGTGAGTAGGAGTTTCAAGAAGTCAATCCAGATCTTCAATCCATTTGTAATTTTGAGTAAGAGGAAAATTGAAAACTTTCTGTTAAGTATAGCGTAAAAAGGCTTATTTTTAAATGCTTACCTACTAAAAGCAGTTTTACTTTTTACGGGGGAATGAACCAATCCGTTGGCATTCCATAGACATGCGAAATGTACTATATTAGTTGCCATTTTTCCGGTGTTTAAATGGTAAGATGGTAAACAGATACTCAGTTTGTTTAACTACGATGACTTTAAGTCCGGGAAAGATTCCTTGAGGCATATTTGGATGAATGGGAAATGGATGGATTTATTGCTGGTAACTTGACTACAGAAGCGAGTTAGATGGCAAATATTGTGAATATTATTTGTGGATGAACTAATACAGTAATCGGAAACTCTTGATGAAAACTTAAACTAGGTTCGTTTGGAGTTCCATTTTTCTTTTTTTTGAATATCTTTGTTTATTATATAGCCTTTATAATAAGCCCGATGAGAAATTTCATACAGAGCGCATTTCCCTGGGGTATTTCTGAACTTAGTACAAGATCTAGTTTCATATTCGTTCCTGCATGTAACACAACGAAATAGGCGAGTACAGTATATTTTCATGTGACTATAGTTTTGATATTTTGTACATTTGATGTTGTATAAACTTTTTGGAGTGGTTGCACAGTGCATTGTTTTCTAAAAATGTTTAAATTTTATAGATTTTCTGATAAAATGGTGGTAGTCTTTCTTTGCTAGCTCTGTGACAAATGTTATACAGATAACAGATACTATGCCCAAGAGATACAATTGCTTCCTTTATGTGTGAAATTTGAGTTGACAGGTGTAAATGTCTCAAGACTACTCGAAGTGCTTGATTTTGTTTGAGTTAACATGAGTGAGAAATAGTTTTTGTCATTTAAGTAAAAATCTTATAAGTTTTCTGTAAGTACAAATCAAGGTACTTGTTTGCGATTTTTGGTTGATCGCTGTTAATACATATATTTGTAGTAAAAACCTTTGATTATACCAACCTGGTGAGTGTTGCTAAACAGTCGTTTAATATTGCTTATGACAGAAGTAAATGTTAGGAGAGGTCTGAGCTCCTTTTTATTATGATTAGTTTTTGTAGATTCAAATGATTGATGTTGACCGTTTTTAGTGTCCATTCCTATTTCATCAAGAACTGACAATTGGTTTGATGTGGAAGTTTGAAGTGGTTCATAATTTGAGACTGTAACAGAATTGTCCGGAACTCAAGCGCGCTTAGCCGCTTCAGTGTCAGCCATAGATGCGGGAGATTGTAATTGGAGTGGTTGGTTGAGCTGCAGCTGATTATAATCTTGATGGCGTTAAATGTAAACTTGCCGATTAGGTTGGCCCAGATCGGATTCTTGGAAGTTATTTAGATTACTCAACTTATTGCTGTAATATCACAGACCACAGGAATGCTTATTATAAATTTAATGTTGATATATTAGACACAAAAATAATGTTATTTTGTTGATGTACTGATATTGATTTAAGGTTCACACAGAATGCAAATATTTAGGTAAAAACAAACAACTCTTAAATTCCTTTGATCGAAAAGTGATTGAATGACTGATTTGTTGATTGATTGATTTTTCAGTCATAACGAAACTAATAGTGGTTCTTATACCTCTCGATATAATAATTTTTTGTAAATTCCAAATGCTTTTGGCTCTGTTGCGTTTAAGTTTGGAACATATCGCACCCTGAAAACAACAGTGTCACTATACAAAAATGTTCACTTTTGAGTTATTTCGAAATTCGAATTCTACTGCTAAAACATCATTGTATAAATTGCGTTTTTTACCTTAAATCAGCATAATTACCATAAATGGCGTAAATGTTAATTTGTACTTTATAAGAATTGACCTTGGCTCAGACTGAAACACTGACTCTATACTAATTGTGTCAAAGCAGTTAAACCAAATCCATAACACTAATAACACTTCACATATTCCGAAATTTTATTAAAAGACCAGAGAATTAGTAATAAATATATAATATTTAGTAATAAAACTAAAAAACGCTTTATTGCAAAACCTACAATTTAGCAAAGTGACACTGTTGTTTTCAGGGTGCGATATGTTTATTAGACGTATTTGATTTGAAATTTATTTGGTGCTATACCCTTAATATAGCAGATAACTCAGGACATTCGACATCTATCTGTAAATGATATTCATAAAGTTTTATGTTCATTTAGAACTGTCACTGTTGTACAACTGCCTATGCATGAATAAGTTAACATTAAATTCTAAGAAAATTAGTTGTATGATCCATGGCAATATGAAGAATTGCAACTTATTACAACCGTAAGATAAAAATGGTTTGCCAAATCAAGTATTTAGGAGTCATTTACGAACAACATAAATATTCATTCCATACAGACTTACATATAATTAGGAAAATAGGCAGAATATCGGATGTTTTAGTAGAAAATATCTCAACCTAGGGCGTTAGGATCGGATTATAATACAACAATTTTGGCATTTCCTTTTGTTCGACTGAAGTAACATGGAACTTGACAGATTAATGTTATTGTAAAATAAAGCAGCATCGCGTAGAGTTTTGTTGTGATATTTCCACGCTCATAAGTTAAATATTAAGAACTTCGAAATGGTTATATGTACGGAAGATTATTGAAATATTATATTTCAGGTCAGAAGACATACATATGATAATAGATGTAAAGAAAATTCTGACATAGAGTTTTCTTATATAACCTAAATGCGAAAACAATTATTTAGATGATGAATTATGACTGTACAATGTCACCTGAAAATAAAATCAATATAATAGCCATAAACTATTTAACAAAGTTTAGGAAGTATATACTCTTTGGATTTGTATTTGAAATTTTTTTTTTAAGTTCGTGATCATGGTAGAACATTTATGTTTTGTAAAACACATTTTCTGTATGGTCGTCATGGAATACTCACATCCTAAAGAAATAAAAAAAATAGATGGAATATGTCCACAGATGGAGATAACGAGAAGATCAACTTCTTTATTCTTGTCTTTATTGAAAATTATCAGTTTTATATTATTCATACAAAATTCGGCTTTGCTAATTATTGTCTCACCAAGAGCGTAGAAGAAGCAAGAGAGACATTCTGTTCAAAACAAATTATTGAATAGGATTGGACCGGTAAAAAAAATAAATCTATGGAATCCCCTGTTTTCAAGATAATTTATTTCTATCCATAAACTAATGTCTCTAGCTTTGGCTTAAAAGGGTTAAGTTTTACGTCGCTAGAAATCTTTTGTATAAACCGTTGCTTAAATGCAGCTTCTGCGGGCGCTTACTTAAAGATAATTTAGAATCATTATTATCATGTGTAACTAACCCTACTACTAATAATGTAGCTACGTAATTTTCATCCTATATTTCCTTCGTTTTTTTCAGATCCGTTACTCAACCCCAATATAAGTGAATTTTTTACTAATTTTCATAATACTTCATTTCATATAGAGTAAAGTTCCCTAATTTGGAGTGCTACGATAACCGAGGCCTTATAAGGGCTCTGAGCTTGTCCTGGAAAAGAAATTCGTCTTGTGTACCTTCAAAATAATTTAATGGATTAATTTTTTTAACGGATTACTTATTAAAAAAACTCAGAGCCCTTAGAGGGCCTCGATTATCGTAGCGGTTCAAATTAAGCGACGATCATATTAGGCAACTTTACCCTAGATGTTTCGGAATTTTTTCATGGTAAAGCTGAATTGCATATTTACAAGATACATTTCCAATCCAGTGGTATTTTACCGAATAAACACGTCCTTCTTTAATTAACATTTTTCTTAATATCGAATATTACAAAACCAAAATGCTGACAGATATATTAGCTTAACAATATTGACGTTAATTAAACCGGCAATCTTAATTTCTCATTGATTGCTGCGAATAATTGCATTAAAGCTTATTGATTATTCTAAATGTAAAACTTTAAAATTCGGACTTTATTTTAAATTATAAACAGATTCATTAAATAAAAATCTTGTGTAATGCTAATTTCAGTACTGATTTTAGTACTAAAGTTGTTGTGTAAATATTATATTATTATTTACATAATGAATAATGGTATTTTTTTGTTCAACGTTTTCGTGTTTTCTTAATTTATAGATATAGTGTATATCAGATCTATGCTTTTATATGGTACTCTAATTTTTTCGATAAGCAAAATGTTATATAAATAGTGGCATAATTAAAAAGTTCCTTCTCTAGTCAACTTTATTAATGGGCATACCCTACTACCTTAATAATCTTTAGCAAAAATTATCGTCACTAAAATTTTCATTTGATTCCTAAATTTGAAGAACAAGAACAATGTGACCAAATAATTAAGTTGTATAACTAATCGAGCAAAAGTGAATCCACCTAATAAGAATTCAAAACCTCCACAAATGTATAATTTATGTCAGTCATGAAATTATTAAAAAATATTACTGAAATTTATAAAATCACTCCTTTTTATTAACAATTTCATGGTCAACCCCTTTTCTAATGGGGCCGTTTAAAACTTGATAAACTATATGAAGTGATTTTTTAAAATAATACGTAAATAGGCGAATAATATTTTTTAAAGTGAACTTATCCGATATATTTTAATTTTGAAAATGCGGTCCAAATGTAGTATGAAGCAAAACCAGATTATTCCAGTTTCAGCATTTTTATATCCATATTCCAGACGAGAATAGAAATAAGAATGCCAACTTTGCATATTTTTTTCGTATCCTACTTTTCCCGCTCCAGAATTTCTGAATAAGTTTTTCTTATTTGTGAGAATGTAGAAATTGATGAAAAACCGCACATTCTCCGCAAACAAAAGAATTCATCATTATAATAGAGCAAATAAACATCTGTTTCCCTAGAAATAGTATATTCGCTTAGATAGAAAAGTACTCTTTTGTAGACTAAACACAACTTTGTGAACAACACAGTGAGGTCTACAAAGGTACTTTTCTACCGAAGTTTGAATATGATTTTTCTTTCAGCGGTTATAACATACTTTCCAGAAATCATTTTTGTATTTATCTTAATTTAATATCCCAACGATATATCTATATCTCTGACAACTGAACAATTACAGTTGTTATCAAAAAAAGCAATAGAGGTGTAGAAAATACAAATAGTTATTGTCTAATTTTTGAAATGCAAGTTTTTAATATTATATTATCGAATTAATTAATCTCCCAATAGAACATGTATAAAATTTTATTTATTAAAGTTAATTAAGTAATTAGTTACTTGTAAATTCTCTAGTCCATACCCAATCTGTCAATATATTTGTCGTTATGGAATCATGGTATTTAGGTTTTGTCTCCCGAGGTGGGAAAAGCGAATTTTCTCACCTCAAGTGTAGTATACAATGTTTACTTTTTTAACCTACTAGAAGAAAATTTTAATTCATTCCAATTTTCGAAATATAAACAGGCCACACAAGCTCGGTTCTGGATGAATTTATTTACTGAATTATTTATAGACATGACGATGTGAAACATTTTTAAGCGGAATCCTAAACGGGAATTCTATATGGAAAGAAACCGATATTTACACCCACCGCGGCTGATGGGCGTACTATTTATTAATATTGAATTATTCTAGCTCATGGTAAAATTATATTTAAAAACGTTAGGTGCACTAATTAATTTTCAAAAAAAAAAAAATAAAATAAACGATTGAATAATATCCATGAATACGCAAAAATACCTCAATTTTTTATAAAAAAGCTCCATATGTGGAACTTAATACTTTCAAATCTAGAAAAGGATTAGAAATCTAAACTATAATTCTGATTTTAATAGCAGAAAAGTAATAAATGTCACAGAAAATGTAAACAATTTTAAATTTACCAAATAGCAAATAACTCGAAAGCATTCGTTGAATAAATAAAAATACTACAAACAAGTTGCTTTATTGTATAAATATTCGAAAAAAAAATAGGTTAAGTGTGTCCAAATATTATGGATGTAACTGTATAAATTTACAAGTATCGTGAAAGTTTATATCAAGTCGCACATTTTCAGCTCCCGCCTCAGTTTCGCCACATTTATTTATTACAAATAGCATCATCGACCCCATAACACACCATATTTATATTCAAAGGACGATAATAGTGTAGTCGCATATACGTGCGTAGGAGAGTGAGTTTACGTCACACTCCAAATGCAATACCTATTGTAAAGCTAAAATGTTCTGTATGTTACAGTTAATGCCTTAGATTAGAATTTATATTTTAAGTGGATAAATTGAAATACCTAACATAAATAATATTAATTTAAGTGCTGCCCTAAGAGATTTGGCGCTCTTGGGCTAACAAAACAACCCCAAACTAAGGCGAAAATTTCACCGAAACTGCGAATTTTTTACGGCCAAATATTCGCGTCAAAATGCTACCTAAATTAAATGGCACGACCCACACTGCTACAACTGGCGTCGCCACGACATTGCCATTTAACTTAGTAATTGAATTTTTCATGTTGATTCGGGAAACCCTTTAACAGAAAAGAAGTCGCGCGACGGTGGCTTTCCGCCGAAACATAAAAAAGATCCTGTGATAGTTGTGAGTCCTAAAAAAAAAAAGGAACAGCGGACGCATGTTTGAACTCAGGTAAATGTCAGCAAAGTTGCCGTTCCAAACAACTGACGCTCAATTCAATCCTAAGATTTTAAATTGAGGCACTGAGAACCAAAACGGGCCATCCCTTTTATCAACAAAACCCCAAATTATAATAAAACGTGCAAAGTGCGACTAATCTATTCTAGCCGTTTTGGTAGGTGTTTCTATTTGTTGTAATCTACACAAAGCTATTCATTTAATCCATTGTGAATATGCAGTTATTATTTAGTTTAAAATAGCCAATAACTCAGTGTTTTGTGGTATGATTTGTTCTGGTTCTCAGCGCCTTAATTGTACTTGCCATATGAAAACCAACAAATCATCGAAAATACCTTCTAAAATGGGCAAATAATTTATAAAGGAGAAAAGCCAAACATGAATCAGACTTGTTTCCGAGCATCCTCTCACCATTAAATCTTCACAATATATTGTGTGCTACTGTTGTAAAAAAATATATCTTTTTACGATTCAGTCTCATGCCATTTTTAAATAACACATATTAGTTATGCAATATTAGGTAGCAAATCCCTTAAAGCGTACATATTTTCGCACTTGCAACTAACATGTGTTTTTGAACTAATGATATGCATGAACTAAATGTAACTACAATAATATATTTTAATGTCTGGATCAACTGTAACCGGTTCTATAGAAAGTTTCTTTCAGACCCTAAAGAGAGTCAGTAAAATTATGTTAACTGGAACGTAATCTTAGCCCTAAAGGGTTGTTTTACACATTAAGGGCTTGAATAAATTCGTTTCAGTCAATCAATGTAAATTTCTTAATATCAAATAGAATAAGCGATGGGTTGCTTCGAAAAAGCAATTATCTATGGAAGAAACAAGGCCGAATGGGTCGTTAATCACAAAATTATTATGCTGAAAATAATAAATAGCTCTTCCAATGTAACATTTATCAAAAATACATTTGATTTTTAATACAAGTTTAATCGGTGAATTACTTTACTATTATTCCTAAGTAATATGATGACATGTTTAAAAATGAACACAGTAGTGTTCAGTTTAGGCTTGATCAATGCCGGAGTATCATTTGGTCTGCAGAAACAATATTTTTCATAAATATTAATAATTGATAATCTGATGATGTAGCATGATCAGAAGAATATATTCGATGAAAGATCATTTCCTAGTATTTCCTTCTTTTGGTATTTTGTTAATGACTTCAATTGTCATGCCAATCAACCATGAAATAAAATTATTATTGGAATCAAGAATAAACTATTTTTTAAAGTTCTAATTTCTGACCTTTATGGTAAGACGTTGAAGATTGTTTGATTTTAAGAATAGAATACATTATTTGAAACTTATGTACATATATACGTATGTGTTTAAGTCATGTCAATTTTGATAGACGATATCTTACGGGGAGCCAAACAAGTGATTAAAATGAAAATATGTGCATATGTACTAGTTCAATGAAAACCTTCCATTTCGTTCTATTTAATCTTAATTCTACTTTCGATAGCATTGATCTTGAAATGTAACAACGTCTATGTAGTGTCTGATTTTATTGTTATGGTTCGATTCGTTCCACGACAACGGTAACTTTTACTTTCATTATCGGTCAGCGTTTGATCTAACATTTTTTTTCAGTATAGTATGCCTCAGATTTTTTAGTTTCAAACGAAACTTACTCCAGAACCTATTATTGAATATTCGTAGTCTACTAAATTTAGTTTACCAATGGCAAAATATAAAAATAAATATTGCGGTCAACTTCTGAATGACGAAAATATCATTTTATTGCGAAAAGTAATAACAGTAGAAACGTATTTTACAAACAATCTACGTTTCGACTATTCCATAAAAATTTTCAATAATCTTGAATAAATAAAATGATCCAATGTTAAATTTTTGGGGTTTCAAAAAGATTAAATTTATCTTGATATGATTGATATTTGTGAATATTTTAAAGTAAAAGTGTAAACTTAAAAAAAATAAAATTAGTAATAAACACAACCACCAGCAGCCATAAACAAATGATGGATATGAAAGGTACTTTAAGATTTTGGAAGAAAAGTACTATAAATGTAATTAAATAACTTACGAATAGTATTTATTACTAATATCTAATTAAAAAAATTACTTTCAATATATCACCTGAACATATTATTTATTTAAAGGTCTTTTCAAAACTATCGCATGGGGTTAATGGAAACTATCCACAATTCCTAGTAATTCATCAATTTCAAATTACATTACCTATCTGAAAATCGTAAATTATCACTTGTACATGAAACAGACAATTAAGCAAAGAGAAATGGCTAAATGGTTCTTTTTTAAATCAAACCAAACCTTACTTAGCCCTGTGTTTATCTACAGCGTTTGATTATATAAATTCACATTTTTCTTGTAATAGATACAAGTAGGATTGAGTAGCATTGTTATGCATAAATCTAGTGTAATGGCGCCATTAAGAAACGGCATTTAATGTTTTGTTATAATATCACCACCGGCGTTGGTTTTTAAACCTAACCTACACTAACACCAAATGCATATTCTAGAAATAATAGATACTTAATAATAATAATAATTGATGTAGGAGTAAACTATTTCTGATCTCTCATATATCTTGAAACCTCTACATAGAGGTACACAAAACACACGATATTAGCAAAGAACAAAAATGCATTGGAGAATACTGTGATCGTGAACTGAATTAGATTATTCTCCATGAAATAAAATATTGAATAACCCAAAACCTTAAAATGTAATAAAAATCATTTTGAAATAGTGAAGTTCAAATTGAAAGAATAAAATTTACTGCTTGCCAAGAATTACATAAAACAAAAATTTATTTCAGTGATACATTGACATGTTTTCCTGGAGACCAGGTTACTCAAAATAATACAGTGACAAGCTTGGATAAGAAGGTTAGTGTTGGGCTATTTTATCCACAAGCGGCTTTTTGATGTTGAAACCGGCGACAAAATGTCTCGGTTGTCACTACATGAACGTTTTATCTACATATTACAATCAAACTTCAGTCGCCGAGTCCTTTTACTGACCACGTACATGAAGACCACGATTTCTTGGCCTCTAGATTACTTGTTTTTATTACTTTTTATAATCGGATTCAACTTCAAAAAGTCGGTCGTTGAATAAGAGTTCTAGAGTTTGTAAAATAGACTGCAACATAATTTGCGGATTAAAAATGGTTCAAATCAGAAATACAATAATCGTTACCTAACCATAGGCTCTATAAAAAAGACAAAAGCGAAAATTATAAACAGAGTTAACACCAAAATTTCAGTTAAGTATTTAGCATATCTTCTTTAATTCTTTTACACAGATATTTAGTAGCATATGTATGTTGTTTTGCCTCTCAATTGGAATATTTTCGTCCTCAAATTTTTAAGTCTAACTTATACAGTACACCAAATTGAAACCTTATAGTTATGGCGTTCATATTTTAGATGTATAAATTGTTGATAAATCAATTATGTTATTCTTTCCAGTATTTTTTGATTTTTTTATGTTTTATAATTAAGATCTATAGGTCAACAGCAGGGCCAAACTAATGTCGACTTGAGAAAGTTAATCACTACCAAAAAGTGGCGCATCATCTCGTCAAATTGGTAAAATATTCAACAAAAATCGTAATACAGTTCAAAGTACAGTAGACCGATAAAAACATTATTCAAGATTAGCGAATAAAATGTTTATCGAGTCGGATGAGAGATGAATATTGATTGAGAAATATTCAAAAATATCCACCAAAATTGTCAAATGATGCTGACAAAAAATATTTGAATAACATTTGCAATTTTCAAAAAAATAAGATATATTTTATAAAAACAATATTTAAAGAAATGTTAAGTTGGAATAAAGGTCATTGAGTACTTAGCAACCTTAATAAAACCAAAAGCTTATAGTTTATTAAAGTGTACAGAACCGAGGATTTTGAGTCCTGGAAAGAAGTTTTTGTTACAAATGAAACTCAATATCATATTTTATATTTGATAGGCCAAAGATAATATGCAAAACATCGAAGAAGTCTTTTAGAGTAAAAGAATTTACGAACAAGTCTAAAACATGAAGGTGGATTGGTTATGGTATGGGGTACTACTTTGCAAAAAAACTAGAATTTTACGCTTTATTAAATAAGATAGAAAAATAGCTCCCTGGATATTTTGAAGAATAATATGAAAAATTCGAGATACTAAGCGCTTTTAAATTATACCGAGGCAATGATCCAAGCACAAAGAAAAAATAGAACATGGATATCTATATGATTGCCCAAAGTAGTGCAACCATTTGCTCAAAGCCCAAAATTGAATATAATAGAAAATTTATGGGTTTACTTCAAGTGGCTTTAAAACAGCACATAATTAGTAATAAAAATCAATTGAGAATAGTTATTAAGGAAGAGTGGCTTAAAATAAAGCTTAAATTGTGCGAAAAATTAGCGCGATCTATAACAAATAGATTAAAAGACCTCTTAAAACATAAAGAGCTTCGTATAGAGTATTAAAACTCAAAATTCTTCAAAGAGCTTTACCATAAAGTTTGAAAATATAAAATCTAGTTTTTGTTAAATTTTTCTTCGTTGTATATAGAGTGTTTTTCTGATTTTGTTGTATTTTATTATACACATATACATATAATTAACAATTATTATTCGAAATATTTTTTTTAATAAATATCATATCTTCTAGAAGCTATACTTAAATTAACCTTAATTAATTCAAATTGTAAATTCGGATAAGTCAGTAATGGATAATCAGTGATAATATAACATATAGAATATAGACAATAAGGACTTATTAGTTTTACAAAACCTTTATGTAATAATCAGTTTTTATAATTATTTTTGTAAGATGGA
This sequence comes from Hypothenemus hampei, assembly GCA_013372445.1. Taxonomy (NCBI): domain Eukaryota; kingdom Metazoa; phylum Arthropoda; class Insecta; order Coleoptera; family Curculionidae; genus Hypothenemus; species Hypothenemus hampei. The sequence continues at coordinate 597,155 of JABRWK010000042.1, forward strand.
TATTCAGAAAATAAATAACTTTATTCTTCCGCTATAAGCATGGCTTACTACGTTTACTTTTATGGCTTCAAATTTCAAGAGTTGATATTAAAGATTTTTATAGACAAAAACTAATGACAAATTCCTCCTTAGAATCACTTAAAATATACCTGTACTGAATTTTATTGCACTACAATGCAAATATAAAACAAATTATATGAATTTATGAATTTTTTAACAATATTGCAAATAAATGTGGGCCAATGCGTTATAATTTTACCAAAATCATGAAGTCAGAACAAAAAATGTTGTTCTTAATCTAAATATTGGTAATTTCGATTAATCCAACGGATTCTGTTTTACTTTAAGGCAACTAAAACAACCTTTTTACTTTAAAAATAAACTTTGTGGAAGTAAATTCGTTGATGTTTGCTTTTAAATATTATATATTAAATGTATATTATAATTATATTAAGAAAAAAGAATAAATTTCATAACAAAATCGTGTAAAAAAATCAGATAAATTATATTTTAGAGCAATGAAATTCAATACACATTTATTTTAAGCGGTCCTAAAAAAAATTGTTAATTTTTTTTAAAGGATTCCCAATATTATTTCTTGAAATTTGAACCTGTAAAAGTGAACTTAGTTGCTCATACTTACAGCATGGGGAAATGCTTAGTTTCCGCTTTACAAAGTGGTAAAGTTTTCAGAAAAATAAACTTTTTTAAAATATCTTTTCGAACCACTAGAGATAATTCAACCAAAAGTGGTATAAATCATTCTGAAGACAAATGGAGAAAAGTAACATCTAGAAATTGTATAATTTGTGAGAAAAAAAGAAAAACTTTGTCTCTTTAGATTACTTTGTTTTCTTTGAAATATATTGATAAGAATATTGTTTTTTACCATATCAGATAAGTTTACTAATTTATTGTAGGACTTTATAAGAAACTGTTAAAGGCAATATACAGTGCTGTTCTAAAGTGCCCTCCCCCCGGGTAACTTTTTAACGAATGAATTTTGTCAAAATTCCAAAAAAGGCCTTAAATAAGACAAGAAATACTATCCTTTAACCATATTGTTTCATCATAAATGTTTACCGTTTAGCGGTGAGGCCAAAAGGGCCATTTTTTTTAAATTAACCATGGTCAAGTGGCACATCAAATTGAAGATCTTTCAAAACTGTATTAGGGGTGTAATTAGATTTTCAATTTATCGATTAGTTTTTGAGAAAAAAAACTACAAATAATTAAAAATTAAAAAATTTTTTTTTTCCAAAAATTATAAACTTGTTCCCAATAAAAGTAAAAGCTCTTTAGAATCGTAAAGACCCAAAAATAATTCAGCTATTTCTGTGATTACGACCTTGGCCGATAGTTGGGCAGCATTAGCTTAAAGGGCGTCGCAATTTGTGAAAACACCAGGTCCATCGCGCAAATAGTGTCACAGTTGTAAGGCCTGGATTACATTAAATTTAATTAAATAGATAAACAGCCATGGAAGAATTAACTTTTTTATCAGACCTTAGAGTCAACACTTTATTTAAAAAATATCTAGAGGCATATTTTTATAGCTAACGCCGTTTCTTGATTTTTCCGATTTACTGCACAGGATATTTTAAATCGACAGATTAATTCATATTATTTTGCAAAGAAAACCAAAACAGAGAAGCCAAGCTCTGAGTAAACTTTAATAAACAAACAGAAAACAAATTTCGTAAAATGATTTTTTTTTTAATTAATTTATTAAAAAAAAACTATAACACCTTGTATATCGTATATTAGGGAACTTCTAACCTATATCTATCTCAATTACTTTTTTTATTTTCAATATTTCTATCCCATTTTAAACTCTAGCCACTGCAATTTGAAACGCCCGGTATATATGTATATTAGGAAATAATTAAGAGAAATTTAATAAAACTGAAAAAGTAAGAAAAAAATATGAAAAATATTATAGACATAAAAAGATACCAAAGGCAAACTAAACATCAAAATTGACTTTGTCCCCAGTTAATTTCATTTAATGATTGCGCCTTCAAGGTTGCGGCACCGAGCGAACGTAGTTTTTTTTACAAATAGATTAGGCAGACTGACCCAGAAACGCAAAACAGAAACATTCATCGTCACATCGTGGCATTCCGTATAGTCATCACCGCTATAAAATTCTAACTATTACATATTACGCACAACATAACGCAACCCAAACACCATGGACTTTCTTATTTGACAGCTGTTTGGAATGTCGACAATTACCGATCGCTTTCAATTTTATGCGATCTAAGTAAAAAAGTATTAAATCATTCTCATACAATTGTACTATATCATGTGCTATGTAATTCCTATGTGACATACAATAGTGTAACTGTGCCAATGAAAAATCATATTAAAAACATAAGGCAATGAATGAAACACAACTAATTTTTTTCCATTCTTCAGACATGTATGTTTTTGAATTTCGAGTTTCTCGTTTCTTTATACCATCTAGAGTGTTTTTTATAGTAGTCATTGTTAACGCTCAAATTCTTAAAATATATGACCGAACTGTTTATGCCCAAAAAAAATGACGTTATCATCATCATTTCGTGAAAAATGACTTCTTCCAGATTTTCTATCAACTAATCTACGGGCAAGGCTGAAAATTTAAATAACGAAGCGAAAAATTATTATTAGAAGGGGTCCAGTATTCAATATTGCACAATGAGTCTCTTCACAAAGAAAACGAATTCTTGACTTCTATTTGTCAAATAGTTTAACAAAACTTCGTGCTCTTAATATCTTAGAATTTCTTGTTACATCAGGAGTTTTGACTAAGCATTCATTGGTTTCATCTTACTTATATTTCGGCTCAAATCTAAGTACAGTAGTAGAATCTATATCCAGTTGATCTGAAAAATAATTATACGTTTGTTTAACATCAATGCTCTGAAACAGGAGCCCACATTAAAACTAAAAAGTACGATCGAAAAGTTTCTTATATGTAGTAATCGAATACGATTAAAAGTATGGTACCAGTTAGATATCACTTTGAATTATATTCTTAATTCTGGGTAACTGTACTGTTGGATGTCGACTATTCGTTATCAAGTCTTGACCTTTTGGATCCTTGAAATATAATATCGAGCTTCGTGCATGATACGGGACAGATTAGTCCCTGTTCCAAAAATTTTGAGCAGGAGAATTGCCCGGGACCAGAATTATAACTAAAGTTCACGTGCATTTAGTTGAGAAGAACATACGGGATTCACAGAAGAAGATATCGAAAATAATAATGCAAAAGGTAATAATGAAAACAGAGCTGCAACAGTAAACCAATAAGCATCGGAAGGTGCAGGGAAGACCTCAAGCACAAAAACCATTTTCTGTAATGATTTAAGGAAGAGCTTTCTGTGCCGATTTTAAAAATCCAAAACATCATTTCTGAAGTTATGTCAATATTATATTTATTCAATTATGTATGCGGAATTTTATTACGCAATATTTTGCTATCTCAAGCAACGAACTTCTCAAATTTCTGCCAAAAACTGTTTCAGATCGTTTTTATGTCGTCAAAAACTCTAAGTCGTCGCCGTTAGAAGAATTTTTGCAAACTCCTCATTAAATTCTAGTTTAAAAGCGAAATGTCGGGTGAATACGACGAATAGGGTAGGACATTCCACACCGTTCTTATATTTCCGGTAATAGAAAAGAATCAAGTTTTGAAAACATATTTTATTTTCTTCCGACTTTAAAAAGTTACCAAACTATACGATACGAAGATATTTATTTCAACCCTTTTTTACCTAAAAAACAGGCTGAAATGTCTCCC
>JABRWK010000042.1:601675-682507 GCA_013372445.1 Hypothenemus hampei
AAATATAGGGTGTTCCATTTAAATTAAGCAAGTTATTACACTTCAAAGTCAATACAACTTTGAAGTTATTTTTGGGACACCTTGTATAAAATAATTACATTTTCAAAATTGTAGCATAAAAAATGTAGTATTCTTAAGGCTTGGTGTGAATTTCAGTTTATTTTGTTTTAAATTTGGTTAGAAACAAAGTTTTTAAAATTGCACTACATTTTTACAAAATGTCAATTATTTAAAAATCCTTAAGGTTTAGGATAGGTAAACCTTAATCAAACTAACATTTATTTTTGTCGCGGAATCCAAAAATGCAAAAAAAACTAGGGCGTTCCATTTAAAAAAACATAACTTTGATATTTTTCACTACTTTTGGATACCCTGTATAAAACGAAAATAATTTTAGAATGTACCTCTATTGGAGTTTTATACGATGTAAAAAAGAAAATTTCAAAATATTAAATACCTTAGCCGTAATCTTCCGAGACCGCACTAAATGACCACCCTGTATATATATATTTATTTTTGTACAATGCAATAGACTAGTATAAAAGTAATATAGAAAAACGCCTACCTGGCTAAATATCTATCCGAAATATACCTATAATTTTTTATCTATATCGCAAAACAATAGTAGTATATTTCTGACTTAGGTAGAAAAATACCGGTTTGTAGACTTAACATAAGTTTGTAGTTCGTTAATTCGGTATAAAAGTGCTTTGTCTACAAATCTTTTTACCGAAATGAGAATAAGCTATTAAGATTTTTCTCCCACTCATTCCAATATGCAGAGTGCATTTTTTGTTGATTCTTTCCGTTCTATAGGAAGTAAAATTTAAAAAAAAAGCACTTTTTTCATTTACCACTTTTTCGAATTATCAAAAATAATTTAGATATAGAATGCTGAAATTTAAAATTAAAAACTATAACTATTTAGCAAAAATTACATTAAACATGGGTATAAATTAGTAATCATAAATTGATCACAAGTCAGCCTCAAGTCAACGTTAACCTACAATTTTTACTGGGCTTAAGTTAGTTTTTATTCTGTACGAAATTAGTTTAACGGAATACGTTTCTCATATGTTGGAGCTTCTCTTTATAAAACAATTTACAGTGCCGCCAAGAAGTAAGTTACAAATTCCATCAGACATATATATTTTCAGACGGCAACTAACTTAAAAAAATCTGACATTTCGAGATGAATCATGTATCGGGGAGTAGATTTTTTATTTTTTTTTTTGTAAATAGATACGGGAAAAAATAAAGAAAAATACTGAAATTAACACGTTGTTATCATAAATGATTGTAAAGCTAATACAATTACTGTAATTTAGAATTGGTGCATTATGCTGCACATAGCCCTTTTACTAAGAAAAGATTTGATTTCGCTCTCTACTGAGAATTTTTGTAGTCTAAAGATAATAACTAAGTAAAGTTATTAATGAAGCAATTTAAGATAAGAAAAATAACAATACAAATTATTTCAAACCTCTTATTATATAATATTTTTTCGAAATGTACACGTGGCAATGGCCATTTGGACATTTTTCAAATCTGAAAACATAAAACATTTCATTTTATTGGCTGAAACAGGAAAAACGAAAAGTAAATTTGAATCGATCACAGTTCAACTTCTGGAACAATACCGTTTCGGTACTGACCTACATTCGGCTGTAAGAATGCTCCAAATATAGGGATAGCTGGTGCCATCGAGACGAGTGCAAATATTTTTTATATAAATTCTTAAAATCTCTAATATTCTTCATCGTTTTTTTTGCCTAATAATGCAACATCCACAAATAAGATCAGTTATTACAATTTTACATTAAACTGTATCTTAATATTCGTAAAGCTAATATCGTAAAATTTCATTGTAGTGTCGAAATCTGGAACTAAATATTGTACTTATCTCAGTTTTACATAGATAAAATTCAATGCTATTAATATTCATTATAAACAATAGACCTATATAATTTATTTATTTCATCAAACTTTTGAAATAATAACATTTATCAATTTCTATTGGCGTCGCTAACAATAATAAAGAAAAAAGTATTATTAAATACGCAAAAGAACGGACAGTTTATCGAGACAAAGTTTTATTATTGGAATGGATAAAACTATCAATTTATAATGTATTTCTCTTAAATATCCGTTTTATTTATTCACCAATCGTGTAAAAAAATTGCAATTTCAGTTCTTAAGAATCCTACAGTGTTCTCATAATATCAACAGTTCGTTCAAAAAAGTGTTAAGTCAAGTTAGTTAACTTTTTGAATGTGTATGATATGTCATCAATCATCATTGACATATACGTCACCAGATGACATAATACCAATGATCAATGGAATCATCTTGTATGTGTGTAACGAACAAATTCGAAAAATAATAGATAGGTGAATGAATTATATTCGACCATTTTCTATAAAAACAAGTTTTATTGTTTTGGGTATCATTATATAACACAGTCATTCACATAATTTAGCTAGGCGTGATCACTTTATAATCGGTACAAATAAAGTTCTACAGTAGAATTTCTGTTGCGGAACTCGGTTTTCCCTTGTTACCTAGATATTGTGGATCCCCTGACCACTTTTGCTAACCTGTTGTTTTTTATTTTAATTCAAAAGTCCCACACCGCTATATTTTATCAGTCTCAAAAGTTTTCTTACATTGCCTTCCTTTTCAGATGGTGATTCCATGAGATATAACTTCTGGATAGTGACACACAATGTGGTCCTTGTTTTCCTTTTCTTCTCCACACAACTGACAGTTTTGTTACTCAGCAAATTCGAGTTAAAGTAAGGGAGTACTAAGGGTGGTATATTCTATGGACAGATGAAGAGTCGCACTTAAAATGTCTTTATTCATTGGCGGTAGTTATTTATTTGGTGGTCAATTTCTAGGCATTTTGTTTGCGGCTTTAGATCGTTTTTAATAATTTATTTGTATGTTCCGTATGTTTGTCTTGCTTATTTTTGCAATACATGCTTCTGTCCAGCCACATTATTCGCTTAATACAACAAATATGAAATTGAGTTTAAAAATTTAAATTTTCCTAATAGAATGTAAAGCTCACCAAACAAAATATTGTTGATATAAAAGTTAAAAAAAAAGGGAAATATAAGAATTTTTTGGTTCTACTCTGTTAGTGTACAAATAATTGAAAATTAAAAATATAAATCACAGAAATTGTTCGAAATTGTTTTCATTTGTTACATGTGCACTTGGTCTTGCAAGATGTCACATGGAGTAAGGTCCGGGGACCGTGGAAGCTATAAAATTGGTCCGTTTCATCCTATCCATCTGTTGGGAAACTCACAATTTAAATGGTTTCGAACTGGACGGATAAAATGTAGCGGAGCACCATTATTAGGGCCAATAAGCATACTATTAACTATGCCAACCGATATATTAAGAGAAATTCTTTGTTAAAAGTTACTGCGGCGAAGATTATGCGGATTTTCCATTGGCCAGACATAAGTATTATGAAAATATTTTTATTTGTTTTGCTCTTATTATTTGGTCAAGGAACTTAACAAGTGATAACAACTAGCTGTTACTACAGAATTATGTGCACATAAATCAAATAGGAAAAATTTCAAACAATTTCTACGATTTGTATTTTTAATTTTCAATGATTTGTAAACTAGCAGAGTAAAATCTAAAAACTCCTGTATTTCCATTATTTAACAACTTTTATATCAACAGTATTCTGTCAAACGCCTTGTTTTGATGAGATTTCTATCCTATCAAAAAAAATGCCTCACTTTCAAATTCGTAAAGAGTCCGGCAACAGTGAATTATCTCGTATATTTTTATATGAATATCTTGGGTATTTTTACACAACTTATTAAAAAATACCTTATATGTATATAGATATCCAAGAGTTCTGCCTAGAAAACCGTTGTACGACAGTTTATAAATTATGATAAACAAAAATAATTCCAATGAAACGCACAAAACTATAGATTTTTGATTTGTTCCTTGACCTAACAAAATTTCCTGATTTGGCACTTGTCGGTTACAAATTTCCAAAATAACAGACAAACAAATTTACATGAAAAACAACTTAAACGCCTTCTTTAATTTAGAAGATGTTTGTTTCTTGTGAATTCGTTAAATTTAATCCCATAGCTTCTTTAGACAACAACTTATTTCAAAGAAGAAAAAGGGGCTTTTTGTTTAATAAAATAAGAAGTGTTATAGGTTTTTACAAAGTTTGAAATGAATTAAAAATTCAACTTACCCCAGAGAATAGGCTATTTTGTTATTTATTAAAAGAAGAGGTTATTTTAAAAAATCACAAATTATACACACCAATTTTTGTTTAACTTTATCAACTAAACATATTTAAACTGTCCTCTAGTTTCACTATTAAAAATCACGAGACCCGCATTGTTATCTCATTTAGTAATTATTACCATACACATACATAATAATATAACGGAAATTAAAAGGAAACTCTTTATTAAAGGGCTTATATTATACAATAAAGAAACTTTCTTTTCATTTACCCTAGAGATTGACTAGAAATCTACATAGATTCAGATAAAATTATCTATTATAGTTTGTGAAGCAAAGATCGAAGGTTTTATAAATTTTTCAGGTCATATCGAGCATAATCCAATAAAATTTGCTTATTTCGAAAGGTGAACAGAAGAATAAAATTGGCGAAAACCGTGTTATGTGTTTCTGCACTGAAATACATACATGTATATGTATACAATATGCAAAGTCAAAACAGGGCCAATTTTTAGAAAAGGACGTACAGAAAGAGGTGCATACCGCTTCCTTCCCCATTTCGCCATCTCTTTCTGTGCGTCCTTTTCTAAAAATTGGCCCTGTTTTAACTTTCCATACTGTATGTAGATACAATTTCGACATTACCAAACATCAATATATTTAATTCGGAACACAAAATCAAGCGTTGTATTGTTCAACACAAACATACGAATGAAGAAAATTGTATTTTTATTCTAATCAATTAAGATTCTTATTTTACCTGACTGTTTAAGTAAACGACTTTAATAGAAAATGGTTACGAGACCCGTACTTATCGTAATCAAATTAAGCGCAAACGCGTCAACTATTTAACTATGCTTTCAAACAAGAAGATGATAATTAAGAAATGACCTAGTAAATGTCACACGGATAAAAGGTTATTGTTATTCTTTGTTGAATTTTGAAATTATAAAATCTGTATATTATTAGCCATTTTGAATTAAGTTCTCTTTTTTATCTTTTGTATTTTGATTGAGGAAAAGCTTCTGAGAGTTTTTATAATCTTACGAGATATATTCCTTTTCAATATTGGCAATTCAAGAAATTTATCAAATATAGTATAAGTAGTAATTGTAAGTACTAAATATTTGGTAAAATATGTGAAGAATGAACAAATAAATTTATAATTATAAAATAAATATTTATCAAATCCAGAATAATTTGTTTTCGAATTATTGTAACTAATATCGTGGGCTTAGTACCTCGAGGTTGTTTGTGTGTACAAATGGCCTCGGATGAGAATGTACTTCACAGGGAATTATAAGAGATGGGGAAATGGTTATAGGAGAGAAAAATTGCACTTTTTGAAAATTTAAAAAATTCTGAATATTTTCGATATTATTTAAGATAAATTGACTTTTCGCAATTTATTAAAATAAATTTTACGTTCGCATTGTCACTTTTTCTCTTTAGAAGACGATGTCATTGGATTTTCGATCTTACGTTTCTTTTTTTCCAAACCATCATCCATTTTGTTATTTAAGCAGTCAAAAAATTTTATTTTATTCTTAAAAAATTCTACATTTTATTATGAATCCAATGGCATATCTTACTTACTATTTATTAGACGTTTTAGATTCAACAGACACAAAAAAAAAACGATCTAATAAAGGGGAAAAAATTGTATTGACAGTATAAAATTTAATTCAACATCTTTTCAAATAGAATCAGAAAACAATAAAAAAATCGTGAAAAATCGGTTTTTCTTCAATTAATTTTAAATTAATAATAAATTGGAGTTTTTTACGATTGCAAAAATCGTTAAGACAATTATCATCAAGACTTAGTTACCGTAGATTACCGTTAGATTGGTGGTTTAGGTGTTAAAACCTTGGGACCACAACAATTAAACCTAGATAAAAATTCTCTTATCAACTTCAAAAATATTAAGAATGTTTTAAATTTGGAAACTTAATTTTACAGAAATCAGAAAAGGGCAACTTTCTCTCGTCTCTTTATCTTTTATGGTTAATGAGATCTCTGTAGAGAGTGCATTTTCATCCAGGATATTTTATGGTGTTAAACACATCTTAGTTGACGACATATCGAAAACTTCATAGCATAGGAGCGTAAAATCATATAACTTTTCGAGATTAAAAAAAAAAACGATCGAAAAATCAGTTTTATACATTTTTGAGATATCTATCCAATTATATCTTCTTTACAGATCAAATTTTTGGAACAGTAAGAATAAAGAAAAATTAATAAACAATCGTGTAAAACATACTACAAACGTAGAAGTTTTTAATAAGTCTTATAAAAATGTCTATTTTACAAGTTTTTAGAGTTACTCTTCTACATTATGAAAATCCTCGATAATATTAAGTAAAGCAATATTACATAAAACTGCTTAATTTTATAAATTAGTCTAAAATATGTTTGTATTTTAAACAAACAAATTTCTATAATTTTATGTAATCATTTATACAGCGGTTTTTTGTTCCTTCTCATTTTGTACCAATCATATTACATTTAACCATGGGCTCCTTAATGGCAAAAGTGTTTTCGAACATTATTAAATTAGTTGAATTTTGAAGCGTGCTCATTTTCTTTTATGTTATTAGCAATTTATTCAAAGGGCAATTTATTTTTTTGTTAATATTGCAAATTTAATTTCCACAGATTACCTTGAACAATTTAATTTGATTTATTATTATTGATTCTAAAGTGTTACTACATGATACATTTAGATCCATTTAACTAATTCAAAGTGGCACAACGACTTTGACAGTGCTTTTTACCTCTTCTGAGTATATCAGATTATTTTAAGTGATACCGAAAATGGAACTTTAAATCAATTGCTTCATTTAATTAATTACGTGATTGTTATTAACCTTTAACGATATTATTCAAACATTTTTATTTAAATACTTAAATTAAAAAAAAAACTCAAACAACACAGTATTATAAAATACAATTTAGCCCTTACAAGTTAATAAAATTGCGGATACCATCGTACAACACGCCAAACTTCAACACAGTTTCATTCCTACACGGTAATAAAAGTAAAGAAACTTTTGCAACAAACTTAGAAAATCATGCTTTATTTAAACAAACTCACTGTGTAAACGAATCACATGTAATATTTAAACTCGAGTAATTAGTATAAATAAGATGGGCGTCTATTCATCAATATTCAAAAAATATTGGGAACACATCTATGTATTTTGTGTTGAACCTTAGTCTTGTTTAACACGGTTCTACAAAAAAATTGCACATTCTAGAAACCTAGGTATCGTTATATGAGGATTACCTGTATTTATACATAGTGCTTCACTTAAGATGACACAAACTGTAGTATTATTTTTTGAAAAAAATCTTTTTAAGGGATTTTGAAGATATACAGAGTATGAAACTTAAAATTATTTTCGATTGTACAGAGTGTAAGAAAAAATTTAAAATTTCAAATGAAAATTGTTATTTTGTTTGACACACAGAATTTTAATATATAGTTTTCACGTTATTTCTCTGAATATTTAGATATTTGATAAAAAGAAAATAACGTTAAAACTATAATGTATGGGAAGTTATGATTTTGTAGATACTTTAGGATTGAAAGAGAGCACTCATTTTCAAAAAATGACGATTTAGTTAGTATTGGCTTTAAAGATATTTAAATTTAAAATTTGAAAATTTCAAAAATGACAAACTTAATTTTTTTAATGAAAACATATGTTTTTTAATAGAGTCTATTATAAAATTCAATTCTTATATTTTTTTATTAACTAGGGCTCCATTTCTATTAAGTTTCATGATATAATAACTAAAGAATGGACCATTTTGTAGTTTTTTATGTATATTTTATATCTTTTATCGCCATTTTTTGAATTGACTTAATGTTGCAATGGATTTTATGATTAAATGAAATATTAGAAATAAGGCTTTTTCCGAATAGGAATTAATGTTCAAATATAAGCCTGAGTCCTAATATTTCAAAATTCATTTTCAGAAGTTCCATCGCAAATAGAGATTAAAATCCAAATAGAAAAACCACTTACCAGTCATCCCAATGCCTTCATCTGATCCGCCATCTGAATAAAAAACAAATTAATAATTAACGAAAACATAAAAAGTGGCAATATAGATATAAAAAATATGTAATAAAAACTGTTTATATCTACAATGTTTTATACATACATATATACTAAACTAAATGTTGAATAACTGTTTATTCAAACAGGTATGACTTTTACTCATTAGGTTATTTAAGAAATAATATGATACGACGCAGAGTGAAATCAAAATTTTAGAATTAACCTTAAAAAAATTTCTGAATGAAACTTTTAAAGTGTACACATTTTTTACGAGGAGATTAGAGGAGAGCACTAGAAAGGACCAGATTTTGATTATTCCTTTCTTGGCCATGCAAGCAGTGAAATTGATATTCATCTTAGGATATTACTGTCTTCCAGCAAGTGTGCGACAACTTCATATTGAAATTAAACAATTTAATGATTTTCCTAATTTTTAATTTTCACCGATATTAAAAACCCTTTGTGAAAGAAATTGCTTCCTGATAAAATTGTTAGTTTTATATATATGTTTTGTTCACCACATAATGGCAGATGAGTGCCAAAGCTGTTGACCCGGGAAATGAAATAACAACGTGCTGATATTTATGAAAAGCCTTTGAATCCGTATGAAGTCGAAATACTTTTTAACATGGGTCGGGGATAAGCCCTTGATGCGTCATCATCAGCCGAAAACTAACGGAGCAAACAGAAAATGGTGTCGCCCTTGTTTGTCGAAACCCAACAAAATTCCGCATAGAACTTTCAAGAAGAAGGTTATTTTGATCCTTTTCGTGATGTAAGAAAGTAATTTTGAAGGACTAGAAAGATAATATACTATATATATAAGGTTACGAATAATATTGCTAGCATCATATGCTCACAATCAGTATTACTGAAGAAATCAAGAATTCAATCAAGAATGCAATCAGTATTAAAGCGCGAGAAATAATATCTTTTTACATCACTGCCACAGAAGGTGCAATGATGGCAACGATGCGAAATTTGAATTTGGCCACGTCCTCTTTATTTTCTTTACATTGCTGCAAAAAACGTTGCATATGGCTTATTCAATGTGTGCTTAGACAACGAGAAATTTCAAGGGATTGATAAAGCCTTTTAAATGATGCATAAGTTACCGTGCACAAGACCGAAAGATTTATTGTTCTGATGTTTAAGCACTTCTAAAATTGTACATATTTTTAAAACATACGTTTACTTGAAAAATATGTGGTTTCTCACGAAAACCAGTCGATAATGTAACTACTACCAACAAGCATTGTAGTAGATTATAACGTAAAATTGCATCATTTCCGAATTCTTGCTTGTACTGTTTAATTATAAACATATTGCCTTATGAAAATAAAATTAACAAGTTAGTAGCCCTTTTTCACAGAAAAGCATGAAGAATAACGTTTGTTTTCCATATGAAAGGTTTTTCCGCCCTTCCAACATAAGAGGAGAATAATGATAACGTTATTCACCCACAGACAATATACTGGAATTTACAATGAAGCTTGAAAATTTATCTCCGAAACAATAGACTCCAAATTGTATGGAATAAACCATGTCACATGTTTATTATTAATAAAATTTAGATACAGAATGAAGGTTTACCATTAACTAAATAAAACAATTCTGAAATTTTTCTCCAAGATATTTGAAAGTTAAATTGTTCGTCGGTTTGTCGTAAAGAACCACCCCACCCAACAGAATGCGCAATAAATTTAAAATAGCTAGAATGCACACAATTTTCCCGTCTGGAACATCCACCGGAGACGCCAACGGTAAAATGCAGTCTGGACAACGGCGCAACCTAGACCCACAAACATAAATAATCTGCTTAATTCCAGAATTCCCGGATATTCGGCACAGAACTTGAATTTTAGTTTCGGTGATTGCGCTTTTACGAGGACAACCGTACGCTAAATACGTTTTAGAATATACACGTACGTTTGTAATTAATGACGCCAATTGCGCGTGATTAGTAAAAAACATTATCATTTGAGTTTGAGTTATGTAAACATAAAAAACATTTGTTTGGGAGATGAGGACGAAAACAACTTAGAATTGATCGCTGTATAAAGCAATTATTAATTATTGGCTTCCTATGAGTACTGCAATTGAAACTAATTAATAATCACTATGTAAAGAGCTGTGGATCATGGAATATTAGACATTTTCTTGAAACTAAACACTGAACAACTTACTACAGGGTGAGTCAGTTCATAGTAATGGGGGTTGTTTAGTCGATACAAGATTTAATTTTAGAATAAATTATTTTATAAACATAGCAGCATTTTTTGAGATAACTTCAATAGTAACAAACTTAAAATCTCGTTTCAATTTTTTCTTAATATCTTCAAGACTTACGTTCTATACTTTTTGTATTCGGTTAAACTTTTTTAAAGCATACTACAGAGAAGAGGTAAAGGATATTGTTATTGACATGTTCAGGAATAAAATTAGTTTATTGATTTCAATTTTCTTGATAAAAGCGTCTTGAGGCCGTCATACACGTTTTTGCATCAAATTTGCTAGCAAATTTAATTCGTCTCGAATGTTTAGGACGAGTTCTAAATACTGACACATTTGATGTTAAATCGGCGCAATAAGAATGTCCACAAATCGATTTGTTTGTAAACAATAGCAAACGGTTTCATTCTCGTACTTATTGTGCGATTATGTACAATTGCGGCCAAAAAAACTGATACAAAAAAATTTTGCTATGATCTCCTGAACTATTATATTACATATTTCAAGTTATCATGTCAGTGCCAAAAGTCCTAATTATTTTGCAATCCGTCATTAACAATAATGGCGCTATAACAAAATATTAATTGTTACTATTGTTATTGTTATTTACTGTTCCTTTTACCTAAAATTCCTTTAACAAAATATAAAGTTTGACACAATTGACGTCTTCATTATATTGTACCAGTTTTTTTTGGCCGCAATTGTACATATAATAATGTAATAAATTCATTTCCACATTTCAAACCTTTCGATCAGCAGAAAATAAATAGTTAAAGTTCGATTAGCGACAAAGAAAGTTTAAATATTTAACGAGAACAGACAAATGACAGTTGATAATACCAACTTTATGAAAAATCAAACAAAACATAACCAGAAAAAGGAAAAATGCGCATGTCTTTATACGAAATTTACATGCAAAATTATCACCATATCATACTAGTCAATAAAAATTATATTCAAAAATATTATTTAAAACTTGAAACCAATTTAATTTTAAATTTAACTACAAATGTCACATCGTGTCTGACGG
Source organism: Hypothenemus hampei (assembly GCA_013372445.1). Lineage (NCBI taxonomy): Eukaryota > Metazoa > Arthropoda > Insecta > Coleoptera > Curculionidae > Hypothenemus > Hypothenemus hampei. Next base: position 613,250 of record JABRWK010000042.1, read on the forward strand.
CCTTTAGACAATTTAGATCAAATTAGCTTTGCAGATTTAATTTTATTAGATTTTCAACTGAATTTTCATAAAAGTGCTTGAGCCACCAAAAGCTACAAGGATTGGCACATGGATGATCTACATTATTGATACAACAGCTATGTTCTACATATTAGAATAGCATTTCTTCAAAATTAATCTTTTTTTTCCAGTTTTACAATGAAATGTCAATTACTTTGACCGTGTTAAAAACTGTATTCGTGACCCCTATAAACTGTGTTTACGTTAGTTTTCTGTTATTTGAAGTAAAATAATGACTCTGTAAGAAATGTAAGAACTTGATTAGATATCAATTACTCAAAAAAATGAATCAGACGAGGTAGCCTGATTTAATATTTGTAAATTTTTCTCGGTTTACACCTTACGGAACGATTTATGGAAGTCTAATGGAGCCTTCTTAAGAACTTAAAATGCAGATAAAGAACACTTGTCAGGAACTACGTGTTCATTCAACCTTCATATTTGAAAAACATTTAAGTTTAACACTCTTTTTGTCTGAAAAATGAACATATCTAGGGCAAATGTTTATTTAAACTCTTCATAAGAAAATAAGTCATCCTATTGATCATTAAATTCATATTAGTAAAAACTGACTCACCCTGTCAATATTAGTTACTGATTGAAAAATACCGTTAAAAATAGATACATATTTTTTAAATAATTTCTCGGGAAATTTTATTGTCGTATAAAATCGTCGACGAAGATGAACCCGGTCGTGCCCAAAAACCAGTTTTCGCCTTTCACAAGGTCCACATTCACCGAAAAGCGGGTTTATAAAAATACAAATGTATTTTACGAATCGATGAACGCTACGACACGTAATTCACATTTTAGATACTGCAGGAATTTTTAACATCTATGATGTTAACAATAATTAAAACCAAATTTCCAGATGTTAATCAATGACAAATAATAAGAGAAGGAACACACAGATTTACTAAAAATAACACATCGATGGTAATAATCACAAGAACAACACAATTGGGTCAAGATAAAAGAGATAAATCGTTGAACAGTATAGAAAACACTTTTACATACAATTTGAAATAGGATGCAACAATATTCGACCTTCAATTTGTGATAAACAGTTGCGTTGCTTTAAGCAATAATGTCATTTACGTTCATAAAATATTATTTCATGGACGTAATATTTTCAAATAATATAAGTGATATTAATTAATTTTTCAAGTTATTAATCGGACAGGAAGTTTGTGTTCTCTTGATATTATTACATCCGTTGAAATGTAAATTATTTAAAAATGCTTGCCAAAGCGAATGTTTAAGCAGGCAGGGCTTCTGTGACCGTAGAACTGAAAATTCTAATGGCCTAGACCTACATTCGAACATTATATTTTTAGGCTTAGAATGGGTAACCGTTAAACAAACCGAAATGCAATTATGCAAAGAGTCTTTTATTGACTTAACACGAAACGGATATATGCAAGTAGAAATACTCAAAGTCAAATTGGATGTATGTACTACATACATGCATACATACATACATGCATATATACATACATACATACGTTTCTTTAGTCTCGTTTGTAAAATGTTTTTATAAAAATAGTGCTCCATTTAAGTCCCCTTGTTCAACCGGAAACGACTGAAGACATTGAACATTATGCTATGTGTAAATAAAGCTTTAGAAAGAATTTAATCCAATGAAATCCTATTGGCATTTGAATATAATCAGCAACAGGAAAAATTCAAATTACAATAAAAAAATATTGGCTTTAGATAAACTAAAATTGTCAATGATTAAAGTCCAGAAGAACGAAGATAGGCAGCAAAACAAAACGCATTACGTTATTAACGAGTCGAACTAAACAATTTTAAAGATGATGTCATCTGGTTGAAAGTAAAACGTAAATACCAGTTTCTACAGTTTGCCGAGAAAATTGTCAAAACCAGTGCAGATAACGTAACAAACGATATTAATTGAAGGGGCGAATAGATGAACGTTTTATGTAACATTTTTAGAAAATTGGCTAATATCGCATGGCCGAACAATTAATGTATGTAGGTACTTATTGGACATTCCAGTTCTCTTAACTGTTCTGCACACAAAAGGTTCGACATTTTGTCATCAAATTAAACAGATGAATGAATATTTCCTTATTATTTTTTTAATTAATAAAGATGTTATGTATTTAACATTTAATTTTTTATTAATCTTATTAAAAAATTATTATAGAAAATTAATTACTAATTTTTCCTTTAAATAGGCATGAGCGAATATTTTAAAAGTTTTAAGATAAAAAATGTCAGATTTTAACTAATTTTTAGAACATTTTACATAATGTGTTCATGTTGTGTTAGTGATTTAACCGGTCGGGCAGATTTTGATGTGCGACGTGGAAAAATATTAAGGCGTTTTTTTTGTATTTTGATACGTAGTGATTAGTCATTCCTTTATTATTAAGTAGCAGTTAAAAAACTTCATGAGCAACTTAAATGCAATTTAGATATACATATAGAAATAAATATCGCCTCAAATTAATGCCTGCATTAGGTATATTAATTTAATTTTAATCTAAATGAAAATAAAGAATTACGAACCAATCCAATAAGATATATGTATGTACTTACATACGTATATATATGTACATGAATTGGTGAAAAATTTACCATATATCGAGTCCTCCTTTTAAAACCATGTGATTTATTTTTAAGAAATTTAATGACCACATCTGTTGTACTATATATGAAGGATTTTTAAAAATATAGAGAAGGAAGTCCTTATTTTTCTTCTGATTCTTCTACATATTTAAAACTACATTTTTTTTGCCATAAATCTTAATTATTTTTTTGTAGTAGGTAAGTTAATATTTTGGTATTTTCTGTTTTCGATATAAAATATGTTTTATTTTTGAAGAAAATTATGTGCATATTTATAGAAACTATCCACGTCATTAGTTGTGATTCTAAAAAAAAGAAGATTGTTGTATTATATTATATTCCCAGATTTGGCCTCAATATCTGGTAGACGGATGTTATGAATCTCAAATACTCGATTTTGGACGTCCTTTTTGATTTGAACAATTTGGTGCATAGGGTTTGATATCAAATAGCAATCAGTCTGTTCAGAATTAACTTGAAAGCCGAACTAAAACGGATATATTTATTAAAGTATGTCTTTATATACTTTCGTAACTCGAAAATGTAATAAAACATTTTTTGTAAATGATTTTTGAAATACATAAAATATTTTATAACTTTCCTCAGCTAATTATTTATTCCTACTTCCTTTTACAAGTTAGAATAAGAATACAAATTTAAGCAAATAGCCTCAGAAAATAATTGACATGCAAGATTCTTTGATATGTAGAGAGATTTTCAAAAGAAAAGGATCCTAAAGGGCCAACCAAACCTTGTCCTACCTAATATTTATATAAATTATATTTTTTTTGCAAGTGTTTCTGCTCTATTCTCTACATATTTGTTATATACTCCTACTCCACCGTTCTGAAAATGATGAAATAATCAAAAAAAAAAAGTTCTTTGATCTTGTCGCCAACTGCACTACTTCATTATTCTGAATCACTCTGAATTACTTCTGAAATTTCTTGCCACCTGTTGTCTTTTAAAGTAAATCAGAAAAATAATAATCCCTTAAAGCGAGGTTTGGAAAATAAAAAGGTTTTCGTAGGGTAAGCCGTATAGTTAGGTNGTTCGTTCGATTCGTTAATGTTTGTTTTGAAATAATGTAAATTGTAGCAATTGTTTTAAGAAAACAGTAAATTTCAACATACAAATGTTTTAAATAAATCTTATACTCTATATTTTAAAGCAATGACATTGAATACAGATAAGTTGTTTTAAGCAATTCTAAAAAAAAAAAAGAATTCATTATTTTTTTCTAAGAAAATCTCTAAAACCACTTCTTGAAATTTGAACCCATAAAGATGAACGTAGTTGGTCATCTTTACAGTCGATGGATAAAATTAACTACATTCTGAATACGTATTTTGATTACCTATCCAAGAAAGCAAATGATCAAACTCGGTCAATAAATAAAGGTTTTACAAAAATGGTAAGTCCTTATCGTGAACACCCTATACAAACCTTGTTTCTTTTAAATAGTATTGACCACACCTTCATCAACCTGTAATTTATTTATTTTCAAATTGATACAAGTAATATTTACACCTTTAATTAATATATTTACAATGCATTTAACCGTCATCAGTTATTTATCATAAAGTAACGTTTTTAAAATTTTACTTATATTTATATGCTAAATTCTTAAAAGTGTAATTTGTTTACTCACTTCAAACAACCCTATTTAATATTTACATAAACGAATGCTTTTGTCTATTATCTACCTAAAAGTAATGCAAATCGGCATTTACAGTAATCACAATAATGCTAATAAACTTATCGTTACCATTTGGGTCGAGATTCTTATTCTTAGTAGATATTATACTGTCGAGTCTACCTACTGTTAGGACGATTATTAGCAGAGTTTACCATTTAATAAAGGAAAATGATAAAGATGTGACTAAAATAAGCAGTAGTGAATGCATTAGGTAAATGATTAATATATGTCTGTATTAGCATAGTATTTAAGTAAGTGCCCTTGAATATTTTTAAATGGCCTTTTTAAGTAAAACTAAATTGCCTTAACTCTTAAATAGACTACACAATTTGAATAATTCCATTCAACCTTTGACCTTATTTTTAACGTAATTAAATTACCAAAAAAACATTATAAATAAAACGAGTGTGGTGTTTTGTTAACGTTCGATTATATAACAAATTACGTATGTAGCGACAAACGCAAGTCTCGAAATTATTTCCGAAACGAAACAATAGATTTAACATTAAAAATAACTTTTTCAATTGAATGACGACCGCTTACAATAAACAATTGTGAAAAAAAAACTTTATGGAATATTACGGTGACCTTGCCACACATGCAGCTAATATTAATACGTTAAAAGTTGCATTATGCCTTACGTAACTAAGTAAATACGCAAAAAAATTTCTTATCGCAAAACCAGAAGTTGCCTAAAAAACCATTACTAATTGTAATGGCTGCAGTCATTTAATATTCACTATATTTTACAAGTCATTGCTGTAATTTGATGATGACGGTACGGTGAACAAAAATAAATACATATGAAATTTAAAGCGAATGAATGAATAGTGAAGAAGACAACGAGAGCCCTTCCTTCCACCAAAGCGAAAACTCACCGGTGGGCAGGGAATTCATCAGATTCCGGAGGAAAAACGAATCGTCCTGTATCATTTATAAACGATCAACCAGAGGAATCGTTTAGAATTATTCGTTTGCCACACAGACTAGTGTTTTCGGCAAACATATGCGCGTTGTATGAAACGTCGTCGTGAGTAATTTCGCGATCGCAATATTAAGCAGGAGGAGTAGTGAGATTGTGAGTGCGACCGGCCGGCCAGCAATAAAACAGGCCACGGAGCCCGCAGCTGATCAGGGCAGCAGGCTGGCGGGCCGACTACAACAACAGCACCATCATCGTCATCATCATATCCGTTTCGGAGCGCGCGATTTAGACCCGCCGAGTTGCCGCCGCCCGTTGTTGCCGCCACCAGCAGGAGTCGGCCAGTCACACGATTGATTATTACTATATTCGTCTTTAATGTAAGAAGAGGAATCGAACGCGTCACGACGTCTCTTGTGGCGCAAAACAAAAATCTAGACTCTCCTCTCCACACGTATACATAAACAAAACTATTGTTTCTAATAGCGATATTACGGCCCTAACAACACACTAAATTCATATTTTCTATATTTGAATTGAGGAGATTGTTACCTGAACTAAAATGCGATCGTTTCGAATCTCCGCTTTCCGCGTCCCCGTCCAATGGTCTTTTTCTGGAATCCGCGATCTCTGGCGAAGGGCACGTCTCCATACCCGAATCGGCGGCCATTTTATTTGTCCATCAGCGCAGACCGGGAATAAAGGGAAAATACACAGACACACTCTCGCACTGCCGCAAAGATATTGCGCACAAAGTATTCTACCGGTTTGAGTTGGAGGGGTAGTTTTTCCCTAGACCTGGACAAAAACACTTTTACCGGAAGAGCTTTAAAAGCTCTGTGCGAATTCTCTCTCTGTCTTTTCCCCGACTGCGAACCACCACGACGACGACGTGGTTTACTTCAAACTCGCTACGACTGAGACTGAATTTTATCGAAGTGTACGAATTTGCAGCATGGCCCGAGCAAACGATAGACCGGTGTTCCCGCCGCCTGACTGCTGATTAGATAGCGCAGGAATCCCCACTTTTGTTCAATCGTTCCGTCCTCTAAAAAAACAACTATTTTATTGTTCCTGCTGTATATTGCACACTTCCTGATTGAATGCAACGGCCAAGTTAGTGCCACTCGTTCCCCACTGTTAATATTAAATAATTTGTAACAATAAATTTCTTTAATAGTATTCATTTTTTTTATAAATCTATTCAGAAAACATTTCTTACAAAGCACTGCTCTTCATATGAAATTCATTACTTTCAAATGATTTTCAGAAATATATACCCTAAAGGATATTTCTCGTAGATATAGAGACGAAAGTGAATGCTTAACTTTGCCTTTCCTGAATTAATAATGCCGTTCTAAAAAACTATTTGAAAACATGGAAGTATCAATGAGACTAATTGAACTGTTAAAGCGTCATTTAAGTAAATGCAGAAAACATATCGATGCCTGCAAATATAAAGGTTGTATCTTGATTTTTGCCATAAATAACATTCGATCCTTTCCTTGTAAGACATTTGCTTATATTTCAATTAGACCTGAATTTTTGTTAATATTTTTTTAGTCTAATCTGAAATATAAACAATTCTTTTGTAGAAAAAGCATCGAATGTCACTTAGGAGAAAAATTGATATAACGTCTTTTTATGAACTAGCGTGGGTTGTCAGTTTTTCTTACGCGTGTTAAGTGACATTTACAGGGAAAGAATTTTACGGATTTGAATATGTACATACTCTGGTTTTCCTGTACGTCCTCAAAATTAAGTTTTGTTTTCCAATACACCACTTTATGGGCGATAAAAATATACAAATATATGCCGTATTTATTCTTCAATTCAAATGATTTGGGTCGAGAAAATAAATCATATATTAGACAGATACTTTGTAGGAATAGTATTAAAAGCAGTCAGATACTCAAACTTATCACCTAAAAATAGGCCAATCAAAATGACATATTTTAAGTTTAATTCTAGTAACACATTGGGAAAATTACAGGGTGACCCGGAAAATATGGATAATTGTTCGATAATAAAAAGTACTCGAAAAAGGATTGTACAATACTTATTTTTACAAATTGTTTTCCAAAAAATTACAAAGTTATAGCTCTTTAAAATTTTATAGCGAAAATGGTATTTTCTAATAAACTTTTCTTGAACCTGACAAAATCTAATATATTTTGTGTCGTTGATGTATCATACAAAGACCTATAAAATGGAACTTAGCACTTCTTTTTCAACGAAGCGGAGGCTTTCGTCAAATTCTTTACCTCAAATCTTTTAAGATGTAAGGTTTTTTAAACCGTTATGTGATTTATTTGATTTCTTGACTATTTAGGAAGAAAAAAAGTACTCTTGCTTGATGTCCGTAGAATGAACTGCTTTCTATAAAAACATCCGTTTTATCAAAGAAACCTTCGTTTGTCAATTTAACATTAGCCCCGATCATTTTGTTCAAGTAAGTAATTTGTTCAGAGAATTTTAGGTGATCTCACCAAAAAAAAATCTCTTAAAATTCTCGTTCAATAAATTGTATAAAAATAAAAAAAAGATACGTATGCATGTGCATGGCTAATTTTGAATTGATTTCATTTTCAGAATGTAGAAGACTGAGTACCATTTTATACATATAATACATTTTACATAATAAATAAAACATTTTTGACAAAATTGTGAAAAAATAAATTTGCATTGGCTGTTGTTACCCACTTGCATCTTAAAATGATTATAATTCTTGTTGGTATAAAAAAAAACATTTTTTCACAGTTCAATCAAAAAATGTTTGCATATTTATGAGAAACACTTTTTACCAAACGGATGTTTTGTTAGATAAAAGTACATTTTACAACCATCAACCAAGGGTACTTTTTTCTTCTTCTCTAAAAGTTTTTGAACAATAACTAATAAAGTAAGTACAATCTTTTTACAAGTACCTTTCATTTTATGTCCATATTTTCCAAAGCACCCTGTAAATTCTATTCAAGAAAACTTTGAAGGTCTATTTTTTGAAAGTTAACCTTTCAAATCAGCTATCTATAGCGTACATTTAATAATAAAGTTATCTGGTGCGTGATTTAAGTTTGAATTTACCCAAAAAATAAAAGAAAGCTTTGTTTATCCAGCTGACGAACTGAAATTTGCTTAATTTTGATACCACAAGAAGTTATCATTCTTAGAAAGTTGATCTAGAGTGGTCAGTAACATTTACTACACCAGTACTGATTTTGAACTACATAGTCATCCGCAATTTAAAAATTATTCCTTTCAACAATGAAAATAAAGACTCATATTTAAAATATGTCATAGCAACATACAGTTACTTTTAGCGAAAATTAAATTCAAAATATTTCACAATTTATCTGGCAAATTTCAACCACATATACGGGTGATTTTCACCGAAAGGAGAATAACCCAGTACCAGTAAAATTTTATGTAAATGAACAGAAAATATTATTGCATAAGAGAAGTTCTTAAAAGAGTATACATAAATTTATTCTATTTTGAAATTGAAACTGTTTCCATTTTCTCTTTTTGGTAAAAATTTGTTAGTCTATCATCAATAACTCCGCTCCGTTGACTGCCATTAGGAAGAAATTTTAAATAACGAGTAATCATTTTTATGCGAAAGATAATCATTTGTTTTAAAATTGTTTGAAAAAAAATTAGATTTAAAATTCATCCATACAATATACAAAGTCAATTTATTAATTAAAAAAATTTAATAAAAATCCAACAAAAACTGTGTTGAAAATTTAGTTAAAGGCCGTCTGACACGAGAATAATTTTAATGATAAATTTATTATTAAATTTTTACTACTAAAATCTACAACAGTCAGATCCAATTAAATGACAATGTGACAGTTTCGACAATTGTTCCTGGCCAATTTAGTAGCCTGATACCGACTGGTTGTAGATTTTAATATTAAAAATTTAATATTAAATTTAACATTAAAATTAATCTCGTGTCAAACGGCCTTAAGAAACGGGTTTATCCAAAAGTTTATAACATAACATTGCCACAAAATTTCTTTCAAAAACTATTTTTAATTATCAATTCTTTTTATTGGAAACAGACTTGGATTTACAATCAGCGAATTCCATTTCATTGTTCTTCCTTTGTGTTTCTCGCATTGAATTTTTCATTCTGAATAATTAAAAAATATTGAAAATAAGAGTTTTTAATATTCTTTTTTATTACTAATTTAATTATATCTAATTTTGATTATAATCAGAATTAGGTATAACTAATTGAGGGGCTCAAAGGAAATGTAGTACAATTGATGTTTACTATTTTCAGATAATGAAGCTTTTAAGCTGCCGGATTACTGTGAGTTACGGGTTGTTTCGATTAATTATTATATAATAGTTTGTGAAAGGCCATTAAATAAACAATAATTTGAAATGAAAAATTGACAGTATTTATTTCAAAGTTATTAACAAAAAACTAATGTCAACTTTTTTTTTGAAAAAAACTTTGTCCTACTTTTCGTCTATAATTGAGGTATGTGCAGCAATAAGGAGATAACTCCATTTTTTATATGGTTCATAGCAAAACAGCTAACGTAGTACAGAGTAAAGATAATTGATTGCCATACTTATGACTCAGGTTCAATCAATTCTCATCAATTTTTTTTGCAGGAGCGGCTTCTGTGGGGACATCCCTTTAATAGTAGTGTAATTTTTAATATACCTATCTTCTAGTTTGGTACTACATGATTGTTACTACAAAACATTTGCACATGTAGTAGTGAGCCGACTTTCAAACTTTGATATCAAATGTGTCAGAATACCACACCAAAAAAGTTAGGTTATTTTTTTCCTATTCCTGTACGTTTAAATACGTCCATAGAAATATTTACCTTTATATTATGAATTAAAATAAAAACTTTTTATAAAAAAACAAACAAATGGAAAATATTTGCCTGTGAATGGACACCCATATGCAAACATTTTTAGATTTAGGCTATAAAAACTGGAATTTTACGTTAACCCAGTTTTTCCAGGTCTTTTAATTAGAAACACACTTTTTGAATTTGCCTGGTAAAAATAAAAATTAATTCTGCGTAATAAGAAAATTTTGTTTCCACAACGTCAAGGAAATATTTCAATTCATATTACGAATATGAATATAAATTAAAACTTGTTTCGAATAGTATAAATTACAAATTATATAAAGGTTTTTTCTGTAATTAAAAATATTAAACGTAATTAAAACCTACAAGAAATGCATCGCTACATAGTATGCATTTATAATTATTTTTATAAAACGATTTAAAAAAATTAACGAAATATCCTGTGTGGCTCATTTAAAACCGTACCATATCCATAAAATCTTCATTTCTAGTCTGATTTGGATTATTTTTTTTTAGTTGTAAAACATTTAAAAGTATTTGGAACAACTTCTTGCCACGTTTGCTTAAAATCAAAAAGTTATTCTGCTTCTTTTTCCTCCCCAAAATTCAAGAAAAGACATTAGGAAATTTTTTTAATGTGACTGACTACTGTTTTTAAATTAACTCAAAATAGTTTTACCCCAAATTTCATTAAAAACAGTTTCTTCTTAAAACAATTACAGAACAATCAAATTTCACCTACTTAAGAGAGTGGAACACCTCTGAAAAATCTTTATATTTGCTGTCGAATTTTACTAATTTAATTTTTTTATTGATAAACTTTTTTTACCGTAATTTGGAATAGAACCATTTTGAATTATTCTAAAGATAGTCCCAAAGTGAAATATAAAAAAAATACCTAAGTCTTCTTGAATTTTGGCCATGAAAACGGGGCAAAATGGACCATGAATTCTAACTGAACACGAGAAGAAGGTATCTCAAAATAGATTTTTAGATACTATATCTTAAAAAAAAAAATTATCAAAATTGGACTGTTAATAAAGATTGTTGTACATGGGTGGTGTGCGTTTAAGTGAGTCACATTGTATGTAATATACTCGTACATATCTATTTTAATATAAAATCAGGAAAAGGAACTCTTTTTACCTATTTAAGTAGTTTATTGATTCATTCATGCATGACAAAACTTTTCCAGAGCTTCCATCCAGTTTTTTTTATATGTATACAATACCCGTTCTCAAATCTCACCATGAAACCTCACTAATCATAAAAGATACAAAGTTTAATTAAAATTAGGTTAAATTAGGACAAATGTGTGCAATTTTATGCGCAGCAACAATATCTTTTTAAACTAACATTTATAATAAAACTGGGCAAGTTTGGCGTATTTAACCGCCTTCGAATACCTTATGTCTAGCGGGATTCCCATAGTGAGGCTCGCGAAAGGAATACCTTAATAAATCTATGATACAATTGTGGATGCGATATGTTGATTTCAATGCGCTTCGAAAACGTACTTTGTGTATTTGGCACAAAAAAAATTGGCTTATTATTAATATTTCTGATAAAAAAAATCAACCTGACTTATAATACAATTTTACGATTTTTTCAACAGTTTTCCATTGGTACCAATATACCCATATCTTGACTTTGTAGTATAACTTCATTTACATAATTATCACCTTGTGTTTGTCTCCAAGTTAATGTCAATGTTACGAAATTTGAATAAAACAATTTATTTGATTTAAAAAATACTTGTTATCTGTTTTCAAGAGAAATAGGCGCATTTTTAATGGTCCCTAAAGACACTATCGAGGCGAGCCTTTTTCTCTTAGAATAATAAAACTACACCTTTGAGAATATGTAAAATATTTCAATTGTTACAGGATCCGTACCGTGTAATACATACTATATACACAAAATCAAATAAATTATTTGACACAAACACACAAACGTAAAAGTTTAAACTGAGATTTTGGTACAAGCGAGTAGTCACATAATTGTAGGCTCCAACCCACATGTCAACCTACTATGAGGAAGTCAAATTTTCTTGTTAAGATCATTTCTCTTATATTTTTTTAGTTTAATTAGTAATAAATGTACGTAGGTATTTTTATACTGAAAGATGAATATTGATAACATAATAATTGCTCTAGGATTAAGAAAAAATATTGAGAGTTTCAATTAAATACATGTGGTAACATCAAGGCATGAAGTCTTAATTAATTTTAAGTCAAAATGTTTTAATATAGGTCTGCAACGCCCTCGTTTATGAAACTCGGATTTCTTAGGAATATCTTTGGACATAATCGAACGTCATAATGATCCGATGATTATTTTTTAATAAAAATAAATAAACAATAAACATATTTGAAGGATAGAAAAGCTAGGGGGCCTAAGTGCCAAATGGCTAATACACGCGTTTGTCACTTACAATTAGGTTCTTTAAATTGCGTACAGCTAATGGGGGTGCGCGTTATCTTTGAAGTAGGATATCAAACTGTTTAATACGAATTAGGGACTTAAATACCTTCTCAGGAGATGGGCAAAGGCACATAGGTCCTCTATTAACAAAAAAATTAAAATCTTAGGTTTTGGCACTTAGGCCCCCTAGCTTTTCCACCCTTCATTTATTAAAAAATTACATACTGTGTTGCACAAAAAAGTTAAACTGACTATATGTATAGAGAATTTCTTAGGCTTGTATAAGATCACATAAAGGATTGCAATAACCAAAAGTTCTCTCTGGACTTTAATATTTAGAAATAAGGACATAATTAAACCACAAAATGATGCCTTTGTACAATCAATAATATTCACCTTAAGTGAACAATTGTAAAATTACAAATATTATTCAAATTGAATATCCCTGTTCATCAATAGCCAAACTAAATTTACATAATTCTTAACATAATTGAGTTGCAGCTTATTAGTTAAATGTAATTTGAGTGTTAGTTAGGTATAGTATATGTTTGTGGAAATCTATGCACAGAATAAATAATAAAACAGTTAATCCACGTTACGAAAAATTATTATTAAAATATGGAAATATTTAAATTTACTTATTTTTTTCATTTAAATTGTTTGGCATTATCTATATTTAATATGTTGCAAATTGACCTCAAAAGACATAGTATGACTAGAACAGAAGGCTATGTTTATAACAAGTGTAAAATCTGCTGCCCGAGCGAAGCGATTTATTGCTTGGCTGCCGAGTTATATACGATATTTTTCATAATATCTTTATCAATCCTACAAGAATGCACATTCCTTATTAAATAATTCAAAATGTTGTTTGAAATATTATCAACTCTTCATAACATTAATTTCTGACTAGATGTTAAGTAGAGAGAAGAGAAATTAAAACAATAATAAGGGCAGCAGTTTCCTCTCCAACTGGTTATTGTCCTCAGTAGCAAAACAATTGAAAACTTGAAAATGATAAGTGGATAACAGCCAAAAATAAACTTGCGAAAAGATCTTTTAAAAAATCAAGTTTTTGTTTATTTTCTTTATTTTATATTTCTTAATTGAAGAAGGTTTCATATACAATGATAAAGCGATTTTTATTATATTAAATCGCACAAAAAGTGAATTTTATCAAAAATGGTCATTATCCATTTATTATTCTCTGGTATTCAATTGTATTTACAATATACAAAGAAAAAAAGTGAATACACGTACTATATTTTTCCGAAAAACTAATTTTCTTCAATGATTATGAATGAAATTTATTTTATATTTAATGATGAATGTGTTGTGGAGGATTTTTCCGAAATATTGAGCAAAAATTCAATGGGTTATTTTAAAATACATATTTTGTCCCATGATCATTTTTTGAAAATCCCTGTTAGTTTTGAAGATGGAGGGCATAAACATTTTTTCACAAAAATTATTTCATTTTTTTTCAAAACGCCTTGGTTTATTTCCTGTGAAACCATCTGAAGTCATTAGTCTACACTAGTGCAAGAAAAAAAGTGGAAGATTCAAAAAACCGAATAATTGGTGGTTGCCGTGGGAAACGAGCCTGGTGTTTTTGAAAGAGAGAGATTGAATGCATGCATCTTAACTGGTGGTAGTCTTTTTCAGAAGTTATTGTAAATTACAAATGTCTAACGTAAATAAAAAGTATAACATCAAGACATATTTTATTTTTTCGAAAAAGTTCACCTTCAAAACTAAGAGTCCTATGATGATTTTTTCGAAAAATCATCACAGGACGAAATATTGTTAAAAAAAATCAAGAAATTATTTCTTGAATTTTTGCCCCATACTTAGGAATCACCCTGAATATGTAAAAACAAGATGTATATTACATAAACTACAATATTTCAACTAATCAAAAAGACTTTAACAGTTGTGATATTATTATTTTTATACCGATAAGTACACTTTTTTATTGTAGTCGGTTTTGCATCGGACTGAAACTTTTGATGTTAAAAACTATAAACATGGTGTTTATAAACAAACAAGCGGCAGTACTCGTGATTGGGAATACTTTGAGTCAGTAACTTTACACAGTCACAATTTGATGAAATTCATGATATTGAACAATCATGGGGCCATTATCTAAAGTATAATATTACAGAAGTATATAAAATAAGGAAATAATATTGCAACGAAATTCGTAAGTCTTTTGGAGGACATTCACAATTATTGTCCTCTCAAGACAAACGCAAATTAACAAAATACATCATATAACGCGTTGTATCGACGGCATCAATGGTTGCAAAGTTATTAGAAGGTAATACTGGAAAAAAAGCAAATGGACGGTACGAATAGCATTAGAAGAAATAAATTTTGAATCTATGGAGAAAGAACACTGGAAAAAGAAATCAATGATAAAGAAACCAGCCCTTTCAAAAAAGAATGTTAAAATTCATTTGTGCTTTGCAAAAATATATAACTTGAAATGTTCCACACAGAAGAAAGTGATTTTTTTAGATCACGCTGAAAACTAAATCTAAAATCCGATACGCGTTCTTGGAGTTGGAAAAAAGAAGATGATGAGTCTTTCGTCATACGAATATATTATACGACGATACTATGAAACAAATTTTTCAGAACTCTACACTTTAAACATCGAAGCTAACGCAACATGAGGATAAAGTCGATAACTGACAATGAGTAATACTAGTTTCACTACGTCCTTTCAGTATGTCCAAGAAGACATAAATACAGGCTGTTTCGTAAATACGTCAGAAAACGTTAAAGGGTGATACTATACCGTAAAACAAGGTGACTTTGTACCATACCCAATTTTTATATTTTTCAACAATGAATGTACGAAATCGGAGAGAACAAAAGTACGTAAACTAAACATAACACGAAATCTGGTACCGCATACCTATGGTTGAAATTAGTTTTGGCCAATACTGTAGAATAGTAACCCTTACTAATAGTAAATCATACGCGAAGTTGCATAGCTGTGTCTCGAACAATTCCTGAGATATTAAATAAAAACCATTTCTTAGAAGCTACCTTCGAAGGACTATAGTTCCCGTATTAGGTATTTTCGGACCCATTTTCATATGAACTTTTTTCATATTTTTCTGAGAGGAACCTCCCCTATGCTTTTGTTACCACAACTCGAAAGCACCCTGTATATTATTTATTTTAAAGCGATATTAACTTTCAAGTTTCCTGGAGCAAAAGTGATGCTTCAGAGGAAATTGTGGCCTTGAGGACTTTTATTCAGGATGACTTAACTTACATTTTTTCAAAATTTTATACAAATCCACTGAGACGCCAAACCCATGCGAAGTCCTTTATTAATGCAACTCAACAGTGTCTTGTGGTATATTTGTAAAATTGAGATTTCTAATTATTACTACAGGATATCCTATTATTGTTTTTAAGTGTAGAATCACCCTTTAGCGTTTCCTGATGAATTTGCGAAACACTGTATATTTAATAATTTCAGGACATTTTTTTTAGAACTATCAATTTAATTGTAATAATTGTGACATCAATTTTTAAAATCATCATTCATTCTTAAGAAAATACGGAATTTGTGTTTTATTTCCTGGATGCAGTATATCTATATTATAGCGTCGCTCACAATCGTTTACGTTAAGCCAGCCGGCTTAAAAGTATCATTGGAAACACGACTGCAGCTACTGATAGCACACAAAGACTGCAAAGCTGCAGACAGCAACCGTTATCGAAGGAATGTAGAACACAGCGACAGATCGAACATGAAATCGTTTCTAAAGGGTCCGCAAAGTAAGATGTCTGTTATTTTTAATGATCCCAACGCAATTATGGGAGTTTCATTGAAAGACGATGATGACGACGTTTTAATATTGCATACTGGGAAAAGAAGAAAGAAGCTACTTGTAAATCTATAGTTAGATTCACTTTGTACATGTACAATAACATTGTAACATTCAGTATTCAGAATATAAACTGTGTATATGTATTATAATAGAGATACAACAAATTTCATTCCACATAAACAATAAAAACGTTGTACTCACATTTTTCTACTCGAAATTTAAGTGCAGGATTTCCAATGCGAAATTTGACATACTTGTCAAATTAAATATGTAAAATAACATATTTTAGCAATAAATTGCTTAAGTATTATTTTTATTTAAGAAACCCCATTATTTCTTAACCAAATGTGTTATTATTACATATTCTCTATAAAATTTTTAAAAACGACATAACAGTAACAAAGGATAATATTAAAAATAAATAAACTTACACACTGAATCCACGACAAATTTAAATGACTGGACAAAGCACTAGAATGAAAAAAAACAGACACGCAAAATTTTGAAATGGAGATGAACAAAACAGTGATGACTGACAAACAAAAATTTATACAGGCAATACTGACAACATCAAAGTCAATCACAATATTTTGATTGTTTTGAACAATTTGACATTAGCAACAAAGAAACACCCACTCCCATCAAGACTCAGTTATTTACTCCAATAAGCCAGTGCAAATCCAGTTTATGCAAACTAGCCTGTGATTTCGTTTTCTCTCCCTCTATATATAATTTGATCAAAAGTCTAATAATATAGACTTTTGATCAAATCAAAATGACTTTACAACGTACTATTGGTACTATATTATGCAATTGAGAAAAGAATCAACAATAACATTATTTAGTTGTTAGGACAAAATGGTCAAGAATGTTTCTTTAATATTCCGAAAACTCATTCCTATCTGTAAAAGACACGAGTGTTTTATTTTACTTAGAAGGTAAATGCTCATAATATTGCAAATATTCACACATAAGTGAAAGGGTTAGAAAAAATTCACTAATGAGTTATACATAAGTGTGAGTCGTACAGCATCAAACAGAAATTCTGTTTTAAGCATCAAATAATAAATAACAAAAACAATTAGGTGAAAAAATAACTGCACTGTGTTCATTACAGTATTTTTTATCCATTTGTGTAAAGAAATAGTAATAGCAGGTCTATTGAATCGAGCAAAAGAACTGAGTAGATAACTAGAACTAGTTCTCATATGCGCAATTTCGTTTTCTTGTGCAGTTGGAATTCAAGAACAGATTAGATTCATGTATTCCAGACCAGTGACTTGCACGGGCCGGCCTGAACCATCCAAATCTTTGTGCAGCCACGCCAGAGTAAAAAATTGAACTTGGGTGAGATTCCTAAAACAAGGGCAAATACTTGGCAATATATTACAAATCAGGTTTCAACAGCCTGCTTCAACAGATTTTGCAGATGGATGGAAAATGGGAAGAGTGTTGATGGAAATGGCTCAAGAAGATCTGTGATAGGTTCATACAATAAACAGCGAATTTGATATAGAGTCGTATGCACATATCATTTTGACCTTTAAAATTACTTGTCGTAGAATACTAGCATAATGCTAATGAACAACAATAATCTCTTTGTAAAATACGAAAATTGTTGAAGACTTTGTTGCAGGTAATTCAGTCATTAGTCATATTGAGTAATCACAACAGTTCGTTATGATCACTTTAAGTAAAAAAATCAGTATTTAAATTACAAAGTATTTTATTTAATTTTTCAAGGAAAACTAAATGTTTTAAAATTATTTTTTAAAGGAGACAGCAGAAAATTAATAAAGACACGCAAAACATTAATAAAACCGATCTGAGCACCTACAATGAAGGCTATTGAATAGTCTATTATTGTTAATTAATTAATCAGTCAGTGCTAAATACATTCAAAAGAACCTTGAGCACAAGAACTACAAATTATTTTTTTGTTAGATGGGCGATGAACAAAGATCGAATATTGATCCTTGATGGTATAATAACAAAATGAATCGTCGTTTACATTCATAAATTTATGTTAATTATCTGTTGTCCTTTTTGTCGCCTTGATTTACCTTCACTTTACTAAACTGAAATATGTATACGTGGAAAATTGCAAAATGCAGTATAAAACACATTAAGATCATGAATAAAAATAATAATAATTCATCATTTCCTATCTAAATATTAATTTGAACAATGCCTACATGTATAGTAGTGTTTGATACTAATCTCCTACTAAAATGGAACTCTAGCGAGATTTGCCTCTAGCTACAACGAATATTAGGATATCACTCTATCCAGAGATGACTTGCAAAAAGTAGAGGCTGGAGTTAAGGGCTAAAATAAAATTTATATGTTAATTGCCATCATACAATAAAGCAATTTGCATCTATCAGTATCAAAGCTCTTTTACATAAAATAACTGACATTTTCATGACACTCTATTTTTTTGCTAATAATTTAAATGACTTTTAGTTTCAATACAAGTATTTTAATATAACAGCTCTTTAGGTAGATCCCGCCAAATACTTGTGGTAAATCTAAAATCAGAACTGCGTTTAATCCCAGAGACATATGGAATATCAATAGATAGTGGGACAATTTATAAGTCAGTAATGAGAGGAATAAATTATTATTGAATATATAGAGTGAAGATTGCCAGCTTTTCAGATATGAAAAATAAAATATAAAAAATAAAACATCAAGAAAATCCAGTCGGGGAGTAAACTCAATAAAATCTTAAGTCTACTATTTTGGTGGTTAGGAACAGAACTCCGCATAGAGATTCCACATTTTCCTTCTGGAGTGTTTTCGGATAGAACGTTATGTGTAGGTTGCATGGTGTTGAATACGTGTTCTGGATCTGACACTATTTTAGTCAGGTTCAGGCTTTACCTCTTGACACCGTAACTATTTGAGTATCTGTTCTATTAAACGCTTTTATTAGAACAAGGGTTGTTATTTAAGTTTATTATTATTATTTTTTTTATTAATACATATTTTATTAAATTTAGCATCGTTTCTCTTTTCTATTTTTTCTACCTCATCTAAAATCCTACCTCTGGAACTACTTTCATCAGCTGCAGAAAGACTCTTTACGGAATTACGTCATTTTAATCCAAAAGACACTCGAGTAATTATGGGACTAACCAGTGAGGCTACTTGAAGCCAATAATTACCTTAATGAGACCAATTAACAACAGTTCATTAGGTATGTACGTCACCCACTGACTTATTAGGACCCGAGTAAAAAGGCCATAATATGAATATAGATAAATTTAAATAAAGTTACGAAAGGGGTCCCTGCTTAATTTAGACTGTTTTTTAAACATTTAGTCAGAGCTTACTGTTAATTAGCTTGATGGAGTTTACAAAAGGGAAATTCGTAATGGTATTATTATAAATTTTATAAATATTATACTGCAATTGGTTTTCCGCATCTTTCCTATTTTAAATGGAAAATTAACGATACAAGTTATTAAAGAAAAGCAAAACAATCTTCTTTTAATACAAAAAACAATACTATAATATTTTGACAATCAAATAAAAATATTCTGGTTTGCGCCATGAATGAGTCAACTATGCTTAATTAGGAAGGTAGGTGTATTGGTACTAAATAGTTTTTAATTGCCTGAGCCTCTTCGTATTGCTAATATTAATGTTTTTAAATTTGAATAGAGTCTATTCTGAAAATTAAACAAATTCTGCAAATGACTTCAGGGTCGAAAAACCGACGGGACGGCGGCACCAATAAAATTTCAAATATAAAGTTTTTCTTATCAATGTTGAACCCACAATACTGATTGAAAATCTACAACTAAATTTAAAGTTTGTAACGAAACATGAATATCGTCAAGGAATTCTCATTTTTGATTCTGACTGAATTTTGTGATTTCAATATGATGTATAGATTATGCGGAAAAGTTAATCACGGAGTTCGTTAGGACAAAATTCTGAGCAAGTCGAAACTATAAAATTTGGAACACAATTATTGAACCACTAGATTGTATAACATATTTTATACATAAAAGGTTGCGGCTTTTAGTGTAAAATTGGCAAGCCATGCTTCGTCAATGCACAAGATTTTAAATACAATGGACCTTTGAATAAAATAGAGTGATCCTGATTCTCAATATATTACTGTCAATGAACAACGAGACATGCTATTATTTTTCAGGAAATTCTAATACTTAATCAAAATTAAAGTTAAACAACTATATACCCTTGTATTTTAATTAACTCATTAACGCTCAGCGAACTCATTTGAGTACAGCTACAAGAAGTCATATCGAGACATCTACATGTTTGTAAACATCCAGACATGATTTTTTGTGGCTGTACTCAAATAAGTACGCTAGACGGTAATGCGTTAATACATGAAGTTACTAAATAAGAAAGTTTTAAAATATTACAATTAAAAATGATTAAAAATTATTTTTTTTAATTCTTCAATTACTAACAATAAATCTACAATAAATACAATTCTGGACAAAATGATGAATCTTATTTCGATATCTTATGTACCGGGTAACCGAAAAGATCCCGTTCTTTATGGAAATAAAGTCATGTTCAAAAATATCGCACCACTCAATAATTCTGCTATATTTTCTATAATATTGCTAAAAATATTTGGTTTTATCTGAATATAATTTAGTAACTTTATGTCGCCGCAAAATAATTTTGACATGTCTAGTGAAAATAGCCGAAAGTTAATATTAAGTTTTATTAAACAGATTTTCTTGAATCGTTTAAATTATCGTTCAACTATTATTTAAGTTTTAATTATAAGTTTATTAACTTTTTGCGTGTCTAAAATTTAAGTTAATAAAAGTCAAATTTAAAATCATAAATCGACCATAATATAGCTTAACTAAAAATGAATGTGTAAAAGTTCCAATTTTGTTAGATGAAGGTCGTACAATGCGTTGTATGACTAATTTGCTGAGTATTAATAATGCGACAGCCAGTCGAATAGGTAAAAGACTCAGGAAAATCAAATCGAACTCCACAAGACGTGGCCAAGATAAAAAACTAAAAACTACTCACATCAAAAGGTGAAGAAATAATCGCTTTTTGCGACTACAAATTTTCAGAAATAGGCTAATAATAACTACACAGCTCAATAATCAGCTCCAAGCAGTCAGTAAAATCTTTGGTTTCTGTTTTAACTATAAAGAAAAGGTTGAGGGAAATAAGATTGATTGTGAGTAATACGACTGCAGTGCGACCATTACTTACCACAACACATAATGTTTAACGTTTGAGATTTTCTAGAATTCATGCAAAATGGACAGTTGAAGATCGGAACAGAGTTTTGTTTTCGAACAAGACTAGAGTAAGTTTAATCCTTAAATGTTACACCGATCTGGTGTAACATAACGGTTACTGTGGGACGTTTCTGACCCTAACTACAAAAATTGTTGTTATGGCCAAATTATTCAATTTTTTAACTTGAAAAATTATATGATGGGCATAATATAATTATTTAAAAGATAGAATACATTATTTATTGAATAAATTATATTTCATACAGAAAAATGCAAGACTTACAAAACGGGAAAAATCAGTATTTTCACAAAAGAAATCATAACTTGTCTATTTTTTATATTAAAAGCTAAAAATTTGTAATATTTAATAATAATATTATTATTTGAAATGTAGCAAATTATGGGAATATTTCTTTATTGTACACTACATATTTTCATCACTGTTTATTAAAAAAAGGTATTTATTTTAATAATTGAACATTGTATTATTGACATTTTTTTTTCAAATACTTGTTTCTAGATCTTATTATTAACTCATTTATTAATAATACGCAAGGTCCGAAAAATGCCATCAAAGAAAGATTGGGGCCGAATATATCCCACAGTAACGTTTAAAGGTTAAAATCTTCGAATGGTGGCGACAGAGTATGGCAAAGGACTAAAGAAAGAAATCATGACTGCACAATCTCTAGAAAGGAACTCTTTGATGGTCAAGAATGCTTTGAAGAGGTATTTGCTTGGACGGTTGTACAAAATTCCTATTCGCCAAAGATCAATTAATTGTAAACCTAAGAAAACTTTATTCCGAAATATGTAATGCCTTTTGCATCATATTTAGATAATAATTTCATATTCTTGCAGGATAACCTGCAAGTCCGCATTGCTAGACAAATTTTAGATTATTTACGACAGTTCAATATTCAAGTCACGAACTGGTCATCACGAAGCCCAGTCTTAATTCCAATTGAGTTCCAATTCCTGGTATCTCCAGGAATTGAGCCGTTTTTTTTTGAGAGGGATAATATTCCTTAAGCAATAATACAAAATTTGATAATGAGCTTACTAAGGAAAATCCAAACAGAACTAGGGGCGATGTTATGAAATATTAAATTTCGGATAATATCGTTTTATTTTTAAGTTTGTAATTGAATAGAATTTGTAATAAATTATTAAAAATAAAGTTAATTGATGTACCGATGTTTAATTGTCTCTATTTAAAGAGTTTTTTTAATCATTTTAATATAATATAATATATAAATAAATAATTAAATAAACGTATAATAATTATTTGAGTGATGTGTCAATTTTAAACATGAGTTTACTTCGACGTTGCTGATATATTACAAAAATTAATGAATGTCGAAAACCAAAGGGATACAAACTTATTTTAAACTTATTAAATTGGGAATAATCAATTAAAATAAAATAAAATTATAATAAATTATTTTCGTTAGAATTAATGTTTTTATTTATTTCATTTATGGAAAGTGGCTTATTCTGGCTGCACACTTTTTCAGAATAAGTTCATTACAAGTACAAGTCGGCATCATTTTCAGCAGATCTAAGGTAGCATACCGAGTTCTGGATATTTTTTTTTTCTATAATTAATCACTACCGCGTAATGTTGGTTAAAATCAATCGAATTTGAGGGCCAAGTAATTTTTCTCTAAAAGTCGGGAAACAACTCCTACTCCTATTGAAGCCAAAAAATAGCTGCAACCATTGATTTTTGTAGCAATTCGTCTACTGTCTTTTCCGAAGTAATGATTCTGGCTCTTCTGGAGCAATTCGAGATTGAAAATTTTCTTGTTAGTAAAAAGCATCTTCGCTGAATTAAAAAAAGGATATAACAGACAGAATATAGTGTTTTCTGAGTGCTTTTCATTAAAAATTCTCTCTAAACATTCAGTTTGGAAATAAAAATAATATATTTATATATTTATTAAATAAGTTCCTGGACAAAATTAATGCATCACTTGAAACTTCATTAAATTTTAACACTAAATTTTCTTATTAAATAGCCGAATCAGAATGATTTTTCTGTCACTTGTAGCCCTATTATGAATCAATTTCCTATAGCGAGAAGATGTTCAAAAAATAAAATTAACATATTATACAGAACGTATAAATAGTTTCATGTTTTCTTAATCAAAGTTTAAAGCTTTCTGTGGGAAATGTCAGGTGACTCAAGCACTTCAAAACTATACAATCATGTAGTCTTATGCCTTCTCAATATTTTGTTCTTT
This sequence comes from Hypothenemus hampei, assembly GCA_013372445.1. Classification (NCBI taxonomy): domain Eukaryota; kingdom Metazoa; phylum Arthropoda; class Insecta; order Coleoptera; family Curculionidae; genus Hypothenemus; species Hypothenemus hampei. The sequence continues at coordinate 637,158 of JABRWK010000042.1, forward strand.
TAATAGTCCATTTATTTTGAGCCCTTCCAGAAATGTTCAATTTTTTAATATTTCTTGTATTTCATATATTGACAATGAATATCTCTCTCTGGTTGGATTAGAATGATTTCATTTTTTTTAAACTTAAATTGACAATACGAGCATACCAAACAACAGAGATAAGCAAACCTACAATTGTTTCTATGGATTTCTAGCTATCTGATATTACCCACAGTTCAATTTTGATGATAAAAAAAGGACACTATTTATATGCCCTCTATAACATATTAATTGTATTTCTTGGACATCTCGCAACAGGAAATTAAGTCATATCAGGGCTACAAATGGCAAAAAAATCATTCTGATCAAACTATTTATGGAGAAAATATACATTGACAAAATTTAATCAATTTTGAAGTAGTACATTAATTTTGTTTCAGCGTTTATATACTTTTTCTTGTATAACACTTAAACAGTTTTATTAGTTATTTTAGATTTTAGTTTGCATCATTAGTGCATAGAATAGCGTAAAAAGAAATTCAATGAACCCTGAATCAATATAATCATCAATCGGTTTCATATCCCATTAACGATACATAAAGGTAATAAAAAAAAAGTATTAAATTTTTTAACGGGACAATAAAGAGAAATTTTTGTCTATATTTCTATCAAAATAATAAATAAGTATATTTAAGAAAAAGCGAAGTGCGCATGTGTGCACATACTCACACATAACCCATTGATGGTACCGTTACGACGAGGTACCATCAGACCCGTCACTTAGCATCAACTTTTTACCCGTGTGTTCGTCTTTTTCATATCCCTCAATAAAATATTTTTGTTTAAATTCAAGGAAAATGAGTAACAATGACAACGAAGTTGATGAACAATTAAGCAAGAAAAAGCATGACAATGAAGAAACAATTGTTGGAAGTAAGGTAAATTAAATTTAATAGCAAGTTCTATTCTTTCTTTATTATTGAATGGAAAGTGGTACTGTTTTAAAACAAGTACTAGGTCAAGATTACACGGAATGTCAAGATTTCTAACCAGTAGATATTAATTATTTAATTTTTTGTTTTATATCGATTAATTTGAGTAATTTCTTTAGGCTGCCTCTAAGATAAAAACTGACTTAACACCAATATTAGAGCGACTTTTTACGACTTACTGGGGTCTCTCTCTAGTCTTCGGATGTGTTTCTACCCTAACTGTGCTCTTCATAGCAGCGGACGAATGCCGACTTTGTTTCAATAACGCATCAAATGGAAAAGGATCTTTTCAGTCCCAAAAAAAAACCTTTTGGGTCTATGGGAAAAATATTGAAAATGGTCATCTCACAGAAGTATACACTATACTTGAAAGATTAGGATATCAAAAGAATCAAAATCCGGGTGAGTTGTTAATTAAAGGATAGTCTTCTAGTAACCAAATAACTAAAAAATAAAGTTTGCAATGAAAAGCTACAGGTATCAAAAAATATCTAAAGCAAATATAACAACCACGCGGCCCGCAAAACTTTTATATGTCCATTAAGCATATCTTAATTATAATTTTATACATATATATTGAATATAAATAATTATACAGAATGTTTTTAAACCGAAAGTCAAATCAATAAATCATTGGGGGGTCCAGTAGAGCAAAAAAGTCCCCCTGTATATACAGAGTGTTCCAATGACATTGTGACATATTTTATGGAGTTATAGAGAAAATACTTATAAACATTTCTTGTTAACAAACCTAGCTATGGGCCTGACTGAGCGCTTGTAATTCGTTGATACCCGGACATACTAGCTGCATCACTATAATGTCATATGCTCACCTATGAAAACACTTTAAACAGCTATATGGCCACACTAAAAGTTCAGAAGCCCTAGGTTTGTTAACAAAAAGTATTTATACTTACTTCCTATATAATCCGTTAAATTTTGTCTCAATATCATCGGGATACTTTGTATATCATAAATAGTTTTATCAAGAAGTTACAAGAAAATAATGGTAGAGAGCAGAGTAGATCAAAATTCCGGCCTTTTGCGCGAATACAACAGGCCTCTGATCGTGTAACTAAGGACTAGTAGGTACTCTTTCAAATACATCCGGGGTGTGTTTAATATGTATAATTACGTCTTACGTACCAAAAGCTCTTCTTTAACTTCCAGCTTATAAACATATTATTTCAGACAGCCTCCTTAGATAAAAATCGAACAGTGTCAAATCGGATGACTCACGAACCCACTGTTACATTATTACTAGAGCATGACAGTCATTAGTTAAACGAGCAAACGACCATATTCACGAAAAAGGCTAGAATTTTGAATATTTGTTGTACTCTCCGGTCGGTTAGTACTTCCTTCCAACTTTTTAATAAACTACTTTAACATATATCTACATGGAGATTTTTATTCCTATTTAGTCCCATCAATATACTGTGGCAATTTGATCCCATGTTTTAAAAACATCCTATATATCCAAAAAAAAAACAACGCAATTAATAATTAGATGCATAATTGTTAAGCGAGTCATCGATGATGAACGAGTTTGATACCCCTTACCTTGCCTTACCTGAAGATAATTAAAAAAATCAATTCTCTCTGGATTGTTCCAAGATGAAAATGTTATACCTATAAATGTACGTTCTAAAATGAGTCGTTTCTGAAATACAGGGTGTTAAATTTTAAGAAAAATAAAATAATTTTCTTCGTATTTTCAAAATGGCGCAAGTTGTTTTATTGAAACTCGGTTAACTTACACAGGAGTTAGAAAATTGTATTTTGAATCGGTTACTAAAAAAAAATATATCGCATTTGGAAAATATCATTGGTGTACTTCCATTTCTCTGATAAGAATTAACGCGGTAACCCTTAGACATGTTTATGGCTACGGCATTTTTCTTTATATAGAAGAAAAATGTGCTGTTGTAACTATTGTGTGGGTATACCGAGTTTCAATAAAATAACTTGCGCCATTTTGAAACTGTAAAGAAAAATATTTTATTTTAAGAAAAATTTGACAGCCTGTATCTCGGACACGACTCATTTTAGGACGTACACGTTTATATACTATTTTCGTTTTAGAACAAACAAGAGAATCAGATCCTTAAATATCCGAACATCCTTAGGGATCACTCTGTATAAAGGATATCTCAATTTCGTGGTATTTACAGGATTTCTCGCTTTCTATGAAAGAGACATGGAAAGATACGATTTTCGGGATACCATGGTATTTCTCTATAAAACAAAATATGTCACCAGCAAATTTTCTCTAGATCATTGCTTTTAAGATACGAAGCGAATATGAAAGTTAACCATTTAGATCCTTTTCCTTCGTATATCTGGTTTCTGTTAACTTATTGATGAAATAAAAAATAGTTCCTGAAGATTTTTTTAACATAGAAACGAACGGTTTACTTGACATTTCTCTAGAATCTATATTTTCTAAAAAATAGACCAAATTTACGGTATTTTAAATAGGATATTTTGTATATTTTCTACCCTTTGAAGTTGAGTTTCCATCACTTTTTCAAAAATATTAAATACCGGACAAAATTAGCGCATCACTAGAAAATTCATTAAACCTTGACAATTTTTCGGATTAAAATGATTTTTTTTTTGTCAATCGTAACTCTGTTGTAAACAAATTTCCTGCAACTAGAAGATACCCAAAAAATAAAAACACCATAATATATATAGCGTAAAAATAGTGTCATGTTTTTTCATCAGAGTTTAATGTTTTCCGTGGGCAATACCAGATGATTTAATGGTCCATTTATTTTGAACCCTTTCAGAGATATTCAAGTTTTTAAGACTTGAATATAAGAAAGAAGGTTTTCTTTTTGGGCGAAAATAGAATTTTAAATAATATGCGTTAATTTTGACGATTAGTATAATTTAATAAACAAAATTCTCAGGCGATATAAGATATAATAATATACCTACATACATTACTATATGGCTCTTATATGCTTAAGCCACGTGGTATTGTCTACAAAAGACGTTAAATTTTGATGAAAAAAATGTGACACTATTTTTAAACCCTGTACAATATGAAAACTTTTGGGCATCTCCTAGTTGTAAGAAATTTGTTTAAAGTTACAACTGAAAAAAAAAATCATTCCAATCCGACTAGTGATTGGGAAAATATTTATTGTCAAAGTTTAATGAATATTCAAGTGATACGCTAATTTAGTCTGATAGTTTGTAATTTTCTGTAACAATATTTTAAAATTGACTTGGAAAATATAAATTTTAGTATTCACATAAATTTTTATTACCAGCCTTAACGACTGTATATTGGGACAATCGCAATTTTGACAAAAAAGAGCGTTCAGTTTGTTTCGGTTAAGTAAAAATTAAGTATGTCAGTCAGTATTTTGCAAAACAGTAATTTACAATTACGACAAAGAATGTAATTTGTTAGACAACTAAATATTAGGACTGATGACATGCCCTTTAGACTTAATGACGGTATGAATATCGACTAATATACTATCTACTAATTTCCTGCAGCATTCAGGTGTTAAGGTATCTGATATTTGTTGACTTGCTTGTCATAAATTAGAAATTGTCGGCTCCGTCTAATTGCGCAAATGCTGAATTTCATGAAGAAATTCTTTGATTCACTTTCCATTTAAAAAATACTAAACATCACTACTTCTGTTTCGAAGTTAATAAAGATTTTCTTTCCCCTAAAATAATGCAAGTAATTTAAAAAGCATGTTTGAAGTAACACATTTATTTACTTTTTTACTTATTTTTTTTACTATATTTTACTTATTTATTTACTTTGTAGAAACTAAGTCTAACTAAGTCTCTACGCAACATTATTTTAATAAATTTAAATCCTTTTCACTATTTTAACGTGAGGTGATTCTCAGAACTTGTTTTAACGTCCAATTTTATATATTCGGATCAGCTGCCTTTGGTCCCTCGGCTCTATAACAAGAAATATACCAAACCATTTTCCTTCGGTATCTAAAGTGCCTTTGTCCACATAGCATTTAGTAATACTACTTAAAATTTCCTTAGTTACAGCACTGTTGCAATAATTTATAACGAACACTTTGCGGTATAGCGAAATTATTATTTTGGAGACTTTTTTTGTAATTGGCACAACTCTCACCATAGTATATGCAGAAATTACGACTAATCGCCATTAACAAATACTAACAATTTCAGACTTTCACTCAAACTAAATGATTTGTTTTTTTTTTAATCGTCTTAATATTTTCTATCAACAGAAATTACATATTTTAAGATGATTGTGTTACGTGTTTTAGTTAAATTTTCGTTCGGCTAAAACATATTGATCGTCTTTTCACATGGGAAACATGGGAACTTCCTTTCCAAAATTGAAATCGTTCCAGTATATGTATAGTTGCTAAAGCTCGTAATACGCTATGATAATTAATCAAAGAATAACAACCAAAAATGTGTAAACATGAATAAAATTCATACAAATCGTTTGAAGGGATTTCCGTTTGTTTTGTTATATTTTACACATTTTTCTAATCTTAAATAAACCATCTTCAATTACGTGAATAAAGAATTTTTACACTAAATCTTCAAATGTCTTTTTACGACAGGACTCAAATGTGCTACTGTTTCATATTCGATGTGATATATCTTATTTTCTATGTATTTCCATAAGAAAAAAGTCTACTACAGATAAATTGGGAAATTTTTTGGGCTATTTCCTTGGCTCAGATGCCATAACTAAACAGTATATCAAAATTTTACTTTAGATATGGCCTTCAATCTACATATTAGAAGTCGGTGTACCGTAATGTTGAGAAAAAATACTATGCTGATGCTATTTAAGTGTACTAAATGAATTTCATAATTTAACTGAATAATTTTGCAATTTCTGAATATGTTTATCTAACATAAATTAGATGTGGTTCTTTCATGTATTCGAAATTCTATTTTTGTTTCCAAAATGAAGCACGATACATTGAAGTCAAATCTTTCATATCAAACTTTATATAAAACTAATAACAAAAACAAAAGAAACCAATCGTAAGTTGGAGTGAGGCAAGTGTGTAGCTAGGGCAAATGCATTAACGCACCTTCTCTATTTTAATGGAAGAAATATTGTAATTATTATTTAAGCAGAATTCTGAAATAATAGTCATATGAAACAGTGAGACATATTTTCAACCTCTGATCATGTAGATCACCCCAAAAAAAGGGCGTTAACTTACTTGCCCTAGCTACGCATTTATCCCACTCCACCTTATTAAATTTCCACGGTCTACTAACAAATATTTATTGAACTGGTAAAAATTTATACTTTTTTAGCATATTATAAGAAGTTGATATAAAAAATACTAAACATTTGGAAGCTCTGATAATTGATCAAATGTAACAAACCTCTATGGATTAATGATGTATACCAAATATAGTTAAATTATCTCAATTAGTTGAAAAAATATTTAAAGAGGCTTCATTTTTTTCAAAAATCTAATTTTAACATTTTGTACAAATATATTATTTTTTTTGTTATTTTCTTCCAAAGTTATATCCCAAAATAAAGTTTAGCAACTAGAATTTTGATACTAATGATAAAGATATATTAAATTTATTGTGTGCATTATATATATTTATTATAGAGAGTCGTTGAATGATAAATTAGATATCTTCAATTTCTCTTTACTGATTATTCGGAGATCTAAAAATTATTATTTGTTGAATCCTGTAAAATAGGTCTCTGCTTGAATTTTGATAATTTATCTTTTTAGTTGAAGTTTTTCCCGAACGTATTTTTTCATATTTGAAAACAGATATCAATCATAGGAAAAATATGCAAATGCAGAAATTAAAGTGGATGAGTGCAATTCGGAGCCTAATTCGATTAGTATTTTTTTTTAATATCGATTGTGAACAAATGAACTATTATTATGAGAGGACACTTTCTGTATTGAGAAAAGGAATGTGTTTTTGTCAATTTTACATCGAATGGGGACAATAAATCCATATATTACTGTTTGTAGGATATTTACAATGTCAGTAATGTCTTTAATCGTAATTAAATGAAGTCTATCAAAATTTAATTTTTCATGGCATCCATCAAAGGCATATGATCTCTAACTCTTCAAATTCAGGTCCTATTCAGAATAACTTGCTTCACACGTTTTGATATTTTAAAAAGAAAATGAAACAATTGATCAATTCTTTTCCAATACATATTTCTGTATTTTCAATTATTAAAACATAACTAATTAATAAATCTCCTTAAAAATATTTCTTAAAATATAGGAATTTATCATCCAATCCTCATAGAAACAGGTTACAATGGTTTTTCCTTTATATTATTTTCCCTTTTATTTTGTATATTTATACAAATGCTATATTTGTTCAATATCCCGTAAAGTACTTTATGATCATAGTTTATACTTTACTCATGTAAATTTCATTGAAGGAAATGATTGGGACCTTTTATGGGCACATGATTACCCATTCAGAACTCTACAATCGGAATTGCAGTTTTTAAAACCACATCAAAAAATTAATCACTTTCCCGGCTGCGGCTATATTACCAACAAAGTTGAATTGGCCACCAGCGGCCTTCCTTATATTCCTCCCGCATTCAAACTACCCGAAGACAAAGATATGCTCCTGAACCATTGGAAAGCGCATCCAAATAAAACATTCGTTCGAAAAAATAACGATCATCGAAACATTAAAATCGAAAGATTGACAGATATAGATATGAGCAAGAGTGGTACCTTTATGCAGGAATTTGTAGACAAGCCCTTATTAGTTAGCGGACACAAATTTGATATTGGTATTTACACTATTGTGACGTCAATTGATCCATTAAGGGTGTATATTTACAATGGTGAAGCCCTCTTAAGGTAGGTTTAATTCCGAGTAACTACTGTTTGACACAAGCACTGTATTCAAATTTTTAGATTTTGTCCAACTGAGTATTATCCATTTGATCCAACCAACCTGGACAAATACGTAGTGGGAGACGATTATTTACCTATATGGAAAATTCCAGCACTTGATCATTACTATAATCACTTAGGATTTGGAATGCGGGACAGTTTAAATGCTTATTTGCGAGATCAAGGCAAGGATCCTAGTAAAATTTGGATTCAAATTGAAAAATCAATTCGAGCTGTGATGCTGGCAAAGGAACCTCTCATTGCTGACACACTTAGAAGGTACTCAGTTTAACCAACAATAAGTCTATATTTAGAAATGTTTGTTAAAGTCTATGTTTTTAGGTTTAAATACAAAAGACACTTTTTTGAATTAATGAGATTTGACTTTGTCATAGACGAAGATTTAAACATTTTCCTCTTAGAAGCAAATATGAGCCCAAATTTATCCTCCGCCCATTTCCCCCCCAACAAATTATTGTACCAACAGTTATTATATAATGTTTTAGGTTTAGTTGGTGTGGGAGAGCGAATTTACAAAGACACTTTAGAAATCAGGTAATCAAATACTTTAGTACCTAAATGATAGATAAAATAACGATTTGAAAGATCAAAAGCAGAAGCCGATATGGTAGTGTCAACTAAACATTTGATGACATATCCTGAAAAGTGCAACAGTGAATTATGTAAAAACAGCTGTTTATCTCCTGATTGTCAACTATGTAAACCATGTTTGTCGCCTGAAACTACAGGATACTTGATAGAAGCATATAAAGAACATCTAAATAAAGGAGATTGCAAAAGGATCTTTCCCCCAATTGAGGTAAACATTCTATTCATTCTATAATTGCAGTTATTGCAATAAAGACTTTGTAGAGTCGGGAAAGAGCTCTAGACCCTGTCACTGATAATTATTCGGCAGAAAATCAATTACATTATAAATGGTTCAAAGGAAAATGTGCCTTAGACAATACTTGGTGTTCATGAAATCTCTTCGGATTTTGTTCATGTAATATATGAGATGGAACTTATTTATTTAAAAAATGTAAATTATTGTTATTCCGATTAAAAAAAAACTTGCCCTTTTTAGAATAAAATATTTGTTGTTATCGTTAAATATTTATAAAATTCATATTTTTATATACTATTTTGTCATAAAAACTAATTTCTCGTTATTCTATTTATTTATTTCTTATACTTCATATGGGTACAGTCACCGTGGTAGAACTTTTGGAAACTGATCCGTAACCCTATAAATTAAAAAAAAAATATATTTTAATATATGCCCAGACAAAAAAATAGCAAGAACATGTAATTGCATAAGCAGAATATTNTCTTTATTGATAGCTAAAGATTGACGGTTTGAAATTTCTTTCATTTCATGAAATTCCCCAATTTTAAAATTCAATAAAATATTAATTATTATATTAATAATTTTTTATATATTTATTCATTGATATTTAATATTGTAAATTTTAGTCCTATTTTTCGAAGTGTGGCAAAAATTTACAACATCAAACTAATAGATTTAAGAAATTTGAATTTCTATAATCTACCTACCAAATTCAAGTTTCGCGCCAAATAATTCGGATTTCGAATGTACTGCCCCCTAGCACTAGTTTTACATGATGTCAGACAAAGATAGCATGAAGGACAAACAGTCGAAGCCTAAAATTTACATTGACTTGTACATCTGGGCTGCGTTCAGATATGTAGGTGAAATGCGTCCGAACGTTCTAAAATCGGCTTTGCACTATGGGATATACTTATAATAGAATGAGATAGAATGTCATATAATATGGTGAAAAGTCGGCTTTAGAACGTCCGGGCGCACTCCACCTACATATCTGAACGCAGCCCTGCATTATAATCTGTGTACGGAACGTTCACTACAAACGTCAACATATTTATCTGTCAGATGTCAATGTCATTTTTAAACGTCAATTACTGTTTATAAAATTTTGTAAACAAAGTATGAGATAAATCTAAAAATATACATATATACTCTAATCAAACGTGATTAATAAATGTAAATTTAAAATTGTGAAATTAATACAAAAAGAGAAACATATCTGTTGTAAGTTATGAACAATTTTTATAATTATGGTTAGTTTGTCTAGAAGTTACAACACCAATTATGGAGTACGTTTACGTGACAGGAATATAGAGTATTCATTAAAAAATTAAACTTTATTTCAGGGAGCAACGTTTTTTAGTGAATCAGTAAATATGGATGATAGAGAAAATCTTTTACCAGTTCTGGAATCATTTGGAAAATTTAAGCCTGTACCAACAGTACCTCTGTTTAGTATCCATTTATTCTTCACACTAATCCTTGATATCTTAGCAATTTTCTTTGCTTCCTCTCATCCAGACCAAAAAAGCTGGTGTAATGAATATTTTATTATTGCTTATTTACATATTGCTTTTTGGCTTCTTACATGTGTAAGTACAAGTTTCTATAGATTACTTAGTATTACTTTTCAAATGCCACTACGATATTTTGAAGGCTTAAATTAGAGCCGCTTGTTTCACGTATATACAGATACAGAAATGTAATTAAGAAATACGTGTTCATTATACTTTACACGAATATTTTGAAGACGATATACTATTTCCAGAATATTTAAATAGTGCCATATACAGGATATTAATAATCTCTCGGAAGTGAAAAGTACTCATACTCGTAAAAAAATTATACAGTAGAGTCCGGTTATAAGGAATCCGGTTATAGTGAAGTCTCGGTAATAACGAATGAAAAATTTGAAGCAAAACGAAAATTTTGCTATTAGATCAACGTAAGTTTTTACTGGTTATAACGAACCCATTTTCTTGCATTTTTTGATAACGATTTCATTCGTTATAACCGGAGTCTGCTGTACTTGTCTTTATAAATCTTTTCAGAAAACCTACCCCTTTTGAAATATATTCTTCTAAAACTTAATAGCAAAAAATGTTTTTTTTTAATAAATTTTTCTTCTACTTAATGAAAACTAATCAATTTTGGTTCATTGACGTACCATAAAAATACTTTTTAGATGGTACATTACGCTTTTTTCTACAATCTACAGGAAGGCGAATGTGAAACCATCTTTTCTTATCCCAAAGTTTTGAATGTCATAGCTTTTTTAAATCGTTATATGGGATATTTACTTTCTTGGTCGATGGTTGTGAAATGCATCGTTATCTAAAAAACACGTGAAACTACCTCAAGGTTGCCTCCCTACAAAAAAAATATATTATACGAGCTCCGACGCATATGAATTGGACCAAACAAATTTTTTACACAACTGGAAATCTTTTAATGAATTAATGTAATAGATATAAATATTAGTTATTGTTGATTAAATATTAGAAACACATGGAATTAAACTAATTCAGTTATATTAGCTTAAATTGTAAAAATAAAATAAAAAATTCATTAAAAGATTTCCAGTTGTATAAAAAATTTGTTTGGTCCATTCATATGCGTCAGGGCTCGTATTTTCCTATGGATCTTTGTATATTGCAGTATTGAATCAAAATTTATTATATGTGATTAAAAAGAGAAAAAGTGAAATAGGTAACATGATTTTGGCCATCAGCCTTCTAAGTGCTATACCTTCACAAATGTAAAATTTCCCAAACAAGTTTATGAAGACAAGTACAATATTTCATTCTCGATAGATTGCCTGCATGTTCCGGAACATTCTATATACGTGTAACATGTTTTATACTAGAAGAATAGACCTGACACGTGAATTATAAACTGATATAAAAACTTTACTTACATTTATTTATTGATATTTTTTAGGTTCTGCATTTCGCAACTAAGTTCTTCCATCAGAGAGTTCAGCTTCACGGTTATTTAGACTTTTACAAAGATATTCAGTGCCATGGCAATTTACCTTTCTTAGTAGTTAGTTTGTGGACTGTTGCCCTTTCGTTGGTTCAAAATGTAATGCAACATTACTATCTTGATGATTTTACTAACAAATGTTTGAAAGGTGGGTCAATGTCACCTAGAGCTTTTCTATGTGCATTTATCACTATGGAGTTTTGTGTACTCCTTGGAATTAACGTTAGTTACATGAGTAAGTATTAGACTACGTCCTTAAATCTAGTTAAATATTAATAAAATTATGATATTCGTATTTCTAGTGAAAGTTATATCTTTTAACCGTCAAAAGCCACCACCTGATGTTCTTAAAAGTGAATGGCTGACTTCTGGAAATCCAGACACATTTAGTCAGAACGAGGTTGGTTATAGGGAAATGGGCAGTAAAGTGTATGACTTTTTAGAAAAACAGGTAAAGATTTTTTTTCCATAAATGTGAGCTGCAGTACGTTCTTTTTTTGTGTAGGCTGACCTGATTAGATTCCTTAAAGATCACAATGCTAAACTTGCAGAAAAAGTTATGACCCTAAATTCTCAGTTGAGAAATGAAACTCAAGAAAGCAGTGGAAGTTAAGTTGGAAACTCGTTAAGACTCATTTATGGTGACAATTCTTGTAAACATGACTATTAAAAATTTGTAATATTTAGCATTATTGATAATTGTGACTGTAAATTTTGATAAAGTGAGGAAAATAATAATTTTGTCCAAAAAGTTCGTCATTTAATAGTTAGTATACCCATCTAATATATATAGCGTGTCCCAAAAGTCAACTCGAAAATGAAAGAGCATATAGATGAGGTCGAAATGATGATAGTATTTCCTATCTCATTTCTGCGGATATACAAAGAATCAAAGCAAGAATTTGAAAATACAGTCGAATCTCCATAATTCGAACCACCACACTTCGAAATTTTCTCTAAGGTTCAATTTGATGAAAATATTATCGAACTTGTTCGTGAAATATTTAGATAAAACGATTGTTTACTTAGTTTAAATTTTAATCAAAATGAGTCTAATCAATGTTTATCTTTAAAAATAGAGAGATCGATACACATTCCTAGTTGTGTAATTCATGGACAACTAATTTTGTTGCTTTCTATGTGTTTAATACTTATTAGTTCTCTGGATTTCAATTGAAGTTCATTTCATACGAAGAAGAATAATTCTCTCCAAAAGTCATTTGTTTGATCAGTTTTTTCATTTCTACTCTTTTTTTATTTTAAGGCTAAAAAGGTCGCAAGCGCTGTGAATGTATTGGACGAGTTGTTTGCTGAACAAGGAGGTAATTTATGACCAACTTGTCGTTGCCAATTTAATTCGATCTGACTTGTTTATCGAAGAAAAACGTAGCTTCTGGACTCCTTTACAGATTTTGTAAAAATAATCAGTTATAAACAGGAAATCCTGCTACTTTCATGATATTTCATAAGCTGAGTGTACGAAAAATGCGCTCATATGCATACATGCTCGCTATTCTTTTGCTTCACACCGGTACAGGTACAGAACTAATAAGCTGGAATCTGTATACAATTGTGTAGCTTGCTATTTTTAAATTATGATCTTTTCATTATTTATTTTCCATATTTTTTAATTTTGAGCAATTATTGTTCAAAAATAACATGTTTTCGTGCTCCTAACTTCGCTAAATTCACAACATGACATTAAATAATGCAACATGAACGTTTTTGGTAAATAACATTTAAATTGAACGCTGAGAAATTTAGTTACTAAAAAAGTGGCAGTTTTTTAACTGTTTCCTAATTCTTATAACTTTGGAATCATCCCTCGTAAAGCTATCTAATGTAATCTTAACCTCAAAAATTTCCTGATTCAAATCACTATATGTACGTTTAAAATTTATAAATATACGTACAGAGAAGTATTTAATAAGCGAAGGTTTTGTTTTGTTCTTGATATCTTTAAATTTTAGACTTAAGAAATTACCATGGTAATAACCTTGTACCATTTTCCTATAAGTGGTCCAAGTAGGGCTGCTCTTTTAGCTGCGAAGGCTTTAGATGTGAACATTGATGTACAAATCGTTGATTTGTTTAAAAAAGAGCAATTTAAGGAGGATTTTCTAAAGGTACTAAATATTTATAATATATTAGTAATCGGACAATGTACAGGTAGTACTTTGAATCTGATTTATCTATTTGAGGATGAAAAGCCTTAAGCCTTCAGATTCCCCAGATTCAAATTGCTAATGGTCTTCTTCGATTAATTAACATAATATCTGCTCTTAAATTACATAGCCTACAGCTTTATGTCCAAAGTAAAACAATAATTTTTAAATTTAGATCAATCCTCAGCATACTGTTCCAACCCTTACTGATGGAGATTTTACAATATGGGATAGCCATGCTATAGGCCCCTATTTGGCTACGGTTTATGGCAATGATCCAAACTTCTATCCATCTAATCCTAAAGAAAAAGCTCTAGTAGATCAGAGATTATATTTTGATTGTGGCACTTTGTATCCTAGAATTAGAGCCATTTGTGTACGTTAAAATTTTTTCGAATTTGAAAAACTAAATTCTAATTTCGACAACTTTTTCCAGTTTCCTATTCTATATTTAGGTGAAGATCAAATATTAGACGAACTAAAACAGCCTCTTGAGGAGGCTTTAGGATTCTTAGATGTTTTCCTTGACAGCAACAAGTTTGTGACAGGAGACCACTTAACAGTTGCTGACTGTTCTTTAGTTGCTTCTGTTTCCAGCATCGTTGTAAGCTATTGAAAATGGATACCTGGTTTCAGGTAATTGCAGAACATTTATTTTCAGGCTGTTGGTTGGGATGTCACACCGTATGCTAACGTCAACAACTGGATAACCAGATGTGCATTAACCATTCCTGATTATGAAGAAGCAAATCAAGCAGGAGCAAATCAGTTTGGTAAAGCGGTGAGAAGCAAACTGGCATCAGGCCAATTACCATAAAATAAATCGTACCTGCTTGAGGTCTTTTATATACATATTTTTGGAATAAAATTTGTTTAAGATTATATCAAATTTCTTTTATTTGTTAAAAAATTGGGGTCCTAGCACCATGTTATCACAAAAACATCACTATAAAGGTAGTTATTGCTAACATTCAATTTAATTTAACGGTTTAAATATGAAAAATGAATAATATGTGAATGTATATGGAATTTGATTCAAATTAACTAATTTCTAAGTGCATCCAATACATAAATATAATAAATAATAGTGTAAAAAGACAAAATTATCAACAACTAACAAAATAAATACATATAGAAAATATACAAACTTTGGTATTATTTAAAAAAATGCTAGTAGTCGTACTTTAGAGTAAAAAAGTAAATAGCAGCTGAAATTTTAGGGCTTAGCAATATAGTTAGTAAATAATTAAAATAAGTACTGAGATACTTGCTAATTTTGAACATTTCATGTGTAAATTTTATTTATTTTTTATTCTGGTGTTGTTCAATGGTATTTTCCGGCAATTCCTTTCCTGATGTCTCAATAGGTAAAATCATACATGCTATAGCTGCCAAAAGAGCTGCAATCGCATATGTAGATGAAGCTAACGTTATAGACGTCTTCAAAAGAACCTGGAAATTATTTAATAAAGCAATCCGAACACATTAACAATAATGTACTCTATACTTGTGCTACGTATGGTGTAATCATTGCTCCTAATCTAGCCATAGCACTACAAGACCCTACCCCAACTGATCTTAACGATGTAGGGTATACTTCAGGAGTGTATACGTAGGCTGCTTGAAAAACGCCAGCAATGATTCCTCTAGCCAAGAATAGCATTATGGTTAAAATAGCTCTTCTGAAAACATACAAGATCATATATTTTTTTGTAGTTTATTGTTCTTGGTATATACTAATGTTAGAAAATTTTTCCTGCATGTTTTTTAAATTCTATTTATATTCCATACTGGTATTAAAACATGAGGATAAATTGAACAGCTTCCAGTCTATCGTTGAAGGGTACACCAAATTAAATGAGCCAGCAAGAGTGAAAACTCTTTTTCCTTCTGAATTGTTGCATTTCCTAGACAATGGGGAGCGATTCAAAGGGTCATTTTATAGCAATATTGGACCAAAATCTTAAAAACTCTTCTGGTGATTCATAATTATGGTTGAAACAGATCCATTACTACACTGCCGAAACAAAGCAACATTTCAAGCAATGAAAAAGGAAAGATGAATCAGCACCGAAGCCTCTTTCATTTTAAACGACCATATGCAGGTATAATTGGTCAATCTTCAATATGGTAGAATAATACATTTAGACTATCAAGCCAAAAGTACCGGATTAGCAAAAAAAAATTACAACATGATAAAACACGAAGGTGTCATAAGAGTGAAAATCAACGTTATTTACTTATTAGGCTGGCAATTATTCATTTCATCCTCGTCTAATATTGAAATATGCAGACATACTTATTTTTTAAGTAGAAGTTCGATTCTGAATATTCATACTCACTTTCCAGGACAAATTATAAGAAAGCAACAACATATGGAATAAGCTACAAATTGAACTGCCATAGTTTTTTTACGTCCAAAACGTTCGATTATAAATATGGTAATAAATATACCTAGAAAAAACTATTTAAATTAACGCCTGATATTAAAAAAATATATATACCTGGAAACTCAGCTAAAGTAGTCCATAACAAATCAACATAATCCGTGGTTTGCAATTGTTTGCAATCAGCTGCGCATGTATGCAAATCTTGGGCAAATTGCGACCCCTTAACACATATGGTTGATGACGCTTCAAACAATTCAGTCGTCATTAATACTAGGCCATAATAACAAAAAGCGCATGAGGACCAAATAAACCATAGAAGTAATGAAGTCAGTCTTAAAGAAGGAACAAGCAAATCGCGAAATCTTCCTCTATGTGGTGAAGATAGTGTGGCATCGTCCACAACTAATCTGCCTAAAAGCATAGGTTTACCATTGTCTTTTGCAATTTTTTCAAGAGTTTCCAGTGCTTTATCTGTTTGGCCACTGGCAACGTGATATCTTGCTGATTCAGGAAGCCACTGAAATTATATTGTTAAAATTTGCCTCTGAAACAATGAAATTGACACTTACAGGACATATCATTGCAAAAGCCAATAAAGGCCCAGTGGACAAAGCTAATAACCATTGCCAGCCTAAAGTTGGCATAACAATTAAGGCTAAAGCTACCTCAAAGCATGCACCTAAAGCCCAAAAACACTACAACGTAAAATTGTAGCAATCTTGATGTAAATTAAAATATTTATGTAAACTCACATCAAGCAAGACAACACATTTGGCCCGTTGTTTAGTTGGCAAAAATTCAGCATATAATGTAACACTAAAAATATTCTAAACATAGACACATTCAAGCATACAAACGACAAATTGATGATAGTAAAATATACTTTTACTTACGATTGGGGTGTACATCCAATAGCAAATCCAACAAGACCTCTTAGTAAAAGCATCCACATAAAGCTTGGTGCCGCGGAACTAAGTAATCCATAATAGAATAATAACACAGCACATAAGCTTAAAGCCTAAAAAATAAATACAACATTTAATATTTTGGTTTTGCGCGGCATGAATCGTATACATATTTACGTCCATATCTATCACTTAAGTTTCCCCAAAATGTAGATGAAAGCATCATTCCAAGAAATACAATTGTAGTAGTTAGCGCTTGTTGATATCTAAAAAATCGTACGTGACATGTTTATAACTTTTGTTTGAATAAAAAATTATTGCACCTTGAAATGTGCCAGCTGCAATGTAATGCTGGAGATAATATTGATAAAATGGTCATTTCCATGCTATCAGCCATCCAACAAAGACCAGTCCACAATGACAGTTTTACTTGAAACCAGCCAAATCCTAAAGCGTTTACAGCCTGAGTTACAGTAAACGTATCTAAAATATTATTACATTACGTTATAGATGAAAACATCTACAAGTTTTAATTCAACAAAAATACCATCAGGGACCACAGACACAGAAGCCATTTCAATTTCCTGTGGGACGGATGTGTCAGGATCCATAGGTTCTGTTCTATGAGGTCCTGCCATGTTTCCGTCAATGTCCCGATATCCTTTTGTACGTTTTTGTCCCATTTCGCTTGCTTTTGGCCTAAAACATTAACTTGTTTACGTGGAAAATTTTTTTTCATGGTATAACCTCAATCCTTTCTTCTTCTTTTTCAATTTAACAACCAACTGCTACTAGGCGACATGTCAAATTTCATTCCTCCAAAAAACGAAAGGTTTCTTAAAAATTTAATATTAATTTTTCATACAAAAGAGGTAAACATGTTTTTTACCGTCTGCCCATTTTAATTTAAGCCTACTCTTAGATTTGATGATGCTCTCCAATAGCGGATACAGTAATTATCTATTCTATCTTGTCTCTTGGACAGGATGGAGTTGTACAAATTGAGAAGCCACTCAATACTAAAAAAACTTGTATGATTTATTAGGAAATCTAATGCTTGGATAGAGGAACTTCAAATTCTGGATAGAAGTTCAGACTTTTCTTTAGACCTACAGAATTTGTAGTTAAACTTTGTAAAGTCCTTTCGGAAACATCCTACATAATTGTTTACAAATATAAAATGAACATCCATAAATCTTATTATGACAACAAACAAGTAATCTATTATAAGCTAAATAATTAACTAGAATCTAATATTACTAAATATGTAAATGTAATCTTATAATATTTATCAGTACGAATACGTGGACGAACTTTATTTTATACATATAGTCGAATGTCAAGAGATATGAGCTGCAGTTCGTGATATCCAGAGAGAGAAACTCAAAATTTTGCGGCAAATTATTACAAAAATGGTAAGGCATTTATATAATATTTCATAATTATTTTTAATCTGGTTTGTTTTGTTATCGAATTGACAATTATAACTACTAAAATACCTATTAATGTTATATTATTAGTTGAAAATTTGTTATTAATATCAGTTATAAAGATCAACAAACAAAAACAACTCTATTAATAGAACATTGTGATTCTGATCTTAATTGTTTAAAAATATTGTTTATTCTTTTTTAAATATTTTAATATGGATTAAGATCACCTTCTAACACGTGAAAAAAAAATCAATCAGAACCATTTTTCTATTACGTACATATATTGATATCGCACCCTTGCTACAACACCGACACAACTCAAAAAATACGATTTTTGAGATAATACCATAAATGTTTATTATACTATGACCCGAATCGATCATCAAAACTGTATCTAATTATCTAACAGCAATGTTGCACATGTAACGCTTTTGAAGATTATTTCTTAAATATTATGTATATTGTCATAAACCAAAAAGTGTATTATTTAAAGTTAGATCAGTTTTTATGTTCAATTTAAAATAAATTTACTTTGATTATTTTGAGTTAATACACTTTTTTTAATCAGGTAAGTTGTTTATGTTGTTGTAATTTGACAAGTGTCATTTTATAAAAATGGGTAAGTAATTTTTTTGGTCTTATTTTTAATTATGCCACTTTTAATGATTTACCAAAAAAAAATCAATTTTTTTAACATACTTTTTTGCAGAAAACGTTGCAGAAAACGTTGCAGAAAACGTTGTAGAAAACGTTACAGAAAACGTTGCAGAAAACGTTACAGAAAACGTTGCAGAAAACGTTACAGAAAACGTTAATATTAATCGTAAAAGTAGTGATGAAAGCGTTGAAGAGATAGAAGAAGAAAATACAGATCATGAAGAAAATAAGAAAAAAGGCAAAAAAAGAAAAGCGAATCCTGAAGATTGGAGTTTCCAAAAAACCAAATACTTAAGAAATTCTGGAAAAGCCTATACATCAGCCTCCAAAAAAAAAACAAATTTTTGTGAAAGAAAAATCCGCCCGGCCTGTGGAGATAAATGCAGGCTACAGTGCAGTAAGAAAATAAATGAAGAAACAAGAAGCACTATTTTTTCAAACTATTGGCAGTTTAGCGACATTCAAAAACAAAGGGAGTACATTATAGCGCATGCTAATTACATTACGCCGAAATATCGCTATTCCTCGACTCAAAATTATAGAAATTTGAACAGTGCTTTTTATTTTACGATTGAAGATATCCGTGTAAGGGTATGCAAACAGTTTTTTAAAGCTACACTTGATATAAATGATAGACCNACTTCGATTATTTTGGATATTATATAGACACGGACAAATAAACGGGGTAGTAGGAATGCGGATACCTAAAAATGCCCCAACATTTTTTATAGTTAGTTATGCGAAAGTGATCATGGCGATAATAATAAGTTCTTAAAATAAACAAAAAAAAAATTATTATGAATATTTTTGTATAATTTAATTTTTAGTTTTATGCAATAATCTACGTTGATTAATTAAATATAAGATACTAAATTATTAATTCATGATGTGGTCAGAAAGTGATGCGATCATTTTTTTTCATTGAAATGGGACATTCATAAATTTGGTAATAGTGATCTAGCTAGTATGGACCAGGTGAGAAAAATTAGAAAAAATCTAAATCTAAATCTTTACTCTATTAGAGCCCAGCGTACTGATTTGCGTACACATAAAGGAATGTAATATCTACATGATTATAAATGAGAAGATATGACTTCTTTTAACTTTATTCAAATGAGTATGCTGGGCATTAATGATTTAAAAAGGACCCGTTATGGTTGTAAGTTGTAAAACAAGATTTTCACAACGGATAGTGAACCAATAAAAGAAAATGGAACTCCCAGAGAAAGACTGTTATTTATAAACTGATACTTCTTCCATAAGGTTGATGTGAACATCTTCCAAATAAGTTTAGTGGAAGATTGCAGTACTGATCTTTTATTTAATAACAATCAAATAGGTGAAATCCCAAACTGTAATTTTTTTAGATTTTCACCAATCTTTAGATTAGACGTTTTCATTTGATTTTTTCTTCTATATCATTTAAACCAGCAGTTTGTTCTTTTATATTAACAATATATTGGATTGAATTAGTTTGTCATGTACATTGTGTGGAAATGTACAAATTGCATACCCAGATCAAGATTGTATCAACTAAAAAATTATGACTTTTTTTAGTTAATCACGTTATGGATTCTACAAAGGAAGTTCCATGAGTCAACTAGACCTATTTAATATCTTGAGGGAGCGCTAAAAGGTAAATAAAAGAAAGCAGCAAATTCCTATAACATATTATTATAGGTTACTGAGTTGTTTGACATGTTAAAAAAAAGTATGATTTTTAGTTGATAATCATAACCTGGGTGTGCAATATGTATGTACATATAAAAGAAAAAATAAACAAATGCATAGATGTTCTTTTTTAGAGTAGAAATAAAATTTTAGTCGGGTAAAATTAATTGTACAGTCTACTGACAATTGGAGCTCCTATGAATTCTGCAAAATAAATTATTAAACTACTAGCTGTGTGTCCGATGGAATCTCCCATCGGTAACATATCAGGAACAATCCAACTTTAAGTATTTTACCCCATGGAAAACGCTGCATCATTGAGAAGTGTCTTATTTAAAACATCCTGTCATCGAAACAAAGTATTGTACGCTTTTACATATATGTAGAGGTCAATATTTCGCCCCTTATTTAGGAGATGAATTTTCAAAAATCCTTTTTTAGTGTTGATCTACGTTATTTAGGAAACTTTTATGCATAATTTCATGCTTCTAGACCAACCGGTTTAAACTGTATGTTTTCTGTCAGTCAGTCAGTGTCAGTGTTTTATAATCGATAGCAAAATAATTTTAACATGACGATATTTTTTTGGACATAGAATTACAGTGCGTACCTATATCTTATTTAAGAAGTGATGAATACTAAAAATAATAAATAAAACGACCATTGTTCATTAATATTCTTTTTGAGTAATGAATAGTAACAAATATTCGAAATTTACGAAAATCTACATCTCCAATTGGAATTCAATTTATTTTTTAATATACAAGGTGATTCATTAACTCTACTTCAGAGGCTAATTGTACATAAAAGAATAATCACAATAACCCATATAAACTTTATACCAATAATGCTTCGTTATAGATACAGGGAATTAAAGTTTTATTGCAAAATTCAAATTTTATTAATACGTATCTACAGGGTGATTCACAATTTATCTATTAAAAAAATTGAAGTATTCCGGTGGTTCATACAAACATATTTGTGCAAAAGCAAATGGAAAAGGACATTTCAAAAATCCATTAAAAATAAGAAATTGTGTGATACTGGAAATTGATCGACTGTAAAACCTAAACATAACAAAATAAGGTATTTATCAAATATCATGGCCTAGGTCAACCTAAAAGGGATTCCGCAAAATATTTCTCTCATATTTGTAAATATTACAGTCGCCCAGTTATATATTGCTTGTAAGTGGTTAAGCTTTAATCATTTTTTTTTTGCAGAAACTATAAGGATTTTCCAAAAAATTTTCTCAGAAAATCGACTTGGCTTTTCATGACGCATCTATTCCTAAAATGTTATAGATAACTTGTGAATCATCCTGTATAAAATCGCTTGTGATATTTAAACAAAATTTTGCAAATATATTTATGTATATTAAATTGTTAATTATATATTTACATCTTAAAAATAACCTATTCGTGTCCGTAAAAATAAGTAAATAATTTGGTGTAAGCTCTGCAAGTATTTTATATTAAACAGAGTAAGTTCGAATGGGCCGTATTAATTATTATTATTATTTATTATTTAATTTATTATTATTTAAGGAGGTGAAACTAGATAATATTGCGAATAATTTTTGTTATATACACTACCCCTCTAAGATTTACGGTCACAAGAAAAATAATATTTTAATTTTTACACAGTACAGAGTGTAGCAGAGCAGTCCTTACCATTTTTTTTTTTTTTAGTTAATATGGAAGAGTTTCTGAACCTATCAGTGGGACAAATTCCAAATTTTCATGGAATAAAATTCACGTCAACTGACTTAGCGCAAGGATACTTCGCCTTAAAAGCTGCAGGCGGAAAGTATTCGGTCCTATTAGGAGCAGATCCTGTAAAATTAATTAAAACTAAAATTTTATTTTCTACATAATTTTTTCATTAATTTCAGTTAATTCAACCAGCAACCGCATTAGGATTCGATTCGTATATTGCAACTTGCATAAACTTCATGCCAGAACAATTTATAAGTATTCTAAATGCATTACAAGAAAATAAAGTGGAAGAGTCGCGACGTATTCAACAGAACCTTACCGCTGCAGTTAAAGTTATTACAAAAAATGGTATGTTTTAAGATCTTTTTAATGATTTTTGCGAGAAGAAACCGATTGTTTTTAAAAACAATTATTAATTATAATTAATCTATTAGAAGTACTAGTTCAATATTTGCGTCCCACTTAAGATTATTAATTACGTAAAATAATACGTACTTACATCATGGTATCAGTTATTTTACGATGAAGCGTTCGTATATTTTCGTATCTTATTAACGATTATACTTATTAATTTTAGGTACTTGGATTCCTACAATGAAAGCAGCTATGAATTTCCTCACACCTATTCAAGTGGGTTTAGCCAGACCACCTCTCAAGAACTTAACTCCGGCACAACTTAAAGAATTACATTTAGAGTTACCCAAACATACGACGAAATTTGTTTGATTATACTCTAGAGATGAATAAGTTTTCGAAATTTTCCTTACAATGTATTTATATGTATATTCGTAATACATAAGCAACTCTTCCAATACATATTTCATTTTTACACCATTAATAAGTCACAGATACTCTCATATAGCTCAGTAGCTTTTATTAGGAATTCATTTTAATGGTCTATACTTATCTAATTAACAAAAAGAATGCTAATATTCAAATGAATTTGAATATGAACTAACTAAACCAAACAAACGCGAACAAATGATTAACGTTCTTTCAAAATCATCATATCAAACTAATAATTAAATTTTTGGAATTATCCAATATAAATTTGACTTTTATTTTCACAGATATCAATTTTTACCGTAGAATCAATTCTTTACATTCACCCACAGTAACATCTACATCCTACAAATCCTATAAAATATTCAAAATTAACATATATAGTAAACCAGAAAATAAATAGGTGGATTAGCCGATAATGCTAACCTATCGATCGAAAATTGTGAATAGAAAAAAGAAATCAACTTAAAAACAACTTAGATTAAGCGACATATGTCTTCGAACCAGATTATGTACAGTCTTCTCATACAATGCGAGTTTGTAACTTGGAATAAATTTACACTTTGTAATGAATTGATAAATTACTTGAAGGGAGCAGTGCCATATATACAAAATACAGGAGACGTAATGCAACTCCAGGAAACATAGTAAAAATTGGTAGAAACATAGGGCATACAAGAATGAAATCGATGCGAGCATGAAGTAAACATCCATCCTTGGTAAAATCTGGAATTCTACTGACTCACGTCAGTGTGGATTAGGACATGGGAGTAAAAAGCAAAATATTTGTTTGTCTACATCCGAATTGGGCAAATTATAATCAAATAACCGTTGACTACTAATTATAGTACTAAATACTTATTTTCGGTAATCGTTCGACGACGCCGGAGTAGTGTATATAATTACTATACTCTCTTATCGCTTAATTGCGATTGTCAAGTACTCGTTTACTGGAAATCATTTAATACTCGTATGTATATGACTACACTTTTTCAATCCTGAAAACAACACCATGCTTTCGTTTTTCGCAAACATATTTATTTTATTTTTAAGTAAATTGACAAAGATTATTATGTGATTTCTCCCCTTTGACGTGTATGTAAATTCCTAAGAGTCTATAATTTTTTCGTATTGAATTTCGCTATTACGTTCAACAATAATCCCAGAGTTGTGTATATAATTAGGAAAACTGATCAAATTTAACAATTAACAAATTTAACTTTGTGAGATAATGACAGCTTGCAGGAATTTTCCTGAGAGGATGGCTGAAGATTTTTAGAAATGTTAAATTTTTGAAATTTTGAGCTTTTGCACAAAAAATTTGATCTTTAAATAGTACTTTTCAAAAGTAAAAACCCACTAGCTTACGTGAAAATTTAGCATTGATTTTTAAAAATGGGGCCAAAAGTTGAGAAAAATTGAGTTCAAGTGAATAAATATGGCTTTTAATGGCAAGAAACATGTAAAAATCATGTCTTTGGAACAAATGAGAGAAAATGACGTGGTTGATGGGGATTTACGTCATTTTAGATGTAATTTCATCAAAATTTTCTTTGCAGATACAAAACAAAAATTCTATATGGATTAAGGAGAACCATGTTTTTAAAATTTGTTATTAATAGAAACTTTCTGATATTTACTATATGCAATAAAGTTTTTCCTAAATTATTAGATCAGATTAATAAAGTTCATAAAATTGTTATTGTTGGTGCATACTATGGAAAAATTATATGCAATGTCGCTCTCATATCGAGGCATCTGATTTATCGGTCCACTAAAGAACTGCATTGAAAACTGTGGCAATGAATTGAAAAATTAAAAAACATTTTCAAGGTAATAATCATTGACAACAAATTTCTTAACTAAACAAAACGAAGCTAAATAATCACTGTTCATTTTAAATAGTATGAAGGAAATTGGAGTGTCTACTATACGTATTGCATAAATCTCAAATAATTCACATACCTACTCATTTATACAACAAAGTTAATATAGTATATCGCACATGTATAATTTGTCATAAATGTACTTTTTGTATTAAAATGTTCCAAAATTGTGCCGGCAACAACGACAATATATTAAATTACGATTAACTTAGATAAGAATCCGCTGGTAAAGTAGTTAAGTTATACTGTTGGTGTTTCTGGCACAATTTAGAAACATTTTAATGTAAAAATTACATTTATAAAAAATTTCGTATAGTGACGGTTTTGGAATAGATGTGCGATATATTAATGTGATTTATTGCAAATGCCGGGTTTATGGTCCTTATATCAAAGTATAAATTAATCTACATAATGATTTCTAACTTTCATTACTTCATCAAATATCTCTCTACTATGAGTACCTGTAAATAGTGGCTCTGATAAATTGACCTCACAAGTTTTTCTTATTACTGTTAACCTTTTTCTTTTCCATGTCCTCAAATTTATCTAAGCTCATAGTAGTAGGCGACCTAATTATTATATTATCTATATCATCATCAACTGTTCTGCTTTCTTGATGTGTATCTGATTTCATAACTTATAGCGCGTGTACAATTAAGAATAATGGATCTATCATTTTTGATTTGAGTGCTACACGGTGATATTTGATATCCTGATCTATGTATATCCCTTACAATGTTTTCTTCTAATAGATGATTAAAAAAATCGATATACCACTCTAAATCTAATAACTAATTGGTAACAATTACTTATATCTTGTAGTAATTTTTTATGTGCTTTACTTGGGTTCACTAATGTAAGATCACGGTAGTCCTTCACTAGCAACTATATTAACGCTTGTTCACTCTTATTATCAGCAACAAGTTGTTTCATCTCGTTTGATTGTAATGAGCAGAATGAAATTCCTGTCATACTAAAATAAGTTTAAATCCTAAACAATGGTCGAAAATATCTTTTAATATTTATTACATATGTATGTAGGTACATATATCATATACCTAATACCATTTAAAGTACTCGAATTTAATCAGGCTACTTGTTTATTAATTATAAAATGGCTTTCCGGGCTTAAATTTGAAATATCAAAATAACCTAATAATCCTTTAGATCCAAGTAAAACCTCTATTGCATTCCTTTGTAGTTATTTATGTGTCCAATGATGGTCTAGTTGATTACTCATAAATCTAATATCTACTACATCAATAGTATTTAATTTTACTGACGTTATCAATATTTGATCCAAATCTAACTCAAAATATAAAATAATATAACTTTATTTCTGAAACGCTTAGCATAAATTATTGTTGCTAAATGAGGGATTATTATTCCTTTGAGATGCAGATGAGTGCTATCTTCTTCAACTGTAATATCTCTTAACTGACAATATTAAAGCTTATTAGGTAGTTAGATTAATTCTCGCGTCGGCAGACTAAACAACATAAGTCATAAAATAGTGAATTTATGTTTTTAATACCAATGTTGATTATTTTGTCTGAATCATTGGCTGTCTAAAACACATAAGCCACCATAATTCGTTTCCCGTTGTAGTATAGTTGAGCGCTTTTTGAAAAAAAAAATATTAACTCTGCAATTGAACCTTTTTTTTACGCAACCAACTACTCGACGTTAGTTTTAATAAAAAATTGTAAAAAGCTAAACATAATAATTTTTAAATATTAATAATTTACTTCAACGTTTCATATACATGAATATATTTACATAATAGAAATACATAGTATAATATTTGAACATTAAGTTTTATAATTTATTTATAATATAAGATATACAGGGTATGTATAACACTATGTGCAACAAATCATGAGTCATGGGAATGGACATGGATGACTTTTGCCAGGAAGTTTATTTACGTTCAAAAAAAATTATATACATATATCTCAGGAATTTACTGGATTGATTCGAAAAACTGTCTTCAAGTTTGGGATAGGCGAAATAGCAATTGTATGTATAATTTTCAATATTTACACCGCCTAAATATCCGAAAAGAGTAAATTGTTGTACATAAAAGTGTTTTCTATTTTTCATTTTTATAATAAAAAAAAATGTACACAGTATGTTTACCTAAGTTATGGCCATATGGAAAATTTTTCTATTTTCAGTTTTACGAAAAAATGTTATCCTTTACAGAAAGTTCTGCATATTCCAAAGTTCAATTATCAAATATCAGAATATAAGAAGCTCAGTTTTTCGAACCAACATAGCAAATATGTATCATTTTTTTTGTAAATAAACTCGTAGCAAAAATAATCAATGACCGCCATCATGACCTATGTTTGAAAATTTTGGTGCATAGTGTAATTAGTGATGTCGTCTCTCATTCGAATTGAAGTAAAATATAAGATGTCACCTAAGAAGCGTCGTTTGAGTGCAAAAGGTTAAAATTTAATTTTCAAAATGACTATTTCAGACTTACCTACTTTATTTTACCAACCCTAGACTTCAGCTCTTTCTTGATAATGCACCTTAAGCTGCAATAATCTCTACATGCTCTGCTAACCTTAAATTCCTACAATAACATAATTGTTTAATATAAGTTACAAATATTTTTTATTATACGAAAATGTAAATTGCTTTTGATTAATTTATTTAAATATTATATTAAATACAATATTTAAACGATATATCTAAACAAATTAATAGATTCCAGATATACTTTATAACGTACTCGAACCGTTACAACATAAGGAGGAGTCAATTCACCGAACACTGTATTGGTACTATTAACTAGTCATCTATTTATTTTATCAATTTCTTGCAAACCATCCTCATCAAACTTCCTAATTACTCATTAACATTGGGAACTTTAGCCATCAGAAATGGAACCATATCCAAGTTATTAGATTCGGCAGCCCAGTTTAAAACTGTATTGCCATTATTGTCCATAGCATTAACATTGGCACCTTTAGCTACCAGAAATTGAACTACATCTAAACTATTATTTAAAGCAGCCCAATGCAAAACTGTATGACCATCTGTGTTTGTAGCGTTAACATTGGCACCTTTAGCCACCAAATATTCAACAATATCCAAGTTACCATATTCGGCAGCCAAGTGTAAAACTGTATTGCTATACTTATTTCTAGCATCAACATTGGCACCTTTAGTCACTAGAAATTGTACTGTATCATAGTTACCAGATTCGGCAGCCACGTGTAAAACAGTACTGCCATCCTTGTTTGTTGCATCAATATTAGCACCTTTAGCCACCAGAAGTTGAACTACATTATAATTATGAGATTTGGCAGCCCTATGTAAAACTGTATTGCCATCATTGTTTGTTGCATTAATATTAGCACCTTTAGCCATCAAAAATTGAACTATATCATAGTTACCAGATTCAGCAGCCCTGTGTAAAACTGTATTGCCATCCTTGTTTGTTGCATCAACATTGGCACCTTTAGCCACCAGAAATTGAACTATATCATAACTATCATATTCAGCAATTGTGTGTAAAACTGTATTGCCATCATTGTTTGTTGCATTAACATTGGCACCTCTAGCTACTAAAAATTGAACTATATCCAAGCTATTACTTAAAACAGCCCAGTGCAAGACAGTATCGCCATTCTTAGTTGTAGCGTCAACATTGGCACCTTTAGCTACCAAAAATTGAACTATATCCCAGCAACTATAACAGGCAGCCGAGTGCAAAACTGTCATGTCATAATCCTTTATAACATTAACCTTAGCACCTTTATTCACCAAAAATTGAACTATATCCAAGCTACCATATAAAGCAGCACAGTGCAAAACTGTCTTGCCACAATTGTCTATAGTATCAATATTGCCACCTTTACCCACCAGAAATTGAACCATATCATAGTTACCAGATTCAGCAGCCCTATGCAAAACTGTCCAGTCATGATTGTCTCTAGCGTTAACATTAGCATCTTTAAAGTTATCTAATACAAAACATGCGATGCCTACATTATTTTCCTGAGCTGCTTGAAATAAGAGATCTTTATCATAATATTCTTCTTGCAATCGTATATTTGACATTTTCTCTGTTAAGAATTTCGCATTTAAAAATGCTCGAATAACTTGATAATCGGGTTTCAGTAAAATTTCTTTTAAAAAATATGCCTGCTTTTTTTTCTGTAAGTGGGTTAGTGCAGACTGACTTTCTTCCGTCCATTTTTTTATCCAATGTATCAATACTTTAGTAGCAAAGTATTCTCTGAAGGTTGGATGAATAAAATCAATATTGCTACCATCGGATCTAATAATCCCAGCTGTTAAAACTATATCTTTAAATTTCTTTAAATTCTCCTTTGGTTTTAATTTAAGAATTAAAGATTGAGCTAGATCTTTATGATAAGCCTCAAAAGTTTCTTTATCTTGTTCTTGTCGTAATGCTACTGTAACGTCTGCTTTTTTAAAATAAGTCTTATATTTTCTATCAACAAAGTTTTCGTATACTCCCCATATGTCGTTGCCTAAGTAACTAAAGTCTGGACTTTGAACATTATTATCTCGTACCCATTTTTTAAAATGTCCTGCAGAACCTTCCAACATTAAATAGAGTTGTAATGGAGTGCCAATAAACTTAGATACATCGCCTTTGAATACTTCTCTCATTTTACTTAAAAATGCCTCAGTGTATTCCTGAATCCTACTGTTTTCTATCGCGTCATCACTATTACCAAAGATTTCTTCAAACTCATTATGACTTAACATTAGACTAAAACGATTATTCAAATAATTTTTAATGAATTTGTTTGTTGTTAAAGCATCCATTGGGTCAAGTTTTATAGCAAATGTTGATAGTGCATCTTCTAAAGTCTTTTCATAATGCAGACGAGTGGTAATCCAAAATTTAGCTTCAGTTTTGTCCTTTAGATGTGTTAATAATGAGATTATTTTATCTCTATCCGCTTTATCCAAAACTTCGTCAAATCCATCGAACGCTATTAATAGGGGCTTCGTAAAATGCTGCTTTACCAGCGCCATACTTAATAAACTCCTCGCAAAATCATTCCTTAGGCCTTTATCAACTTGTGATAAAAATTCTGCAATTTTATTTACTATTTCTGTTTCTAGTTTATTGTTAGCAAAATCAATATTTCTTATCAATTCTAAATGATCTTTTAGATTTATTCTAAACACCCAATGTGACTTAATTATCGATTCTTCTATGCCAGGTTGTAATTCATATTTTAACCCATATAATTTAACCATAGTAGTGCTTTTGCCGATTCCTGGATCGCCAGCAATTATTGATACTTTCTTATCTTTAATGTCTTTAATTAAATCATCCTCTCCTATTAAAGGTTTAGCAGTTTTATAATCTTTTCCTCTATATTTCCTCAAATTCTGTAATGAACCATGGGTTTTACACCAAATCAGCTGATCTCGTACAAATTTGAGCAAATGATATGTCTTAGTTTTATTTTGTTTAATTAGTTCTTGAAAAAAAACTTCTAGATTATGTTCGGATGTTACAAACTTAATCTTATTATTTTGACAATTTTCTTCAAATTGTCTTTGCTTTTGATCATCAGTAAATTGAAACCATCCTAAGACCTCATTCTTATCTTTCGCACTGATAACATATACTTCAGAAAGTGTAGAACTCCCTAACTGTTCCTTTACATTTTTTTCAATAACTACTTCATTATTAAATCTTTGACCTTCTAGGTAAAAATCGGGATTATAAATTCGTGCTAATATAAATACAGATTTATTGCCTCTATTTTTTAGAATAAACCAATAAATCTTGCTTTCAGGATTATTGTGACATATTTCCTTAAAATCCTTTTCTTTAAATTGATCGTCAGCTACTTGGATATTTTGATTAATAGCTCTCATAATATCATGTTGATTCAATTCCCCTATTCGGCTTTTTAGAAAATTGACTTTTGATCTTTCTATGTTGCTACTTAGAGATTTAATTAATTCATTTGCTTTGTGCAATCGAGGTATCCCACTAATTATGTAAACAACGCTTAATTTTTCTGACAATAATTTATCAACGAAGGTTTTTATCTCAACTTCTTCAAACAAGTCAGAATATACTCCTTCTAAATCACTCGTTCCTAATGGCTTATTCCCAATCTCGATTGCTTCATTGGTAATAAGTTGAACTAATGTTTTCACATCAATTATTTTTTTTGAACTTTGATCTGAGTTATCTATTAATTTGTTCAAATTTATTTTTCTTCCTTGTAATATTACTTCTCGTTCCAAAAGTTTTTGCTGTGATTCTTTAGTTAGATCATTAAAGCCATTGCTGTCAATCTCACTTTTATATTTAGTAGAATCGGTTGCAAATTTCTTTGCTAAAGCATCATTATCTTTAGTATTAATAAAAATAATTTTTTTGTTTTTGTTAGACTTTATTACTCCATCTAAATTATTATATAATTCTTCTATCTCTTGTATTTGATTTAGTAGGGGCACAGATTTACAGTCAATAATTAACAAATTATGATTATCTTTTGATTTAAAAGCGTCCATTACACGTTTTTTTATTTTTGATCGTAATAATGTAGTTAAACGGATAAAAATATAACTGTCTTCTTGATTATATTGCTCAAATCCCTCTTGGTTCTTCAGTTTTGCCAGGGCGGAATAAACATGAATTGCATTTAATATTGTTTTTTCTGGAGTAATTATATGAAAAATCTTACTATCTTTAGAAAGAAAAGTTTTTAATTTATTTAAAAGGTTCTTCATATTAAACGTAATGCCATATGCTTGAAGCTTTTCAGAATACGGTAAACTTAGTCCAATAGATATTAGACTGCTAACTTGCCGTTCTATTGAATCCAAAAACTTTTTACCACTTTCAGCATTAAGCCATAAACCTTCTTTCCCTTTTTCTGGACGTTTCTCTTTAAACCATTCTAACATTTTTCCTTGAAAAGAGTAAGATACTAGATCAGCATTAAGTAGATTAAATTGGCTATCTTCCCCTATTTCTTTTATAATAATCTCACCTAGATCAACTTCATTAGGTTGACCTACTGCAAAGACTAATTTCTCAAAAAATTCTTTAATTTCCTCATCTGCAATGTTATCATTCGGTAACGTAGATTTGGAATATAATAATTTCTCTTCATGTGTCTCTTTACATGTCTTAAAATTACTAATTTTATATTTATATCGACGCAATACATTAAAATCTATCTCTTTCATTTCAAATACTTTTTTTAAAGCACTTTTAAGCTTTTCTAAATTACCCGGCAACTTATTATCAGTATCAAAAAATAGCCTTCTAAATTTCATTAGATGTGGATCTTCTGCATCTTGCACTAATATATGACCCCCTAACTTATCAATGTTGTCTTTAATAACATTACTTTTTCTAGTAATATTAATAGTATTTTCTTTAGCGTTATTTATAATATCAGCAATCTTTTCAGCAAATTTTTCTGGTTCACTAATAATTGGATTATTTTCCAACTTAAATTCCTGACCAAAATTTGAAGATACACCTAATTCTTTTCCTTTCAGCTCTTGTTGAAACGCATTCTCATTATTTTCCTTTTTTAGCACCAACTTCAAAACATTTCGAAAATTACGGACATTTTCAGGAAGTTTGTTACCAGTCAAAAAATCATTACGAAACTTAACATACTTTTGTGATACAAAATTTCCTTTCTTATTCTTAACATGCACTTCTTGAACGTGAAATACTGTTTCACATAGTGGAACATGATACAACTTAAAAATATTAGTGCTCAGTTGCAGAGGCTTACCGTCAGATATGTGCTGTGCTAATTTTTTCGCTAACAGATATGAATCTGATGTTTCTCTTAATTGTTCATATAGCTTATGATCTTTCTGTATAATAAGTTTATTATGTACTGCAGAATTGCCTGATTTTGTTATGAGAATATCATCATTTGCTTCGATCTTTTCTATTTTAATTTCTGCCTGTCCTAAGTTATCTGAATCAAATTTTATGTTAGTATAGAGAATAAAATCTTTTAATTCACATTTATTAAATCCATGCTTCTTTTTAATCTTAGAGTAGGAAATAAAATATTTTTGCAAACTAAAATCACCATCCTTGTCAGTTAACAAGTCATGAGCAGTAATTCGTTTAGATTCATCCTGTTTGTGTTTGGCTTGGACAAAACGTATCTCAGTTTTTCCACTCTTATCTTTTCTTTTATACTTAAACACTATATCGTCAAATTTTCCCGCATCTTCTACTTCTGTGCCTAAATTAAACTCATAGCCCTTGTCTAAGGCACGTTTTAAGAATAACATTAGCAATTTTAATTGATAAATATTACCATGCAAACTGTGTACTAATCCTCCTTTATGATAAGTGTCTTTTTTTAAATCAATAGAATCACCTTTTAGCCCCTTGGGAGACTCATCACTTTCATTATTCAACCTCACTCNTGTTGCATCAATATTAGCACCTTTAGCCACCAGAAGTTGAACTACATTATAATTATGAGATTTGGCAGCCCTATGTAAAACTGTATTGCCATCATTGTTTGTTGCATTAATATTAGCACCTTTAGCCATCAAAAATTGAACTATATCATAGTTACCAGATTCAGCAGCCCTGTGTAAAACTGTATTGCCATCCTTGTTTGTTGCATCAACATTGGCACCTTTAGCCACCAGAAATTGAACTATATCATAACTATCATATTCAGCAATTGTGTGTAAAACTGTATTGCCATCATTGTTTGTTGCATTAACATTGGCACCTCTAGCTACTAAAAATTGAACTATATCCAAGCTATTACTTAAAACAGCCCAGTGCAAGACAGTATCGCCATTCTTAGTTGTAGCGTCAACATTGGCACCTTTAGCTACCAAAAATTGAACTATATCCCAGCAACTATAACAGGCAGCCGAGTGCAAAACTGTCATGTCATAATCCTTTATAACATTAACCTTAGCACCTTTATTCACCAAAAATTGAACTATATCCAAGCTACCATATAAAGCAGCACAGTGCAAAACTGTCTTGCCACAATTGTCTATAGTATCAATATTGCCACCTTTACCCACCAGAAATTGAACCATATCATAGTTACCAGATTCAGCAGCCCTATGCAAAACTGTCCAGTCATGATTGTCTCTAGCGTTAACATTAGCATCTTTAAAGTTATCTAATACAAAACATGCGATGCCTACATTATTTTCCTGAGCTGCTTGAAATAAGAGATCTTTATCATAATATTCTTCTTGCAATCGTATATTTGACATTTTCTCTGTTAAGAATTTCGCATTTAAAAATGCTCGAATAACTTGATAATCGGGTTTCAGTAAAATTTCTTTTAAAAAATATGCCTGCTTTTTTTTCTGTAAGTGGGTTAGTGCAGACTGACTTTCTTCCGTCCATTTTTTTATCCAATGTATCAATACTTTAGTAGCAAAGTATTCTCTGAAGGTTGGATGAATAAAATCAATATTGCTACCATCGGATCTAATAATCCCAGCTGTTAAAACTATATCTTTAAATTTCTTTAAATTCTCCTTTGGTTTTAATTTAAGAATTAAAGATTGAGCTAGATCTTTATGATAAGCCTCAAAAGTTTCTTTATCTTGTTCTTGTCGTAATGCTACTGTAACGTCTGCTTTTTTAAAATAAGTCTTATATTTTCTATCAACAAAGTTTTCGTATACTCCCCATATGTCGTTGCCTAAGTAACTAAAGTCTGGACTTTGAACATTATTATCTCGTACCCATTTTTTAAAATGTCCTGCAGAACCTTCCAACATTAAATAGAGTTGTAATGGAGTGCCAATAAACTTAGATACATCGCCTTTGAATACTTCTCTCATTTTACTTAAAAATGCCTCAGTGTATTCCTGAATCCTACTGTTTTCTATCGCGTCATCACTATTACCAAAGATTTCTTCAAACTCATTATGACTTAACATTAGACTAAAACGATTATTCAAATAATTTTTAATGAATTTGTTTGTTGTTAAAGCATCCATTGGGTCAAGTTTTATAGCAAATGTTGATAGTGCATCTTCTAAAGTCTTTTCATAATGCAGACGAGTGGTAATCCAAAATTTAGCTTCAGTTTTGTCCTTTAGATGTGTTAATAATGAGATTATTTTATCTCTATCCGCTTTATCCAAAACTTCGTCAAATCCATCGAACGCTATTAATAGGGGCTTCGTAAAATGCTGCTTTACCAGCGCCATACTTAATAAACTCCTCGCAAAATCATTCCTTAGGCCTTTATCAACTTGTGATAAAAATTCTGCAATTTTATTTACTATTTCTGTTTCTAGTTTATTGTTAGCAAAATCAATATTTCTTATCAATTCTAAATGATCTTTTAGATTTATTCTAAACACCCAATGTGACTTAATTATCGATTCTTCTATGCCAGGTTGTAATTCATATTTTAACCCATATAATTTAACCATAGTAGTGCTTTTGCCGATTCCTGGATCGCCAGCAATTATTGATACTTTCTTATCTTTAATGTCTTTAATTAAATCATCCTCTCCTATTAAAGGTTTAGCAGTTTTATAATCTTTTCCTCTATATTTCCTCAAATTCTGTAATGAACCATGGGTTTTACACCAAATCAGCTGATCTCGTACAAATTTGAGCAAATGATATGTCTTAGTTTTATTTTGTTTAATTAGTTCTTGAAAAAAAACTTCTAGATTATGTTCGGATGTTACAAACTTAATCTTATTATTTTGACAATTTTCTTCAAATTGTCTTTGCTTTTGATCATCAGTAAATTGAAACCATCCTAAGACCTCATTCTTATCTTTCGCACTGATAACATATACTTCAGAAAGTGTAGAACTCCCTAACTGTTCCTTTACATTTTTTTCAATAACTACTTCATTATTAAATCTTTGACCTTCTAGGTAAAAATCGGGATTATAAATTCGTGCTAATATAAATACAGATTTATTGCCTCTATTTTTTAGAATAAACCAATAAATCTTGCTTTCAGGATTATTGTGACATATTTCCTTAAAATCCTTTTCTTTAAATTGATCGTCAGCTACTTGGATATTTTGATTAATAGCTCTCATAATATCATGTTGATTCAATTCCCCTATTCGGCTTTTTAGAAAATTGACTTTTGATCTTTCTATGTTGCTACTTAGAGATTTAATTAATTCATTTGCTTTGTGCAATCGAGGTATCCCACTAATTATGTAAACAACGCTTAATTTTTCTGACAATAATTTATCAACGAAGGTTTTTATCTCAACTTCTTCAAACAAGTCAGAATATACTCCTTCTAAATCACTCGTTCCTAATGGCTTATTCCCAATCTCGATTGCTTCATTGGTAATAAGTTGAACTAATGTTTTCACATCAATTATTTTTTTGAACTTTGATCTGAGTTATCTATTAATTTGTTCAAATTTATTTTTCTTCCTTGTAATATTACTTCTCGTTCCAAAAGTTTTTGCTGTGATTCTTTAGTTAGATCATTAAAGCCATTGCTGTCAATCTCACTTTTATATTTAGTAGAATCGGTTGCAAATTTCTTTGCTAAAGCATCATTATCTTTAGTATTAATAAAAATAATTTTTTGTTTTGTTAGACTTTATTACTCCATCTAAATTATTATATAATTCTTCTATCTCTTGTATTTGATTTAGTAGGGGCACAGATTTACAGTCAATAATTAACAAATTATGATTATCTTTTGATTTAAAAGCGTCCATTACACGTTTTTTTATTTTTGATCGTAATAATGTAGTTAAACGGATAAAAATATAACTGTCTTCTTGATTATATTGCTCAAATCCCTCTTGGTTCTTCAGTTTTGCCAGGGCGGAATAAACATGAATTGCATTTAATATTGTTTTTTCTGGAGTAATTATATGAAAAATCTTACTATCTTTAGAAAGAAAAGTTTTTAATTTATTTAAAAGGTTCTTCATATTAAACGTAATGCCATATGCTTGAAGCTTTTCAGAATACGGTAAACTTAGTCCAATAGATATTAGACTGCTAACTTGCCGTTCTATTGAATCCAAAAACTTTTTACCACTTTCAGCATTAAGCCATAAACCTTCTTTCCCTTTTTCTGGACGTTTCTCTTTAAACCATTCTAACATTTTTCCTTGAAAAGAGTAAGATACTAGATCAGCATTAAGTAGATTAAATTGGCTATCTTCCCCTATTTCTTTTATAATAATCTCACCTAGATCAACTTCATTAGGTTGACCTACTGCAAAGACTAATTTCTCAAAAAATTCTTTAATTTCCTCATCTGCAATGTTATCATTCGGTAACGTAGATTTGGAATATAATAATTTCTCTTCATGTGTCTCTTTACATGTCTTAAAATTACTAATTTTATATTTATATCGACGCAATACATTAAAATCTATCTCTTTCATTTCAAATACTTTTTTTAAAGCACTTTTAAGCTTTTCTAAATTACCCGGCAACTTATTATCAGTATCAAAAAATAGCCTTCTAAATTTCATTAGATGTGGATCTTCTGCATCTTGCACTAATATATGACCCCCTAACTTATCAATGTTGTCTTTAATAACATTACTTTTTCTAGTAATATTAATAGTATTTTCTTTAGCGTTATTTATAATATCAGCAATCTTTTCAGCAAATTTTTCTGGTTCACTAATAATTGGATTATTTTCCAACTTAAATTCCTGACCAAAATTTGAAGATACACCTAATTCTTTTCCTTTCAGCTCTTGTTGAAACGCATTCTCATTATTTTCCTTTTTTAGCACCAACTTCAAAACATTTCGAAAATTACGGACATTTTCAGGAAGTTTGTTACCAGTCAAAAAATCATTACGAAACTTAACATACTTTTGTGATACAAAATTTCCTTTCTTATTCTTAACATGCACTTCTTGAACGTGAAATACTGTTTCACATAGTGGAACATGATACAACTTAAAAATATTAGTGCTCAGTTGCAGAGGCTTACCGTCAGATATGTGCTGTGCTAATTTTTTCGCTAACAGATATGAATCTGATGTTTCTCTTAATTGTTCATATAGCTTATGATCTTTCTGTATAATAAGTTTATTATGTACTGCAGAATTGCCTGATTTTGTTATGAGAATATCATCATTTGCTTCGATCTTTTCTATTTTAATTTCTGCCTGTCCTAAGTTATCTGAATCAAATTTTATGTTAGTATAGAGAATAAAATCTTTTAATTCACATTTATTAAATCCATGCTTCTTTTTAATCTTAGAGTAGGAAATAAAATATTTTTGCAAACTAAAATCACCATCCTTGTCAGTTAACAAGTCATGAGCAGTAATTCGTTTAGATTCATCCTGTTTGTGTTTGGCTTGGACAAAACGTATCTCAGTTTTTCCACTCTTATCTTTTCTTTTATACTTAAACACTATATCGTCAAATTTTCCCGCATCTTCTACTTCTGTGCCTAAATTAAACTCATAGCCCTTGTCTAAGGCACGTTTTAAGAATAACATTAGCAATTTTAATTGATAAATATTACCATGCAAACTGTGTACTAATCCTCCTTTATGATAAGTGTCTTTTTTTAAATCAATAGAATCACCTTTTAGCCCCTTGGGAGACTCATCACTTTCATTATTCAACCTCACTCTTTTTAACTTGTCTTCAGCCTCATTACGAAAATTAATTTTCCTCTTTTGGAGAGGTAGACGAATTGATGATTGCTTAGCTGAATCCTGTTGAATATTCTGTTTTATACCACTTGATAGTGCTTCTTCTAACTTTGTCTTTTTTTTCATTACACCTTCCGGTATGTCTGCTTCTTGTTTATTGTAATTTTTCAACATTTGGAAAATCTCTTGTCTACCCAGATATTCAGCTAAGTCTAACGCTGTTTCACCATCTTTGTTAGGCATATCAATCTTAACTTCTTTGTATTTTAAAAGAAATCCAACCATATCCTTATAATTGTTCTGAATTGCAATATGTAAGATTGTTTGTCCACTTCCATTTTTAGCATTAATATTTGCTCCATCGTTTAATAACCCCGATATTTTTTTATTTGTTTTTTACGCGTAGCAACAAATAAATTACTATTCTTCGTCGATTGTGTATCATCATTACTGGTGCTTGCTCGACGACACCTTTTACGAACTCTGAAATTTTGAGGTTCTTGTTTATATTGCGTTAAATCTTCTTGCTGATTTTTTGGATTTTCTAACTGAGAATTTTTTTAATTAATTATGAAAGGAGCATGTATTTGGAGATCTTTTAGTTACCTCTCTTGGAACTTCGTTAGCATTCTTTATCTTAGCTGTTTCTAAGTTCTTATTTTCAGAATCCATCACCTGCTCGTACAATTTAGTACGTAACAATTTTATGATAAAATATACACTCTAACAATTGGCAGTTTTCTTCTTTGTATTTTTGACTTCCTAAGTGAGGAACTTTGGTTTCTTTAGTTATTAGTTCTGTAATATCATGATCATCTTTTATCTTACCTATTCCTCAATAACTCGGATCCTTTAATGTGTTACACACATTATTATCATTTCCACGTTAGACACATAATTATCAGCATATTTCTAATATCTTGCTTATTACTGCATTGCTTCTACTTTCATAACCTATCCGTTGCTTATACAACTTAATACACACTGATCTTATCATAAAATAAATGTCTACTTTAATAGTGAAACTAATAACAAAACAATATATGAATAAAATAAAAAGAAAAAAATAATAAGATTATCTTAGATAGACTAAACGACAAAGTGACAAAATTAAAGTTATTAGTACTAAATTATATCTCCTTATCTCCTTGTGTATAATGGACAGATTGTGAGTAATGGATCTTATATCTGTTATCCCTAATAAATGTCTAATAATTCCTGCCCACAGATAAATAGATTTAAATTGGTGTAGATCATGTATTACACTAATAGTTTATGGATTTTCATTAGTATTTAATCGAACCATTTGTACTAGCAAGAAGATTTAATTTAACTTTATTTGAAATTCGTCAGAAACAACTTTCCAGAGCTATTAGAAGATGTACCTTTAGAAAACGCGACTTAATATGTAGTTTATGCACGATGGGGCACCACCTTATTCAAGTTTAACAGTGCGAAAACACTTAAATATTAATTTTGCAAATACGTGAATAAGAAGACCAGTGGGTTGGTCTCCTCGATCATCAAACTTTAATCCCATAGATTTTTTTATGAGAACCATTAAAATTATTAGTCTATGCAACTCCAATTGACACTAGGAAAAACTTCGTAGAATGAATTCATTTTCATTCTGGCGATATAAGAAACAATGTTGCGATCTTGTGAAGATCCAGCAATCCTGAATGCTTATACCAAGAGATTTTATAGTATTATTAATAAGATTAGAAGCGGTCCATGTAGACCCACTATACAAAATTATTCAATAAAGATATTGTTTAAATAAAAATAATTTTTATT
This sequence comes from Hypothenemus hampei, assembly GCA_013372445.1. Taxonomy (NCBI): domain Eukaryota; kingdom Metazoa; phylum Arthropoda; class Insecta; order Coleoptera; family Curculionidae; genus Hypothenemus; species Hypothenemus hampei. The sequence continues at coordinate 677,897 of JABRWK010000042.1, forward strand.
AAAAACAATGTATTTTATCGATATCAAACAGTATTAAGCAATTAAGTAGATTTTAAACTAGCTCATAAAAAATGAAGCTTCATTGAAGAAATTAATGTGGTTTCCTTATTTATAATCTTTTTTATATCATTTTGAAGCAATAAATATGTAGTTCAAACGGCGAGTCATAACCGGTGTGTCATCGCTTTTCAGTTATAATCAAAACATGCCCTATGTCATCCTTTTATTATTTTATACGTGTGAGAAAATGAGACAATATTAAAAAGTCATGCTTTCAAAGTTAAATAATACGTTATTGCAAAAGTAGTATACAGGGTGTATATGAAATAGGAGGATAAACTTTAAGGGCTGATTCTACATTAGAAAATATGAAAAAAAAAATATATATATAAACATGAGTCCACAAATGCTTCCTAAGAGAGATACGGTCCTTCAACAGAGGGCTGTAATAAGCTCCTCACCGTGCAGCGTTCTCTTTAACCCTTCGTTACACGCACTGAAAGTAAAGTAAACGTTACACGCGCGTGAGGGTTTCCCTCATATGCGGAATAATAAAACAAAACCTGTATAATACTATTAGACATGTCATTTTATATGGAACTAAGTACTTTCGGACTATTAAAGTATATTATTTAAATACTTCAATTTCGTATAATTACGTTTCAAAAACAAATTTGATATTACACGCGTGTGAGGGAATTCCTCATGTTTAACTAAATACTTTTTTGGTTAACAAAGAGAAAAGTAATAGTTATATACATATAGATATTTTTTGTGCGTCTGTTGTATGAATTATCGTTGCCGACGACTATATTTCAGTAATTTCCACAGAAAAAGTGCTAATACTGACACATATTTCGAGGGATTCTCCGATAAAACCACAGACGCTAATACACGCATGTGAGGAATTCCCCGTAAATTAAACTATTTATACAATATTTTACCTATACGTCAAAAGTTAAATTTTACGCGATAAATAATTTTTTCAGATTTTTAAACAGATGTCAAAAAAAGTTATTTATAAATATATGACTTTGGCGGGGAAATGCCGCGAGTGCGTGTAACGAAGGGTTAAAGCAGCACCGCTCTTAAACGGTTCGCCTTACCCTACGTTAGTAATTTTCAAGAGTACCTTTTTTATGTAATTTTAAATAACAATTCATATTCCAGTGTCAAATTGTCAAAAAAATTAAAGGATATAAAAGTATCTTAAGCAAATATAGCCCCCCTCTCCGGTTTCGCACGTCTATGAGTAAAATTAGTTTTGGTCAACACTATAGAATAAAAATCCTTATTAATAATAAATCGTATGCGAAGTTACATCGTTGTATCTCGAACGATTTCTCAAATATTAAATAAAAACCAGTTCTTGGGGCTCACCTTCGAAGGATCGTAGCTCCCTTAGGAAGCATTTGTGGACCCATGTTGATAGGAACATTTTTTTATATTTTCTAACGTAGAATCAACTCTTAAAGTTTGTCCCTCTATTTTACATGTATATACCCTGTATAAAAAAAACGGTGTAGTAAATCAATTGTTAATCAATAAATGATCAATAGTGACAGTCGCATGTCATTGTAAATATTTTCCGTAATCACTACCATTCTAGGGAAGGAGGATCTTACCTTTTGGACTTAAACATTCTCACCACTGTTTCTTCGTAAATTAACGATTAATAATACAACGGAATGTTGCAATCTTTAAGGATTTCGCTTAGCGTTTATAAACATCAAAAGTAGGATAGCTTACTAACTCGGTAACATCAGCATAAAGGTAACCAAAACATACTGACTGGACCGAGGTGATCTAATCAATTGGAAATGATGGAAAGGACAGTATTATTTGTCATCACACATTTACATGCTGAAATCCCTTTCCAACATGTTACTACATAGAATACCCGAATAACATAAAACTTGTTCTCTGGTGCGACGTGTAAAAGTGCAAGTAATAACTTGAGCAGACCATCTCCCTCCGAGATCCATCGGATTGTTCACTCCAGAACGGACGCCAGCATCCAATAGGTTAAATCAAGAGAAGGTAAGTGACCACCTCTAGTTGAGTAGGTCTTTTTATGAACGGTGGCACAGGAGTATTTTGTTATTTATTATTGTAGAGATAGCTTATACCTCAATAAATATTACTTTAATGGAATCATTTTAGTTTCACTTATCGCTTAGTGTAAACCCCCCGCAAAATATAATTCTAAAATTGTGACGTCAGCGACTTTTGGTTGTGACAATATATTGACATAACTTGTATGACATAAACATGGCTAAAGCTTGGACGGTTTGTTATTAGTAATGCACAATTCCACACAAGCATAGCAATTAGTGCTTAATTTGTGTAAATACCTTGATATGGAGAAGAGGATCGGGGGTCCTTTAGAGCCTCTTTTATTTGTACAGGAGGTAATACCTAAATTTTTACATCGTTTTTAAGTAATTTTAAATAATTTTATTTTCGAGAATTGCACCTTCCCTGAAAATAGGCAAACAAATAAATAGTTTAGAGAGAGAAAGCGCAATGAAAATAACCTGATTCTAACATCAACCGCTAAACATAATCCACAACTAAAACTGAAAACGAGAGATTTAAGTAATTCGGTTTAAATGGACATTTATAATTCTTTATATAGACAAAAAGCAAATTGGAAGTCATAATAATAATAATTGCAATTAACTATAAGGACATTTTACTTTTAGAAAAAATATGTTACCATTAAAAATTTAAATTCGAAATTATGCACTAAAAAAATTTTATCAAACAGAAGTACTTTACTTGGGCTTGGACTCAAAAATATCGGCTTTAAATACAAAAAAGATGAGAGAGAATAGGAGAGCTTTTATAGAAAGAACAAATATTGTTTCATTGAGGACACAATTTCTTCACAAGTACATTGAAAACCGCAGTAGTGCTTACCTGATCTGAGTCAAATTAGTTTTCTAGATGAAACTTGGAGCTATTCCAAAGGAAATAAAATAAAATCCTGGCATACGGGCACTATTCCGATTCTTCATAAATTTGCGAACAAAATTTAATCTCTGATTGGTGAAATGTTTGTTTTTTCCATTAATGCTCTTCAATTGTCATCTTTATTGTACTTAACGGAAAATTGGTACTTTCTCGTGTGGGGAAAAATTGAGTTTAAGTTCTTAAATCAATGTATGAAAGCTTCGGTGTTTAAGGAATAGAGACCTTTTTTGGAAAAGAGATCATTGAAATTATTTCGTACACATCTACATACATAAAGAAGATGTCAATAAAAATACACATTTGTACACATTTATACACATACGTTTTACTTTTTTCCTTGTTATACAAACAGCTCATACATAGGCCAGAGTTATATTTTTTGAAAGATATATTTTTTTTGTTTTCAGATGTTCTAATGATTCACAATCGTGCACGTCAGCAGAACAAAATTTCCGAAATATCTTCCGTGAGGCTGTGAAAACAACCCTATAAAAAATTATATAGAAGTTTCTTTCTTATGTTTGAAGACTTGAAATATTTGTTGGAAAAATTCCCAAAATATGTTTTTTTAACTTGGCAGTCCCATTAAAAATTATTTAAATTTTCAACCGATGAATCGTAATTTCCAAACGACACAAGATAGTGAACTAAATTTTCAATTTTAATCTCCTGAAGCGAGACAATAGCCATAACCAAAATTTACAAACTTTTTTCCTATGTAAAGTATGTATGTAAAGTTTTTTTGAAAAATTTATTTTCTGATATTTAAGGGAATTTCATCTACTATGTTATAGAGTTTTTCACAAAAACTATAAATAATCACTACCATTCAAATTGTATGGTAATAAGAATGGGCCTATTAACACTTTGCCTATAAATGCCGTCTATACATTGAGACTTAATTTAATTTGAAACTTTGTTTGCTTTTTCATATATGAATTTTCATTATGTCAGTCCAATAACAAAGATTATGAAAATTTGTGATTTTTCTCAATTAAGCTGTGATTCATCTGTCTATAAAATGCTTTTTAAAAATAATCAATCTTCGATGTCATTGTATAAAGTCTCGCCACAAAAACTGTTTGTCGCAAAGGATTTCCGTTTCATTGTCATAGCTATCCAGATATTTCGACTTTTCGCCCATTGAGCACGTGTGAGATATTATAGGAAGAAAACACTAGAGCTCTCCGGCAAGAATTGCCAGTTTTGTGAGATACAATACTCCAAGAGGATATCGACCACCTACTTGAATCCACTAAGAAAATGAAAGGGTGTAAAACTAAGTGACGGGCCTAACCCATTATTAATAAAAATTATTTTAATCTTTAGTCTTTTTCCTTGAAAATTTAATGAATTATTAGTATTGAATAGTTAACGTTTTTACAAAGTTAGGTCAAAATTTGGTATAAATTATCATAATAATCATAATTGTTTTCTAATCATCTCAATAAATACCACACAAAATCTCAGTATTTTTCTGCTCGCAACGTATAGAGCACACATTTCAGGCCGAAAATGTCTCATGTGGACAAATGCAAGATGTTTTAAAAAATTGTTTGTAGAAGGGTCTAAGATAAGTGGACCAATAGAAAAACAAAATACAATATTTACTGCATAATTCTTATATGCTTGACC
>JABRWK010000042.1:697919-709541 GCA_013372445.1 Hypothenemus hampei
TCTCATCCCAATTTACGATTCTTCTCGTCAATCTCGATAAAAACGCTCAGACGCGTCGATTTGTAAGCGGATATTTTTTTTATTCAAACTCTAAAATATAATATGGTCCAAACAGAAGGAATTATCTCATGCTTTAGTTTTTAAATGAAAACATCCCAATTGTAATTAATTTTTCACTTCTACGTAAAGTTTTTATAAAAGTATGTGTAACATATCCTTTATCTATCTTTTACTGCTTTGAATATTTGCGTTTTTTTATAGTAAAATTATTTTATACTTAAATTAACGAGATGATATAACATCTTAGAATATCGTTTTCATCGATTCAAGAATTAATAATGATTTTATAGTAAAAATCTGTAAGAATAGAAAATCTGCTTTTTTCTTAATTCCAAATCATTCTTCTAGTGTTGCTTTAATTGTTAAAACGATGGTTTATACAAATCCGTAATGGGTAGAAATAGTAAAATTTTATTTTGAAAGTCGGAATTCTGCTAGAGCTATTGCCCGTTTGCTGAATAATTTACATTCAAATAAAAATATCAAAGACAAGTATGTGAGCAAATTAATAAGAAAATTTAAAGAAAATGGATTTGTATCTCATTTTTACCGCCATTTAAATCAACCAATGAAAAATAATGCCATAGGTAGGTATAACGATTTTACGATCCGTAGCACTGAGCAACACCCAAATGCTCACCAACTAGTTAAGCTTCAGGAGTTTCGCATACATACAGTACGTTCGCGGCTAGAGTAGTTTATAGGACAAATTGACCAAAAATTTAAAGATACGAAAAAAAATCATTCTTAATAAGTTTTGCCTGTCAAAAGAATGAGACTTACTGTATATACAAAGAATTTTAAGAGTTCATAAATTTCATTCGTATAAGATATAACTTGTGCATGAACTTAATGAGGAAAGGGAAATTATGTTAAGTCACATAATGTAAGTTTGGAGAAAATAGCGTTTAATGATATTTCTTAATAATTGAAACGGAATTTGACTCACAATCAGTAATATGATTTTCACAAGTTATCTGTAATTTTATTTCACCTTAGGCTTGGCAGTGGAACATTTTTTGTAACTATTACTGTTTTCTTGCTTTTGTGACTTTGTTTCCTTTGGAGATACAGTTTATAACATCCTCAAAAAATTAGTGTTTGAGCTGATATATTAGGAAATAATAATATAAAATCTCTTTTAATTCTTGAAAGCTCAACGATCGATTTGTACTTGGGCATATTAGAAAATGGTATAGAACCATTATGGAAATACTAAACGGTAATTTTCAAAGTGTAAACAGTCTACACTTTCATCAAAATGGAGCGCTATTCAACTATGTAGGTCGTATAAGACAGTTTTTGGACGAACAATTTCCTAGTCACTGTATTGAGAGGTGACGTCCAATTGAGTGACCATCGAGATTTTTTCTTTCTATGTCAAAATTCTTGAATTAGCTCCAGATTTGTAGTAAAAGTTTTATTTTCTTAATGTACAGTTGTATTCATAAAATTTGTGTACACCGACTAGAGAGAGAAGTTTGCCAATCACATTTAAATTACATGTGATTGTCAAACTTCTCTCTCTAATAGATGTACGCAAATTTTATGAATACAACTGTACATTAAGAAAATAAAACTTTTACTACAAATCTGGAGCTAATTCAAGAATTTTGACACTGAATAACTCCACATATACTGATAGTTCTTCGGAAGGGATTTGAATAGAATCTGACCTACTGCACGGAGCAATGAAAATTATTTCAAGCATTTATCAAATTCAAAATTGGTTTCTCATGTAATAATATTTTTTTTATTGAACAACCTTTTGCTTATGATATTGCACGATTTTTTTACTTTGGAATTAGCGAAGAATGAAGATGTAAAATCCTGCAAATTTTGAAACCATGAAAGTTGATTAAAAATTTGTAGTTATTTTTAAGCGATATTTGGGGTGGAATTTAAATTTGATCTAATTATTCTATACTACGTCATGACTCTAAGATATTTGATATTATATGTCTCAAAAATGACTTCCTCTGTAATATTTAAGGTTACATGTTGAACATACCTAGAACGTTTTCAAGCCGAATTCTGCTGATTGAATCGTTGAATTGCTATATGAATACTCGTTACAAAACGTTTAGTTTAATGACATGATATCTGAATCTATGAATAGCGAAGTTTTTAAGATCGCTGATTACGAAAATGGTCTAAATTGGAAATGGTGGATCAATCGAATTACGTCCACCCAATTTTATATAATATAACAATTCAATATCCATAAATCCATAAACAGAATATCTATGAACGCAAAATCCATAAACTTAAACTAGTTTTATGCTGAATGTTCACTTCCACACTTTTTGGATAACGCCAATACTTAGCTAGCCCGGATGAACACTAGTTTGCTTAACATCGGTATTTCTTCTCTTTGATGTCTTGATGGAAACACTCTCCCTACTTATCACTTACATCAACTAGATTTTCAAGGAAAAAGTCAATGTGAAAATCAACGTAATGCAATTTTATATTCATTTTGTAAACCAAGTCCTGAATTATGTAACAAAACTGTTTTGAAATTTGTCTGGAATGAATCAATTTCCAATTAGTAGCATAACAGGATACACCCATTTTCTTCGTCTTGTCATGGAGGTCATTCTTATCTTATCGTTACTCTTGTATTTCCGAGGAACACGTGTCGAATTACTTTGATTATTATAAACAAAGGTGTTGTTGATTGTAAAAAGATACAAAGGAATGTCGTTTTACCAATAGTAGCAAAGTGATGACTTGGCGATGGGGTATCGTGACAATATTATTGCTAGAAACTAAGATGCTGCTTTCACAGAAAAATCTTGTTTAATTCTCTTTCTCGAGTTCGATATTGAATAAAGATAATTTCAAAGGTAAGATGAATTTTCTTTTGTAGCCTGGAGCCTAGCATCTTTGACTTTTATTTAAATAAATCCTTATCATACGTTGTTAGAGTATCAGATCAAATCATTAAGTGCAACTTGATAAAAAAAATAGTAGTGACAGTAAATTAAAATTAGAATCGGCTATTTTTGTTACTTGAACTTCCAAATCTTCGTCATTTCAGCTGTATTTTTTGTCTGATTCGACTGTCTGTTAATATAATATGATAAACTGACTTAATATTTTCTGTAGTTGAGAATGTCTGTTAATTTTTTCGTAATTTTCCTCTTTTAATTGAAGTAACTTAATTTTTGACAATGTAATATGAAAGATAATCTAGTAATCTTCATAAACTTTTTTTGACTTTTAATCCTCTAAGCACTTTAGTAAATCATATTCAAAGTCCGATTGACGTAAAAAAAGAAGCAGGCAAAAAGACCATAGGCCACCCTGTGCATCGTTTGTAGGGAAAATTTTCCTCCTAATTCAAAAAAATGATCGATCCCAGATAGCCAGAAATAACTAATTTCATTTTTTGAAAATGAGTAATTTGTATTAGACTTATAACAATCTAAAATCATAGTTTGGTAGATATCATGATTTTGACGTTATTCACTTTTTTTCAAACATCTACATTTTCAGGAAAAGTTAAATAAGCTGATAACCATTCATTTAAGTACTTACATATGTATGACCCATAAAGTCATATTTAAATTTATCAAAAATATAAGGGTTTCCGTTTCAAAAAATATAATTTCGTATGGTAATTTTTTGGTACGCTGGTCTAATTGAAAATTAATTTAAATCATTTATCCTGCAACCCTGTATATCGTCAAGAAAAAAATCAAAAGGTAATACAATATGCTTTATGCAGTCCGTGCTATCTTAGTTAAAACATTCTGTATATTGATATCCCGACCATATGTAATAGAAAAGGAACTTAATTTTACATTTCTTACCCATTTTTGAATCGGTCTTTGGTTTGTTTCTATCTAAACTACCAAAATGAATAGGCGTAAACAGAAACGGTCCAGTATCCTTTTTTTCTTTGTCAATAGTTCTAGGCCTTAGGTGTGGTTTTAAATCTTTTAATACAAAACTTGTGCAGAGTGGAATGTCGGTTAAATTGGCAGGAGGTACAACGATTCCCGACTCCAAGACTAACGGGACCGGTGAACCTTCACATTGTACCGATAAACTTTGTAGTTGAATCGCCAGTTCTTTTTGTTCTGTATTTAAGTAGGGTCCCATAGTTTGAAGTAAGAAAGTCATGTGTCTGGTTGCTAATGCAGAATAACCGGCTCGTTTAGCTGCTATTATGAGGTCCTATAAAAAAATTAATCCCTAAAATTATTAGATAAACATTTTTTAAATCGCTTACTTGAAGTATTTGAATTTGTAACGTTGGCCATCCCTGGTCCGCTTCTAACATCTCGATAGGATCTAATAGTAATTTATGTCCAGACAAACTTTGCAACATCAATAAATAACATTTGCTCCAATTAGGATTAGGATTTTGAGGTGAAACATATCTATGGAGAACTGAGATATTGAATAATCTGACTACTATCAGACAAGAGTTCTTTTACCGTGTTGCTGCAAGTCTTAAACAAAAGGCGGCTTTTCTGTGGAAACCAATTTGCATATAAATATGCGCCAATGTTTCAAATCTTTGAATTTTTCTTGTTCGGACAAAGTCAAATTTATGTACACGACATTTTGGAGGAAACTGGCGGCTTGAAGAGCATGATTTTGTTCAACAGCAATACGAGCTGCCTTGAAACTAGCTTCAGTTTCTACAATGCCCGCATTTTGATATTTACTGTAATGAATAATAGCTTCTCTATATCTTTTAGATATTTCATCAGGTGCCAAAAGATTAGAAATGCTTTTTTTTGAAACAGTCGTAACAGATATTGTTTCTAATGCTGCTTTTTTTGGAGATCCTTCGGGCAGACTTCCAATTCGATGAAAAGATTCATTTCGTTGCAAGTTGGGGTATAACACTAAGGCAGAAGCAGCACTGAGTCCTTCATATGCCCCCCCAAGCCATAACCAATCATTCACACTTTTCAGTATTTCAACAGCGTTAGTATAATACTGGAGACTTTCAGCTATTAAACCAGCCTGAAGGCAAAGATCACCTAAATGTTTAGTCATACGACCGGTGCAACGTTTCTTATTTTGTCTTGATTCCATATCCAGCCCAATAAAATCCTTTTTTTCAAACGGTGCAAAAAGTAATGAGACTCTTTCTAATTTCTCTCTAGATCTTTCAAGACGCTTCGACTCCAAAACCCAAAATAATGCATTTATAAACTCAACAATTTGATTTTCCAAATCCGCACATGGTGCTACTTCATCATAGTACAGTGCTCTGGTTTTAAAATTACTGGGGGATACAAATTTTTCTATATTGCATTCTTGTTTGGTGTCACTCTCCTCTGAACCACTAGATCGGTCAACCGGAGAATCAATTTCTTTTAAAGGGCCAAAGAGAATACATCTGGAGTCATATAGGGTAGAATTGTATTTAACTTTCAGGCTTTCATGAACCCGACAAACCTCATTGAGTTCAACTTGGGAGTCATATTTACCAATCGATATAAGACCTATAAGTCTTCGATGTGTTTGAAAATCACCCCAATCATTGTTTTCCACTGGATGTTCCTTAATGTATCTGACAAAAATTGTTCGTACTTGACCTGACGAATCAGTAATTTTTACATCATTTAATTTAATAATTCTATCATAAAATTTCGTAAATATTTTCGGCTTTAATTGCGATCCTATATGTTTAATGAGTATTAGAAGGGCTGCATGATCGTGGGAAATCTGATCATAATCTGGATGCGACATATTTGGTTCTGAGGTGTTAGTAGATAGTATGTAACTTACAGATGAACGCATTTGTAATCAATGTCTTAATATTTATATTATGAAATATTACATTTTTAATAATTATTATTTTCTGTAGATTTTACTTTATTTACTGCACTGTCTCCAAAACAAAACTTAACTGTCAAAATCAACTGATTGTCATTAGCAGTTAGTGATGTGCAATATATCGACGTTCACAAATAGAAACACTAATAGCGATTTCCACTGGTTGCACTCTTTAGCACTGAGTGTATTTCCTTCCTTTATTACTGAAGGTATCAGAGGTGGATGGAGATACACTGAGTGCCGAAAAGTAGAGCCAGTGAAAAATGCTATGAGAAATACTAAGAAATAAAAAAAAACATTTTTATCCAAAAATATTTTGAAAAATTTCGAATCAAATTATATAAATAAAATAAGTTTTTTATAGGAAAATAATCAAATTTCATTTTTGATAAAAATTTAAATCTAATCTTTTTTGTTCTCGTCAATATGTCTTACATTACAATTGCAAACTTGTGTGAAATTAGCAAAAGTGATCAATAGTAAACACACGACGCAGTCTGATACAAATATGTAGATAATAAACATGTAAGATAAACTTGATATTAATAAACAATAAGGCAAAGGAAAACGGGCTTTTAAGAGTTCTTTTTGAATCGAGCCGAAGGCAAGATACAAAAAAATCCGAGTGAACATCCTAAAACATGTTTTGTCCACATATTACATCCAATGTTTGGTTCTTACCGGTTATCGGGCCGCCAAAAAAAAAAATTTTTTTTTCNCTATACCTAAACTCAAGGGTTACCGAGATATTGACGATTGAAATTGCATATGAATATATCTATAGATATAAATAGCTACATGTCAAACGTAAAATTCTAACCATATTCATATGTAATTTCAATCGTCAATATCTCGGTAACCCTTGAGTTTAAGTATAGGACATGGTACATCAACCATACGTAGAATTTGATGTAGAATTCAAAAATGCAATAAAAAATAAGGGTTTCCATTTGAAAAAATGCAGTTGGTGGTCGAAACTTGTTTTTAGGTCACCCTGTATACATGAATTTACCATCAAAAAAACCGCATTCAAAAATAAAGATATACGTGTCCGAGCGTTTTTCCGAAAAACCAACCCCTGAATTTTAAATGAATTTATTCCTTACTTTATGGACACAGTGTATGTATACAGAATTAAATAGACTGTCACTTTCAGGTAGTCCATCCACAATTTCCTTGCTCTCTTCCTTAATGTGCAGGTATCAACAATACTACAAATAGTAGTAATAATAGTGGCGCTTCCCAAGTTGAAATTTGCTGATTTTTTCTATTTATGGGGTCGATGTAAATCTAACAAATAAGACTATATTTCTACTTTTTCAGAAGAAATCTATTTCAGTCAAATTCATAAATATCTTCAGTAGATTTTGATATGTAGTTTGGTAGACTGTGGTATTTTCTACATATTTCTAATTCGTTCGCCATTTTCTTGTACCTTAACTGTAATTTTCACACTGGAGAAGAATGCTAACAGAAAATAAAAAATAAAGTAAAATAATAGTAAGTCGATTTCGGTAGATTTATTTCCAAAAAGGACGGTTACCGTGATCTGTATAGTCAATACAACTAAAGCTGCTAGCTGTTTATAACAACTTATTAATAGTTGCAACGTTTGTGTAGGAAAATGTATTATCATCTTAGACTTTAGTTTTAGAATTACATAAACAGGAAAATTTGCAAGAAATTAAGCTAATAGTAGAACATTTTTATTTCTTATTTTATATATCACAGAGAAGATAAATCATGTTGAGTTTAATTTTATGGAAAGTCCAACATCTGAAAAGAAAAAAGTCTGTCTTATTTAATTCAGTTTTTTATGTCCAACTCTACTCATGTATATTAAAACTGTTATTTAATAAATGTCCTATTCCTTGATTACATAAGTATATCTCAAAAAATAATAAATGAATCTGAATTTCATGTACTTTTAGTCATAGACGATCATAGAATTGATTAACCTTTAACATCTACTTTATCAATACAAAAACATGTGTAAAATTAAATATCTCCGGAACTGCCCAAGATAAATGGGCCATTCAAAAATTAAAAGATTCAGGAAACAAAAGGCTGTATTATTTTTTTAGTTATACATCGCACAAGTATTCCAAAATCGTCACTATACGAAATTTTTTATAAATGTAACTTTTGCATTAAAATGTCTCTAAATTGTGCCGGAAACACCAACAGTATAACTTAACTACTTTACCAGCAGATTCTTGTCCAAGTAATTTAATAGTATATTGTCGTTGTTGGCGGTACAATTTAAGAACATTTTAATGTAAAAAGTACATTTATAACAAATTTCGTTTGGTGATGGTTTTGGAATACATGTGCGATATGTCTCAATAACTTGATATTGCCCACAAAAGATTTTAAATTTGATGACAAAAACATTACACTATTTAGATATACGCCCTGTACAGGGTATTCTAAAAGTTGAGTCATTTTTTTCAATAGGTTGTAGAACTCGTAAAAAGAAGTCATTTATCAAAAATCATTTAAATAAAAATTTCAAAATAAAGAACCTATTAACAATTACAAAAATTTTAATTTATTTTTTTATCAGACTTTACGCTAATCGAATAAATGGTAACAATTTTTGTAACAATGTGATGCATTTTATCGGTGAACATTGAATTTATAATAATTCTGTTATCTTTTATTGAACAAGTTTTATTGCAACTTTTATTTGAACAATTTATGAAGCATGCCCGGCCTATAATTTATCTGTCTATAAAAGCGTTCCATCAAAACATGTAAATAAAAAGAAATCTTCACATTTTCTCATGAATTATGTGCTAAATAATATGTATATATTTTTAAATTACCATTTCAGCCAATATACTCTCAACATGATCCAAAGTTACAACTGATTTGGACTCCATTTGGGCCTGTTGACATGCTCTTGCTGAATACTCTACAACCATTAACTTTGCAATATCAACCATAAGTTCGATTGCGTCTTCAGATATTTTGTTTTTAGAATTTGAAAATGTTGATTTCAACAATTCCTTTATGACTTCCTGAATAAACAACATAGAAAAAATAGTTTATAAATTTATTCTGAAAATTGTATCTTACGTGACGAAAAGTAGTTGATATTTTCTTATTTAAAGGTGTTTTTTCTGACATAATACACTTTGTTTTTTTATAAATAATTATTATTTTGAATATATTTTTATAGACTTTAGGAAATTCATCTAAAATTCTATTTTTCATTGAAAAGTTAACCCCAAAGTGCTGTAGACAGAATATACAAACATTTAATAGGGATGCAGAATATATATCGAATTTAAGTATCGATAAATCTTAATAAAGTAAATTTTAATGACCCCCAAATGTATGGAATAAATTTAATTAAAAATTAGGTGTTAGTTTTTGAAAAATGCTCGGAACCATCAATGTTTGCTTTTGGATGCAATTTTTCTGATGATAAATCCATGTATGCAGAGTGACCTTAAAAACAGGTCACGACAAGCAATTTTATTTTTCAAATGGAAACATCTATTTTTTATTTGATTTTTGAATTCTGCTCCAAATTCTAAGTATTCGTCATGTACCATGTCTCATACCTAAACTTAATAGTTACCCAGAAATTTACAATTGAACATATTAATAACTAAAGCCCGACCAGTTGCGACCAAAATCCTGGAACACATAAACTTAATTTTTTCAATGCAAATATTTTGTGGACAATATCGAATTACTGAGGTACTCTGGGGCCAATGTTTGCTGGTGTTGGCGTTGGTTATTGTGAATAGTATACACACATTGGAACAAACACCAGTTGAACGGATATAAGCTGCTTTCGTTTGCTTCATGATTCCTAATCTTGATCCATTCTCAACCAATCAAAATACAGAATTTTTAAAATCCACCAATGAAATTGAACTATTTGGATCAAGATTGACAATCATAGGGGCAAACGAAAGCAGCTATAGAGTCAACATGTGTGACACTGACATTATGGCGGATACATTTGCAGTTTTTAGTGTATATAATTACATTAAACTCTAAAACTCTCTCATTGTTCCATTGTTCATTTAAATATATTTAAAAAATGTAAAGGGAACTAGTGCTTTTTACCCTGCAACTTCATCAACTTCTAAAATCAACCGAATAATGTGTGGCTGCGCATTAATGTTGGTGCCAATTCCTTTGATGTTTCGTTGAAAAACCGACTCGCTTTGGATCGGCACCAACGTTGGAACCAACGTAAGCGCCAACGTCAAGTTGTCAATACACACATTGGACGAATATTGTTAGCGCCAACGTTGGGCTCAATGTGTGGACTCGGCCTTATAGTCGAAAGATCTCGTAAACGGTTCCTCTATAATTGGAAATAAAGCTTGATTGTTAATCTTAAGTACAATGTATAAACCCCTTCATAAATTAGGGGTACAGTTCCGATTAGAGGACCCCCCTGATCGGGATGAAACTTTGGGCATTTGTTCACCTTGGTGGGACATGAAAAACTCCCAAGGGATTTTTGGCGCAAATGTGTCGTAACATTTTTAAGGGAGAAAAATTTTACATTTTATATTTATCCGTCTATGGATTATGCTACATTTTTTTGTTTTATATGTTTTCTGTCATTGTGTATGTCATGAAATGTCATTCATGTCATATAAGTAGCAAGCTCGATGTTAACGCATGATCAATAACGATTTTAAATTTTCGAGGCATAATTAAACTTCAGTCATCTTTTAGTTTAAGTATTATATTTATATTTTATTGACAATAAAATACGCAGATGGTTTATTCCAGAAACATATTATTTGGAAATTAGTAGTAACAGTACCCCTAAATCTCCATAGATAATGGACCAGTTTTATAATTTATTTAAAATAGCTAATATCGTTAGTGATAAAATTCCATTGAAAAGGGAAAAAATATGTAGAGTACCATTGAGGGTAAGGTAAGGTAAGGTTAAATTAGGTTATGTTAGGTCAGTTCCATAAAAGAAATAATATCAAAAGAGTAGCAAAAAAAATTTCGAAAGTTGCAAAAATCTATAAAAAATCCCGAAATTCAACACACACGGTATAATAGTTTACCCCACTCAGCATCCCTATTCGCTCCACAGGTCCCGTTAGACACTTTAATATTGAAAAAAATTGTTGAAACTTTAAACTCCTATAAAAAAATTATGGTGCATCTGCGCCAAAAATCCCTTTGGGAATTTTCATCACTAATCAAGGTAAACACGAAAAAAAATTGGTACAAATCGGGGGTGTCCCCTAATCGGAACTTTTTCCTAAATTAGTTCTAATAACCTTATCATTAAATAAATCATTAGTTTTACCAAGCCTCAGTGCTTTATTTGTTATTGAGTAAAAGAACCCGACAAACACAACCCTTGGTTGTGTCGTCACAGGCCCTAGTCGTGACATATGATTAATCATCAAACAAACCGCAGTCAAAAAATAAAATCGATCTATCTGACTGTTTTTCCAAAAAACAAACACCTGATTTTAAATTGAATTTATTCCATGTACAGGGTGTCCCAGAGTTGTGGGGACAAAAGCCTAGGGGAGGTTCCTCTCAAGAAAATATGACAAAAACTTCCTATGAACATATTTCCTAAAATGCTTTGCTTCCGAGATACAGGCTGTTAAAGTTTAAAAAAAAGGACATTTCTTTATTTTTTAAATTCCAAACGGCTTAAGATTTTTTAACCAAATTTCGTATATGAGTTTAGCATATCGGTAGGCTTAATCCAAAAAATTACCAGCTTTAACCATTCACCAGTGGCGG
>JABRWK010000042.1:709586-721633 GCA_013372445.1 Hypothenemus hampei
TTGGTTCTTACCGGTTATCGGGCCGCCAAAAAAAAAAATTTTTTTTTCAAAAATTATTTTTGATTTTTTTGACTGTTGGCGTTAGATAAAACTAATAATTGGATAAAATTAAAAAAAATAAAACTGTGGGTGTTTGTTTTGGTTAAAATACCCGCAAGTGTTAAGTTTGTTTTTGTGGCATCTGCAACCAAGGTTAAGATGCCATTGTCTCGTCTTCTGTTGCTTAAAATGACAATAGCTGTCAGGATTGTAAAAACGGGTGTTTAAGGAAAAAAAAGGTGATTTTAGAGTGAAGAGACTAGTTTCTAACAAACAACAAACAAAATAACGATAAAAAAATACAACTAAACGGGGGGGAAATACAGAGATATCTTGCAAAATGGTTGTGAAAGGAGTGTGAACCATAGACTTATAAAATATATATGTAGTTGGTTGAAAGTATGTTTTAATGTTGAATTTTAAAATTTTATTTCAATTTTAGTACTGTTTTGTAAAAAGATAAAGTAAAACAATCAAAACAATCAAAAAAAAAATTTTTTTTTTTTGGCGGCCCGATAACCGGTAAGAACCCAATGTTTTTTCTACAGTGATTATGGAATAATTTTTGATAATTTATTTTTTATAAATGAATATTGAAATTTTATTTAGTGGAGATACTTGTTTACAAATATTTAGTCATATATGACGTTTGTCAGTATTCAATTTTTTTGACATTGACAGGCGTCAAAGCGAAACTATCAAAATGGCTCTGAATATACAAGTATATAAAGAATCCTTTACACACTACTAAGGCTTTGGCAACGGTCTTTATAGTTGGGTACGAAGAAAATACCGAAGAACCGATGTGTATAATCGTCTCAAATCGCCTATCGAAAAAATAATTTAAATAGAAGAAAGAATTTAACCATTGACGATCATTATTTGTTTCGTAGATTTACTTCGTCATTTGAAGAAATTCTATAACGATCAACTTGGATTAAAATTTATTTTATTTTAGAAATGGATCAAAAAGAAAATCAATTAGAAGAAGGCGAGGTAAGATATTCTTTTTTACAAAAACTTACATTAAAAGAACAAAACGTGTTAACAACTATTCTTAATTTTAGATTGAAGATGAAGAGGTAGATACTTATGTACCCCTTAAAAGACCAGAAACATACTCTTTGGATGCACCTCAAAAAAGATTTACCGAAATGGGACCTCAATATTCTGATAGTGAAGATGAATTGAAATTTTCTGAAAGTGATAGTGATTCTGATACAAGTGTTACAAGAATGAAAAAAGTGAAGAGAACTAAACTTATCCCAAAACGTAAAGGGAAGAAGCCAGATTTTTTAAAGAAGTACGATATTTGGAGTACTAGAGCCCAAGAAGATGTATTAGGTGAAATCTACGGTTCAAAATGTTGAGTTTTATTTAATTTTGTTTTTTGTTCCCTTTAGCTGAAACAATGGTTGGTTGTGATGTTAGTTTAAAAGATAGATCTCGACATGCTGAAAGTTACGATTTTTCAATGGCTAAAGTGTTTTACGATCAACTAGAAAACAACAAAGGAAATAAAAGAACGCAAAGTGAGATGAAAGACATTAATTTTAAGTAATTATCATCAATTGCTGTGGAAGAATTTAACAAATTATAATTCAAAATATGTTTTTTTAGGCCTCGAAAAACGTGTACTCAGTCACAAAATCAAGTCAAAGGAAATCCTAGAAAAATACCCAATTTAGAAGTAGATGAAAATAGCAAAGAAGAAGATATTGTAAAAGATATAGCGAGCAAATTAAATGAAGAAAGAGATGATTTAATATGTTAGTTAAGAAAATTAAGCTGAAGAGTGATAACTTTAATCTATATATCTGTTTTTTGTAGTAAAAGTAATTCAAGTAATGGGAAAAAGCACATGTATTGAGAAATTTAAAGAAACTCAACAGATAGAAAGTGAAGGAGGAATGCCTATTATGGTTTGTTTTTCTTTTACGATAAACTTTTGAAAATTAAATTTGAATTTTTTTATAGAATTTAACAAGACGTAGAACGCCAGGAGGAGTTTTCCTATATTTAGTCAGAAATGATTATAATATAACCCCAGATCAAATAAACCAAATATTTGCAGAAGCAAGACAAAAGAGTTTAGCAACAAAAAAGATTTAAAAAAGCAAAGGCTACAAAAACTCAAAGAAAAAGCCCAATTAGGTAAAAGTTGTAACCTTGCAGCGTGAGAAGTTATTTCTTATGTAACTGATTCTATTTCAGAACGAAACAAATTATTGCCAGAGCTGTTGACCAGAGCTGAAATTTTTGCTAAGGAAAACATTGGCAAAACTGTGGCAAGTTCGGATGATGGAAATTGTCCTCCACCAAGTCCAGAAACTGATCATCAGGAAAGTGGAGATAATATGGATCAAATAGCACTTGAATCACATTCACAGTTAACTGATCCAAATAATTCTGTGAATTATGTTTCGGACCCACGAACAAAACTAAAGACTTATGATGATGATTTTCTAGAAATTCATTATGAAAACGATATGGATGTGTTTTAAATGACGAATGTGACTCTAGATAGATTTAGACGCATAATAAGTGAAAAGTTTGTATGAAGAAGTAGAATAAAATAAAATGTGTTCTTTTTCAATAAAATACCTTGTTCCCTCGGTTTTCAAGTGTAAAATTTTATAAGCTTAACTTGATTTTAAATTTTGTTCAACAATAGGCCATCATATTTTACAGTAGAATTTTATATATTTTTAAGCTAAAAGATAATACCCTACGTTGTTAAAGGGAAATCACTCAGATTGTTTCATTAAATTTTAAATCACTACTACAATGAAATTAAGAACAAAACATTTGCTCCAATGATATTTCAGTTTTGAGTAATTTTTATTAGTCCACTCCTACAACTTTTCAAAATATTTATGGCTATTCATGTTCCAAAAGTCGATTAGGGAGTACATAGGTCAATGTTCGTTTGCTACCTCCTGTCTGAGTCAAGAAATATCGGTGTTGCGGTTCATAGTCTAAAAACAGATTATCCTCAAAGGGTTAAGTTTTCACATGTCTCGTCTAAAGATTTTATACTCTATATGTAGCAGTTTGTAGCTGATAAAAGTATCGCCCCTATAAAATACTTAACGAGGGTTTGCTCATTATTACTGCCAAACGTGCTCCCTGAGTCATCAGCTATATTTATTTTCATTCAGCGAACGTAAAGTATTCTGTTGTTCATTCTGAGCTCTTTTCTGTTCAGTTTGGGAAGCCTAATTTTTTCAGTGCAAGACATGAGTTCTCCTATAAAGGTTATTATCTGTTTGAAACAAGTTATTCCAGCAGTAGGAGAATCACGAAATTTATGTGAAGACTGGCTTTTACTTATGCATTTCACGATGGATGCAGCAAGTCAAAATGCGGGTCAGGGTCTGATATACACTGTGTCCATAAAGTAAGGAATAAATTCATTTAAAATTCAGGGGTTGGTTTTTCGGAAAAACGCTCGGACACGTATATCTTTATTTTTGAATGCGGTTTTTTTGGTAAATTCATGTATACAGGGTGACCTAAAAACAAGTTTCGACCACCAACTTCATTTTTTCAAATGGAAACCCTTATTTTTTATTGCATTTTTGAATTCTACGTCAAATTCTACGTATGGTTGATGTACCATGTCCTATACCTAAACTCAAGGGTTACCGAGATATTGACGATTGAAATTACATATGAATATATCTATAGATATAAATAGCTACATGTCAAACGTAAAATTCTAACTATATTCATATGGTACACCAACCATACATAGAATTTGACGTAGAATTCAAAAATGCAATAAAAAATAAGGGTTTCCATTTGAAAAAATGAAGTTGGTGGTCGAAACTTGTTTTTGGGCCACCCTTTATACATGAATTTAACATAAAAAAAACCGCATTCAAAAATAAAGATATACGTGTCCGAGCGTTTTTCCGAAAAACCAACCCCTGAATTTTAAATGAATTTATTCCTTACTTTATGGACACAGTGTATAATTTAAAAAAATAATTTTCTGATTGTTTTAACTACCTATTTTCTCTGTGATCAAAATAAACTAAAAGGGAAAGTGATATAAAAATTAGCTTAAAAAACAATTCGTTATTTTTAAATTTTATTCCAGCTGTACAATCAAAGGCGCATCCATTTCTCAAATGTGCGATATGCCCAAAAAATGGCATACGTAAGGAGTCACATTGTTGGTGTTTGATCTGCGAAGTGCCATTTTGCGTAGTGCTATGTTTTGAAAAATATCACACTTAAATTAACTACAATCGAACTTCGATAACTCGATGTCTTCAATAACTTGAACAAAATAGTTGGCAAAACAAAATGTATAAAATGTAAATAAAAATAGTCTTGTTATCGTAAACTTTTTTTTGTGGCATGTCACAGTTCAAGTTATCAAAGTTTGCATGTATTTTCTATTTCCATGTTATATAATAACATCTTTTTTTATAATGTATAGCTGTATTCATAAAATTTGCGTACACCTATTAGAGAGAGAAGTGTGACAATCACATGTAATTTAAATGTGATTGGCAAACTTCTCTCTCTAGTCGGTGTACGCAAATTTTATGAATACAACTGTAGTATTAGTTTTTTATGAAATAAAACTCTAATTCTTATCCTTTTATTTTGATTTTTTCGTATAATTTATTATGGTCTCATTTGTATTGCGTTCGAAAAGTATACTCCGTTTGATTTTAATTATGCACCCCGTGAGGGATTTTTAAAAATAATTCCCGCAGTTAACTGGTTAAGCTTGCGCTGGAGCACTCTGTTCCGTCGCTGTGGATCTCGTGTCGCTGTCATCCTTTTCTTTGATAGCGAGCCAAGGTAGTCGTTTTTGAAGCTCCAACCTATTAAAAAAAATAAACGTACGGGCACCTAACCTGATAATTTCGAAAGAACACCTGAATTTCGGATGGCTTATGGCGTAAATGTAGGGATCGATACAAGCGACCAATTTGCAATTTAATGCCGGTATCATGGACACCCCTGGGGTGAGTAATGTTTGGTCTCCGAACGCTCCAATAAGGGCTAGAACTGCGTAAGGGGTCCAACTAGTTACGAATAAAAAACAAACGGTTATGGCTGCCTTTGCTATACGGAGCTCAGCGGATTCTGAATTCCGTTGGTTGGCCCTAAGCGATTCGACATTCATTTTCTTAGCCTGAAAAAAATTTTCTATCTTGTTTTTTTTCAGTCTGGGTTTTTACCTGTTCTCGTAGTGCTTTTTCGTGACTGAATACTTTACTGACAATCTGACTGTAAAAATAAATGATCATAAGCATTGGTAATACGTAGGAAAACGTGAAAATTGCTCCCACAAACAAGCGATTATCAAACGTCCTGGTTAAATAATCAAAACTGCATGCAGTCAGAAATCCCTCTGGAAAAGCACTGATTCATTAATTGACTAAATTAAGAAGTATTTTTTTTACCCGGCACAAAACGGCCCCAAACCTCCAAAATAGGCATAATAGTCCATGGGATCGTATAGAACCAGATGAACAAAATCATAATCAATGCTTTGGTTCGAGTGATTTTTCCATCAAAAGGCTTGGTGATAGTGGTGTATCTGTCATATGCGATACAGGCATTGGTCATGCCAGCTCCTATTCCTGACAAAGAGCCCATTCCAGCAAAAATCTGACAACCCATATGACCTAATGCGAACCCATAATGAAAGGAATTGTATAAGAACACTGGCGCTTTCAGCATCATTAGAAAATCGCAAAACGCCAAATTTACTACAAACATATTCGATGCAGTTCTTAATGATTTCGCTCTGAAAATGTTAACTACATTAAGAGCTGACAAAGAAATGTCAATTCTGCAATTTACGTAGTAAAAATCCATAGGACCAGACCATTTCCAATCATGGAAGCTACAAAAAAAACACGTATACCATGCCCAGGAGTAAATGAAGGCTTTTATCTGGTTCCGGATAAATAAGCCAATGTTCTGGTATGTGGGTCAGGTCCTCTGGCTTCAGATTCCATCCCAGGTTGTGAACAAGGTTTGGCTCCTTAATACTGGAAAAGCACTTTTAGAATTGCTTATGTCTCGATTTGGAAAATACATACCGAGCCTCATACGTTGTAGAGCCTCTTGTCCAGTTCATGTTCAACATTTTCCTACTGGAACTCAGTTAAATCAAATGCCTTTATATTAGGATGTGATTTTATATTTGGATTATTAATGGGATTAGTTTGAATTCAATCAAAGCCCTACCGTTTAATCCATTTTAGAAAATCGAATTAAAATGCATGAATGTCAACTAGCACGGTATATTTACATTAAAGACTTCATTTAACGAGATAACAACATCAAACAAATCACAATTTGCAACTATTTATTCCAACTGCCACTGCTCTTATCATTTGGTTCTGGCACTTTGTCAGTTTCAAGTTTCAGGTCCAGTGGTTTATCAAAGCCCATTAATTTGGCATAATGCTCTGGATAATCAAAATATCTGGGATCTAGAAATAGAGGTTTTCCTTTCACATGGAAAGACACAAACATTCCTGGAACGTCCGGTATAACTACATCTTCTGCTTTAAATTCCGTCTGGAACAAAATTGTAATAATAGAAGAACATACCATCAGAAATTTTATGCCCTACCTCTATGGTTCTGCAGAATATATTTAGAGTTTTTTGCCACATATGAATCAGTATTTTCGTTATAGCTCAACTGAATTACGTATTTCTTTGTAATTAAATGTAATAATAAAGGGGTGACAACGGTAAAAAATCCTATGAAAGAATAGGCTGCGAGAATAATGGGAACATTTCCTGTGGACACGATTTCTTTGTACAAAAATGGCTGAACAATTATGCCTACAAGACTGCTTGAAATTGAAAACAACTAGTAGAGAAAACAGTTAGTTTTCTATTGGTTGAAGGTTAAGGGTCACCTACCTTCACGGCTTTCATATGAGGGGCTAAAATGCCATAATATATAGGCTTGGGAACATTTTTTCGCTTTTCACTTTCGATTGTTTTCAAATTGCTCGACAGCCATCGAGATTGTGATAATTTTATAGTAGTAGAAATGTAGTTAGTCTGTTCCGACGCCAGAAGAATCACTCTTGCCGATTTTAAACAATAGGGAAGGCCACAGCATAATTTCAAAGACATTTTGATCGAACTATTCTAACCTCATAAAATTCTTAATGGTGTAATGGCAACGTTGTTTAGCACTTAACCAATGACTTGACATTGACAGTTGCCAATAAGAAAAATGTATTTGTTTTTCGAGTTTTAAAAAAGTTCTGATTATAAGTATTCCAGCTTGATTAATATTGAAAAGGCATTTTCATAGCTTATGTGCAAGTAATATTCAAGCTTATTTAAAAGGTACGAATAGGTACGAGGTTCGCTAACTTCACAGATGATTTGAGATGCGTTCGGCAACACTGCTTATCAGGTGACATTCACAGGTGACACTAGAAGCTGTGAGTAAAAAAAGTTGATATCTTATAAATTATTTATTTTCTGTTTTTTCTTAAAGAAATTTTCGTGGTTAATGTAGTCGAATCTGATTGATGCCCAAAAAAGACCCTTGTAAGTCATTTGCGTGCGATATTCAAGCCTGTTTGAAAGGTACGAAAACTCCGAACTTTACTTTCCTATGTCCAAACTGAAATTTTCCATTACATAATTACTCTGAATGATTTCAGAAAACAATTTCCAAGAACCGGCTTGTCAGCACGCCATAGAAGCAATGCGTAACTGTTGCCGCAAGTGGAAAGACAGAAGTTACGTTTGCCAAGGTATTGATACGTCAAAAGGGCAGCCCTATCCAGAAAAACAATGACCAATAGATACAATCCGAAAAATCGCAGTTGGGTAGAAAAAAATCCTAGAACGCTCATTGTAGGGTGCACTATTTTAGCCGTGGGCATTCTGTTTTCTAATATCATAATTGGTTCATTCATGAAACCTCCTATGAGTTTGGAGGAATTTAAAAAGGAATACGTGAACAAGAAGTAGTGATGGAAGCAGTGACTAGAGCTCGAAAAAGATTTAGACAATATCCAGTGATATTTGCCAAGTGCAGCAAAGAGGCCAGTGTCTATGCGAGTTGTGTGCTAAAACAGGACAATTTAAAAAAAATGACTGTTTAGCAGAATTTCACGGGTTCAAGAATTGTTTGCGTAAGACGGCCGTAGATCTAAAAACTAAAATTTAGTGTAAAATGTTTGGAAAAGTCAAAGCGCTCCATATATGGAGTAAATTTCTGAAGGCTGACTTGCTTACCCATATCATATTCTCGTCTCTAATTCGTTTGGTTTTGATCGGTTATGGTTTGTACCATGATCAAAAATTTCAAGTTCCATATACAGACATTGACTATAAAGTCTTTACTGATGCAGCAAGACACGTTGTTAATCGAGAGTCTCCGTATAACCGTTTAACCTACAGATATAGCCCATTGATTGCTT
The DNA here is from genome assembly GCA_013372445.1 of Hypothenemus hampei. Taxonomy (NCBI): domain Eukaryota; kingdom Metazoa; phylum Arthropoda; class Insecta; order Coleoptera; family Curculionidae; genus Hypothenemus; species Hypothenemus hampei. The sequence continues at coordinate 718,062 of JABRWK010000042.1, forward strand.
ATTTATTGGTGCCAAATGTTCTTCTTACTCCTGCTTTTGGAAAATTGCTTTTTTGTGAAGCTGACTTAATTGTAGCCTACATCATTTATAAATTAGTTTATTTAAGCATTGCCCAATGGATAGACAAAGTTGACGCCCTTAAGGTTCTTGCTTTAAATGAATCTAAGGGCTTGAAAGCCAAAAAAGGCAAAAAGTTAATTAAACATAATGCCAAAGTGGAAATTGCCGGTTATTGGAGTCATGTAGCGATGTTGTTTTGGCTCTACAATCCGATGACCTTAGCCATTTCCACTCGTGGTAATTCGGATTCTCTCGCCTGCCTTTTAGTGATTTTAACACTATACTGCATACATACAAATTGGAACTCATATGTTGTAGGACTACTTCACGGCTTATCCATACATTTTCGACTGTATCCCATAATCTATAGTCTGTTGTTTTATGTTTACTATAGTGGGTACTCTAAAGAGGACCTCTTGATCAAAAATAAGGGAAGGAATAAAAAGGGAAAGTCCGGTGAGAGGAAAAAGATCCGATTATTCCGGCTGGACTTTATCAGGTACCTAAAACCCAATATTACTCAAATGTTTTTAGTTTTAGGTACGATTACTTCATGGGGTTTATTGACAGGTGTTTTTTACCATTTATATGGGTATAAGTACTTGTACGAGTCGCTCATTTATCATTTAAAACGTGTAGATTTCAAACACAACTTTTCGCTTTATTTCTACCTTCAGTATTTGAGTGCTTTCATTAAATTACCCACTCTAACGGGAACCGTTTGGCAACCTCTTCTAATGAATCTGCCACCCCTAGTACTGCTAATCCATTTTTCCGTTGTTTATGGCACAAGCAAGTTTTCCTTAAATTTTGGGGTATTATGTCAGACCATTGTGTTTGTGATTTACAACAAGGTTCTCACCTCTCAGTACTTTGTTTGGATAATGGGGCTTTTACCTCTCTGCCTGTGGCAAATTAAATTCACCAAAACTTCGGTCTTCTGTATGTTGGCTATATGGTTTCTGGCACAGGCATCTTGGCTTTTGCCCGCTTATTTATTGGAATTTCATGGAGAGAACACCTTTTTCCACATATGGTTACAGGGAGTATCGTTGTTTTGCGCTCACATTGGCATTTTCGGTAGATTGATTAGAAATTTTATGATGGCACCAGTAATGGAACATTACGATTAGTAACATTTGTAATAGGTAATGTGATGAATTTTTGGTAGTAATAAAACGCTTTGATACATGGAAAGGTTTATTTTTTCCATTATCTTAAAATCTTTAAAAAATAAAACAACTTTTAAATAATAAAACACACATTTGACGTCTACTTGTCAAAAATGTATTTGGTTTGACATTGTTTTGACAATTCAAACAGCTGATTTTGACATTTCTAAATCTCAACACAATTTTGAGTTGTTTATGAAAATTTTCCAAATAATCTTCCAAACATGAAACATTTATGGATCTCATTATGTGTTTTATTCGTTTTCGCAGAGTCCCAAGTGAGTATCTAATTATTTAATCTGAGTTCGCGATATTTGAAACTGCTTTATGCAGGCCCAATTTGATGACAAACGATGTAAATGTATTTGTCCAAGTTTGTCTTCAGTTACAAATAAAACAGATGATAAGACTCATACGGAGCGTCTCATTAAAACTACCAACGATCCACCAAATAAATGGTAAGATAGTGATTTTTTTTAAATATGAAACAATTAAGACATCTTTTAGCAATTGTGAAGTGGTAATGCTTGCTGTAGTCGCAGACAAATTAAATGAAGGTGAAATGCGTGAGTTCTGTCCCAGATGCAACTGTAAATATGAGAATCGAAATACAACCATTATACGTTATGTGGTTATTATTGTTATTTGGGTCATTTCTATTCTGGTAGTTTATATGTTGTTTTTGATCATTTTGGATCCGTTGTTAAATAAGAGAGTAAAGGGGAACTATCAAGAACACACGAACGAAGAGGTAGTTGTCAAATAGTTTTAAAAAACTTTATTTGAATTTTTCTATTTTTTTAAAGGAAGATTCTCAGCCTGGTCCAATGTCACATAATATGAGCATGAGAGGTAATGTGTTGAATAGAGTGAGTACGCAGCAGGACAAATGGAAGAGGCAAGTCAAAGAACAACGACGAAATATTTACGATAGACATACCATGTTAAATTAAAACATTACATTGTGATATACCTACTAGATTAGGAATAAAAACCCATATAAAGAACCATCTTTTGGAGATTCCAATAAATTCTACATGTTGAATATTAATTTAATTGTACTGCTGTCTTCTTCTAGCTCTTTGTTTATCAAACCTCAATTCCATCTCTTCAAGTACTTTGGGCGTGTATCTCACAACTAGTTTAACTGACCCGTGAGCTTGCTTCAATAGTTCCACTGCTTTTTCATGATTCTCACCCTCGACTGACTGAAAAACAAGAAACTTTTAATACCAAATAATTTAAGTTCTTACAACTTACCACTCCATTAACACTTAGCAATTGATCACCTCTTTTAAGACCTCCATGTCTGTCAGCAACGCCTCCAGGAATAATCCTGCTAATGTAAATTGGAGAATTTTGCTCTTTGCCCCCCATAACATTAAAGCCAAGGCCCTCATCAGTTTTGGGCAATTCTACTACTCTAGGATGGGCATGACCTTCGCTAGCAGCAAAAGCAGCTACAGTAGCCTTGGCGGTGGCTGAAGCACTTAAGATACGCTCTTAATGAAAAATATTTAATTTCAAAATAGTTGAAATAAACCAACCGGACATCTTGCGATCCTTGGATATCAACAGTTTCATAGACGTGTTCGTAAACTTCACGTACAGCGTTTAAGAAGTCGCTTTGCAATACTTTTTGCAATGCAATTAGTTTAGTTGCGGGCACTTCACCGCTTTTTTGCAATTTTTCTAGTAACTCGATGGACCTCTTTATGTCTGAAAGACGAAAAATATCGATTTATTATTGGACAAACAAAGATTGACAGAAATACCCTTCGCCAAAGTAAGAGGCTCTGCAATTTGGGCCATAATAGGTCTGAAAGGATGTGTAAATAATAAACTATTTTAAAACTTTTGGAAAATCTATTCAAAAATCACTTTCAATAAATAAAATGGAAACGGCAATAACTATGACGGTTAAACTTGACATTTGTCAATTTAGTTTGAATTAGGAATGTTTTTGCAATATCTTGAGTATCGATATGTATTAAACTCACAAAGTCATAGGGTAAATGTGCCTTAATTCGGCCTTGCCCGATTGTCGGCCACTTTGACACAACTCCATGATTTTATATCTATAAAATATGTATATATAGATATATTATTGTACAGGTGGCCGACAATTAACACATTTTCTTAAGTGGCCGACAATTGGTGCATTTACCCTACATGTAATTTTTTTTGCTCATTGATTTCTATATTTATAATATTTTGCATTAATCGAAACCGCATCAATGTAAAAAAATTATCATTTTTTTAAATTTGATGTTTTATTATATCAATATCCCATGATACTGTAACTACATGGATACCTGCACCACAGAGTAATAATCATAC
>JABRWK010000043.1:40130-155496 GCA_013372445.1 Hypothenemus hampei
ATCCCAAGAAGGCTTCTTTGTACTTGGCATGTTTTAAAAAACTGGAATATTCAAGGTAAACATTTTAAATTGAAATTAACAACAAAGCCATAACTTCACTAATTATGAATTATATTTTAATATTTTAAGGTAAAAGAAAACTTAAGGACTATCAGCTAAAAAAAAATATGAAGAGTGACATGAAGAAGATTTTAACGGCTACAAGCACTGAAACTTTTCTAAAAAATAAAGAAGAATATTTTCAAAAACTGGAAGAAAAACACGAAAATGAATTTATTACATATTTGCAACAGTATGTAAAAATGCTAAGTGTTACGAACTTTGAATTTCACCAATATTTTGCATTTTAGATATTATTTTGTTACTGATCAGCGGATTATGTCTTGGGCCTACTGCTACAGGTTACTTTTATAACTGGAGTTGTCACCCGTCTTTCTCTAATGATTTTAAATGTAATGTCCTTCCGTCATCCGTCATACTGAACAAATCTGTATAGCGAACCCCCCATATGTTTGTTTCATATTTTATGGGGAAACTTGTATATTTTCAGTTGTACTAATATTTCTTTTTTTTAAGTGACAACCCCAATTATGACGATTAAATAATGAAGTAAATTTAGAAAACTAACATTGAAAATTGTAGGAATGAAGTGGGTATAAACACAAACATGTCATTGGAGAGTCTCAACAGATACATAAAGAAAGAAAAGCTTAAGGGCAATGGAAATATTAGAGTGGAAAAATTATTAAAAGTATTGGAAGAAGTAGTAGATGATAAAATGTGGAAAAGAATTATAACAATAAAGCGACCTCATAGGAATACTTATCAAGGAAGAGCAGTTGCTAAAGCACATAGGAAGGCTGAATTACTGAAGAACCATGTGGAGGAAAAGGGATATGGACACTTTATTATAAAAACAACAGATAAGTATTATAATATTACATATAAAGATGTATGTATGTTGAATAAATGTCGTGAAATGTTTTGTGAAGCTTGTGAAGTTTGTTTTCACAAGTATAGATGTGAATGTGTTGAATATCTGGTAAAAAGTACTACATGTAAGCATGTACATGCAGTGGCTTTGTATGAACGAGGACAAAGGCTTCAGTTTATTGTAGGACATGAAGAACAAGAAGAAACATCCAATAACAACATTGCACAAATTGATGACGTGGATATTCAGGAATTTATAAAAGAAAAGGATACAATATCAAGTACTACAGCTATCGATTTGGTGGAAAAGAGGGCCCTTATTTTGGAACAAGCTTCAAATTATATGAACCAAATGTTCAATTTAGATGATAAAGCATTTGAAGGTTAGTTTAAAACCACTCTTGAGTCGTTAAATTAAATTTACATTGTTTTAGTATTTTCGAAAAATTTCCAATTATTTATTAATCAAAACAATAAAGATCTAAATATAATAAGTACCAAGAGGAAATTAGAGAAGCAAGCTTACTTTCCACAGAATAAAAAAAGGAAGTGTTAGGTAGTGTCATATTAAAGTAAGAAAATGTCTTTCATTATATTTTGTTCTTAATTTTAGAGATGATTCAAAGTGGATGGAAATGGAGACGAAAACAACATTATAATAAATAAATTGGTTCTTCTAAGAACCACCAACTTTTTAAAAAGAAATTCAACTAAACCAAAAAAAACAGTAGTAATAATAATAATTATTATTATTAGTATCACTATTATTATTTACATTGTTATTTATGATAATAATTATAATAAAATTATAATTATTATCATAATTTATTTATTTAAATATATGTATTATTATATTTATTGTGATAGTTTTTATATTTATATAAAACAGATTTTACCAAACGTGTATATCGCTGTAATAAATTTGAAATTTCAAAATTCGCGCCATTCTCAGTGACACTTGAACCCGAATCGATCCGAGAGCAGCCGAGAGCCGCGAGACAAAAACGGTATCCTAATAAACGGGATTCGTGAACATAAACACAAAAATTTTATGATTCGGAGGGGCAAGGGGATTGCTGAACATGAGCTAAGTTCGCGGATAAATCCTGAAGCAGTAAGCGTCATGCTGATTGGTCAAAAACAGTTCAGAACTGTTCGTGAACTGCTTTTGACCAATTAGCATGGCGCTTACTAGTTCTGGATTTCATCCGCGAACTTAGCTATGATTACTATTTCGATGGTGAGGGTAAAGTGAACACGACCGAACGAACATGCATTTTTGAATCACGTTCACTGTGTTCACTGATCACAAGTGCAAACGAAAGCAGCTTATATCTTGTATAGGTAGTAATGTCTACATGTCAAACGTAAAATTCTAACCATTTTCAATTTTATACAAATGAAATTGTCAACTATATGTATATGTAACGATATATAGTCCGTTTTCATAAAAGCAGACTGACGTTACAAATAAGAATGAATTGTTGCCAACTAACGAATATAGCTTTATCTTTTTTGTTGCAATGCAATTTATGCGCCTAGTTACCCCGTTTTCGGGCCAACCTGATGCGGCGTTGACACATATTTTCGGGATTTTTGATTAAATTGTCAAAATTTTGAACGCATATGTTTTTTGTGAATTTCTTGATTTTTCGGGTCTTTTGAGTGTATTTTAAATCGATTGTCTTAATATGTGACATGAAGCACTTGCAACAGTAACTCCTGACATCTGGAAAAAACAGTTATGCATACTGACAAAATTATTAATCAGTGGTATGAAAGGGAGCACATTCTGCACTATGCCAGGTTTGGCAACACCGCGTGTTATTTGTGTGATGATGTAAGTCTGCTTTTATAATAAATGGACTATAGACAAGATTGTAGGATCAAGTATTCGTTAGAGACTGTTAGACTAGTTAGAGGAACGTGATAAAAAAGGATTTTTGATTTTTAGTTTTAAATACAGAGAATGTTATTTTTGTTCTTTGACATATGTCAGGTATGTCATATATGTCAGTAGCAGAAAGTGTGTTAATCGTTGAATTCCTTTAATAAACAAATACAAATTTTGGATTATTGTTTTAAAAATTGATAACGACTTGAGCTCGCTTCAAGATTGAAACAAGTCTTGCCATCTAACGACAATGTGAGGAAGGTCGGGATCCGAGGAATGTCAAGAAATAATGTGGGAAGATTGATGTAGATGATTATTGATAGAATACTTGTAATTGGAAGAGTGGATATTAATAAATTTAATTCTCGATCAAAATATAGTAGCAAATTAAGATTCTGATTTTTATAACTATCTTTAAATTCACATTTGTTAATAAAATATAAAAATTAATTGAAATAAGAACGAAATACATTTTCCTGTAATTTTGATGTTACATAAATATTAAATAAATCTTTTAACAATATTTCTTATTTATTTATAAAGATGTTTGGGGGATTTACAAGCCAACAATATTGAGATTGCTTTTTGTCAAGTAGAATTAAAAAAAGGAATTCAATTATAATTAATAACTTACATACTTTATATCCTCATGGTAACGCAATAAGTAGAAAAAAAAGAAAGATCTTCAGCTAATTAAATATATACCACCAATTCATCATGACTTTTATCGAAAACTGAGAGTATCTAATGTTGTTCAGGATGAAATTCCGATAACAGATGAAAATGATTAATATTTTTGCAATTATTCAAAATCTATTTGGTGTGTTAAGGAATTTCTAGAAAATTGTTAATAAACTTTTGTAACCAATGACTTAACTCTCACTTATTTCTTACGTCTTTTTAATATGTTCAATGCAAAAGTGGCCTAACCAACTAAAATTTGCCATAATTTACGTTTGTTGGATCTAATAGTAACTTAAAAACATAAAATAATCATTATTCATATAGAACCTAAACTTACGTGAACATTCAAGGTGATTTTGGTATGATTTATTTTCATGAAATTAACTTAGTTATTTTGAATCGTAATACTTCCATTATAGGATTTTTGGGTTAGGCCACTTTTGCGCTGACGGCCTCAATTAATATCTTAACGTTTCGACTCTTTTTGAGTCATCTTCAGAAGACTACAATATAAAAACAATCATCAGTTAAATCCAAAAACACAAAGAGCAAACCTAAACAGTCAAACGGCACAAACATAACAAATGTATCGATGTAAAAGGTTTAAATCATAAAAACAAGTACATAACGTGGAAACTACGATACTGGATAACATGAATATAATCCAACAGTGCAGGTTCTATATAGTGAAACAGCAATGCAAAAGGTCAATGTCAATACAGTACGCTAATAAGACTTCTTTCTTATTTATTTCTGACAATGGTAAATCAGTTTGGACGGTTATAAGAAAAAGGATCCCTGTCAGAATGAATTTGTTTTAGTTACTGATTGCATTCGATAAGAAGAAGGTTTCAAATTTGACGCGTACATTTGGAGGCAAAATGGTGGGCAAACTATGGTACTTTAGTTATTAAGGGACTTTATTATAGTGGAGCACGGGGGAATTTTGAAATTGCCCATTATTCATCAGTAAATCTACAAAGAACTTTAAATAATAAAGCGTTAGCCAATAGCATTGCAAAATATGGATAAAATGGCGAAGAACATTTTATTTAACAACATAAGGCATAAAATCCTTTAACTTAATCCACAACAACAGCGCCCTCTGAAAATGCTTTCCAATATTTCAGAGAGAGATAGAATTATTCCCATATTAATATACAAGATAAAGATATCTAAACATAGCAAAAGCGGATACTTTTCCAGTACAAGTTGGACGTTTCAGGACTGACTCTGATTTTAATAATTTTTAGTTTCTATTTTGGTTAAGTTACTTCTACGCCTTAAATATATGTATTTAAATAATATTTTGTTGATTTACTTATCTGAAATAGGCGTATAACTGTTTAATTTCGAAATTTTAAGAATAAAATGTGACAAGAACGATAGATGGCGCGCATGACATCCCGTGATGTCACAAACAACAGAGCGATCAGTCAAAAATCATAAAGAAATATGTCGGCGTGCTGAAGTAAGTCGAAGCGAGTTTTTTCAGCCTGGAATTTGGTTTGAAATCGTAGGCACGATCCCGGAAAAATCTTAGACAAACCGTAGAGGAACACGTGCCCAGAACAATGGCGACCACGCATATATTTGGTAAACCCGAATACATTGTGGGTGGCAAATATCGTTTAGTTCGTAAAATCGGTAGTGGCTCGTTTGGCGATATCTATTTGGGAATTAACATTACAAATGGAGAGGTAAGTGGATTTAGTTTTAACCTAAATTTTATGCCTATATTGAATAGTAAGAATTTTATTTCGTAAACTAGCCAGCACACGCCATTTCTTTGTGTTGTAATTCCCGTTTTGACAAGTCTATTATGGCAGCTAACAGCTCTGATCAGCAGCAACAATATATTTTCACCCATTGCATTAAAATGCAACAACAATTTTACGATTAGGCATAAGGAATATATTTTCGGAAGGGTATCAAGGCCCCCATTAGCAATATTGTCAAAAAATATTCTTTTGTTTTTTTATCAGGTCTTCAATGTTCGTTAATTGCGCCGATTCTTACAAATTGTTTACGGCAAAAATACCAAAAATAATCTATAGTTATTATTATCCAAATGATTTACAATTGTTTCATTTTCACGTTATGTGTCATTAGATTTTCATTTGTTTAATAATGCCATTCATACCACTGTTTTTAAACTGATAATGAATGTATTTTGTGCTATAAATGTTAATGTGTTATAAATTTAATCTGTATTTGAAATTTAAGTGTTTCCAATTAGCATTTATCTTTTTCTTTTTAGTTTATTTCATTTATTTTTCTAGTTATCAAAGCATTGTATAGTAAAATTTTTAGATTAAAAATTAAGAACTTTTTTTCCAAGTGCATTAACATTTTACCATGTATCAATAAGTTGTTTTAATTAATTGTGTGGGTTCAAGGTGTACAATTTTGAAATACTGAACAGCAATTTCATATTTTGAACCACTGCGCGTATTGGTGGTTGCACAACATTAACAAACGAACATTCACACATGCATACATACATATATACATATGGCCTTATAAAGGAAATACAATATTGGAAGGCTAAACTTGTTTCTATTTGTACATGGAATTTTTGACAATTTTGTTTTTTGCAGGAGGTAGCTGTCAAACTTGAATCGATCAGAGCTAGACATCCACAGCTGCTTTATGAGAGCAAATTGTACAGAATATTACATGGGGGCATTGGAATTCCACATATCAGGTATGTATCTATGGAGATAGTGTAAAAAAGTATTGCTTAATTATTTATTTTGCTCTCTGATTTTATTGTGAATAATGTAATTATGAATTAAATAATGATTGTTTACGCAATCCGCACAGAGCGAATTTAAGAAAAAAGTCTTATGTAATGTCGTTTCTTAAAAACTGTCCCTATGGTGGTAACCTTGGGTAAGGCGACGTTTTTGTGTAATACTCCTTGACTGGAACAATAAAAGGCTTTCAATTGTTTTAGTGCCATTACCAATTTTCAATTAAAAATAACGTTTCAAGGGCGGCTCGATACCACTCGAAAAGTCTCTCCGCACAACAGAAAAAAGCCACTTGCAGCGTGTAAATTAACAAGTTTTTTTTCTCTCTCTGTCAATTAATCCGGGTGGAAAAAAAAACTACTTTTCCCACGACAGACAGAGATGAGTGATTTTCGAAAGTTTAATGGCCGGCTTGGTCAGTTCCAGTGAAACAGCGTAAGCTCTTGGGTGGGGGAGAGGCGGTGTGGACTATAAAGAAAATAACGTTTGTTTGTCCGCGTAACGTATACAGAATACGAATGATTTATTTTATTTATTACAAAATAGGGCTCGCTGGAAAGTTGAACTCGCAACAAAACTCTCTTTGCTACCGTCATGCCGAATTTAACTCGCTCCGAATACGTAAATAACTCGCGGGGACGTGCGCCTGGAGCCGCATGAAGGTAACTCCAAGTCACGTGTCACCCATTCTAATATACAGGGTGAATCGTATATACTACAACCATTACTTCTTAACCATTCAGTCGAAAGTTATTTAACAAAAGTTGTTCAGAATTTAAAAAGGTTTAAATGATATCTACATTTAAGGGTCTATTTTATAGGAATTTTCCATATACCTAATATTATAAATCAACCGTTTTACAATACTTTTAATATTTATAAATTTAGTTAGATACACATAGAAATATTCGTAATTCTCTAATGTATCATACACAAAAACGCAGAGGTACAATTAAATAACAGTTTATTCAGTGTGGTTGCGGACTAGTATCGTCGAAAATTTCATTTCTTTTGTTCTGTCCTCGTTTCGACACCCGCACAAAGCCAAAATGGAGGTCGCATGCGACCGGTTGCCAACCCGGATCACGAAAATCACTTTGTTTGTCGATAAAAGGCGAAAGAAATCCACGCACTTAGTTCTAACGAACTTTTAAATAATAGAAACAGTATTTTCCGAGTTTGGTTGTATATCTGGAATATATATTTTCCAGTAGACTTACGTCATTACAAAATCTAGGTGCTATGTTGCCGAAATGGGATAGCTCAGAACATAATAATAGAAAAAAATATTCCGTCACTATAAAATTAAAAAATACCTTTTTTCTTTCAATTTTAGATTGTGTACAAACCGTGTATACTAATAAACATTTTTAAAGTGTAAATCTTCCTTGTAATTTAATTAACAAGACCATGAGCAATTTATTACACATAACTTGAGTAAATATGTATGGATCTGAAAAATTTGGATTAAAATATGACTTTATGCGAAAATTTTATTGGCGCCATTTTTCATTTGATCCAAAAACTAGCACATGTTTGCTTTTTATTATTTTCATGATATTATGTGATAGTCCTACTTCTTAGAACTGAAGTACTTTAACGAATAAATAATAATAACGGTAATGATTCTCCAGATATTATGGTCAAGAAAAGGAGCATAACGTCCTCGTCATGGACCTTTTGGGTCCATCATTGGAAGATCTTTTCAATTTTTGCACCCGCCGTTTCACGATCAAAACCGTACTGATGTTGGCTGATCAGATGATTGGTCGTATTGAGTACGTTCATACCAAATCGTTCATCCATCGAGACATAAAACCGGATAATTTTCTCATGGGCATCGGCCGTCACTGCAACAAACTCTTTCTCATCGATTTCGGTCTGGCGAAAAAATACAGAGATGTTCGCACCCGTCAGCACATCCTTTACAGGGAAGATAAAAATTTAACAGGAACAGCTAGGTAAGTGCTATGCCTTTTCCTGCATTCTGATCTAATAGAAGGTTTTATTAAAGATACGCCTCGATTAACGCTCACTTGGGAATCGAGCAGGCACGACGCGATGACATGGAGTCTTTGGGTTACGTGCTAATGTACTTTAATCGCGGTTGTCTCCCGTGGCAGGGACTGAAAGCTGCCAACCAAAAAGCAAAAATATGAAAAAATCAGTGAAAAGAAGATGTCTACTCCTGTGGAAGTTCTATGCAAGGTACTAACAGATGTCTAGCGCTTGAATCTAATGTAGTTAATTTACTTTTCTTTAAATAGGGATTCCCAGCCGAATTTTCAATGTACATAAATTACTGCCGCGGGCTCAGATTCGAAGAGGCGCCCGACTACATGTACTTGAGACAATTGTTCCGTATCCTGTTCCGCACGCTCAAGCATCAGTACGATTACACATTTGATTGGACGATGCTGAAACAAAAAGGTGGAGCAGCAGGAACCGGAACCGCCCCCGTGGGACAGGGACAGCCGCAGGCGCAATCTTCGCAAGCCATCGCCGCTCAGGCCGGTAAGGAGGAACCTAAATAAAACAAGAGGGGGTAGTTTGGGATCAGGGTATTGCGTTATATGCACGTAGTTGATTTTTTGATGTTCCTCTATCTTTCTGAGTTTTTTTTTAACTGGTGGTTAGTGAACGTTTCGATTGGATCCGGAACAATGAAGAAGATGCAATAATAATTATACTTTCGTCTATTTCCGGATCAAATCTCTCGATGTAGTAGTGTTAGAAAAGGAGCGTTACAAAAGTTGAAGGCGTAGACTAAGGATATTTTTCTTGATGTGTATACTTTTTTTTTGAGTTAAAACTCAACCCGAACTTTGAAGAAAATATCATGTTTTTCCTATTTCCCTTTTGATAAAAATGACAGCTGTCAATCGGGTTGTAGGCCTCCATTGTCACTTGGAAAAAGTAAAAATTGCCCTTTTGTTTTCAGCCACGCTGAACGTGGTGAGCCGTGACAAAAAAGACGACACTAAGGCAAAGCAACCTACTCCTTCCGATTTCTGCTAAAGGTACTGACCTAAAGAATCCAGCTAAAAATAAAGCAATATTTGTTAGTTTTCGCATAAAAATCCATACATGCATATTCATTCAACACGAACACACTTTTTTTTTGTTTAATAATAATTTTTCCGATTCCTTCTTTAATAATCCATTTCCAATAATACAATAATCTCGTCATCCATATGCTAATAACCAAGGATTATTTGTTATGCAGCTCCTTTTTTTTTGGGAGGGGGCGTGGCATTACCTTCTAGAGGGTGTGTTCCCAACGAATAGAAAATTGTTTTTGAGTTTTAATTTTTGAATAAAATTATGCGTCGACTCAAACGGCTTATGGTATTTTCTTTTTCGATTGTTTTGCATGAAACTGCTTAATTTGAATTAACTCTATGGGGCGTGGTAAATTGGCCTTTTATTAGTTGTAGGAGAAAAATCCCGTTTTGTACATCTGTATAGAACGAGTCTCAAATGTTTAATGAGGATATGTGTTTGTCTTTGGAGGTAGTGATATCATTGAAGTATGTATGTGTTGAATAACTTTGGAAGGACGGGAATTGAACTAACAACATTTTCTTAACACTGTAGTAATGTAGTTGTCATTGTTTAATCCGGTTGAAGAAAGGGGGGCAATATGCTTTATATGGATTTTTTCTTTATTTTTAGGCAACCGCTAATGCGCCAATGGTCATCTTGTCAACAACAACAACGTATCCCGACTACAACTACTGTCATCTGTCACACATAAAAACAAAAGCAAAATGTATTGGATATCAAAACACGCCAATTTTAAAATAAAATCATTAGCAGGGGGTTCTCTAAAGTGTAGAGAGCCTCGTGTATGTCTCTCTCTCTCATCATTTGTGACGGAAACTGACCCTCCCCCCATGTAAATTATAAACAACACACAAAACATTAAACTTAACATTTTTTTTTTTCGTAGGAAAAACTTAAAAACTAAGCATTATATTATATATTTACGAATAATGATCATATTACATATATTCTTATTCGTTCGGTTTATTTAGTAATATTATTTTTTAATTAGGTGTTAAATACGAATTGACATTTTTCTTTTGAGTGCTTAACTCAAGTATATAAAAAAATACACAAAAAAAGAATATTGTAAATGTTTCCGGACGTGCAGGTGAACAACACTTTACACACAATACTTTACAAAACACAAACTAGAGCCGTCCGGCCACGAAATACAATTTTTGGTGAATATATGTGAGTGGATTAGGTGCGAGTGCGAATGCGAGTCTGGCTGTTTCTCATTTAATACTAGTGATAAAATATTATATGAGGCATAATAAATGTGTCAACCTCGAAAGGCGAGAACACAAACTTTGCTGTCTGTCCCCTTTCACTGAAGGTCCGAAGAACATCCGCCCTCATTTCTCGTGGGGGACGTCCCCCTTTTTTTCTTTTACGGTTACGTTTTTCTTTTTAACCGAATACAGATCAGGTAAGTAATTAGCATTTGACATCGGTGCCTCTTGGGAGTATCTTGAAATTTTTGTGATAATCGACTCTTCGATAAAAGGGATACTTGTCATAAGGCTATTTATGTTTGAGACGTTGGTTTTCGGAATTCTCTTAAAAATGACTATGAAGCTGCCGTATTTCAAATTATAATTTTTTTGGATATTGATGAATTCAATGATACCATTATAAAACGACCACGCTTGAGGAGAAAAAGGGAAATTATGAATTATATTAATAATAATAATCTGTAAAACTGATAGGAAGTTTAAATTTTTTTGTTATTTTTCTTTTCTCGTGTAGAACATGTTTAATAATAACTATTTTCATTTATTCTTTAGTATCACTGTAATAGAGGTTTTTGTTGGCTTATTGAAGCCGGATTACTTTTAAGTTTTATAACTTAAATGCAAATGAATACTATTGTTCGGTTATACTACAAGGAATAAAGCTGGAAAAACTACAATTTTTTGTTTCATTAAATATAAAAATTCAATAATTAATGGAATATTTTTTATTAATTTTTAAAAATATAATCTAATAAGCTGAAAGATTATATTAAACTGTAACCCTTTAACTTATTAATTTATATTAAATCCTATGTCAATAGGGTTTCAGTTGTCTATTTTGACTTGGTTGGTTTTCCACCTTCCCTAAAGCCATTCTTGAATCGCCTACGAACGATTTTCAAGTGTCTCAAGCGTCCAGTTCCAGTGGTCTTCCTCCTTTTTGCTTTAATTGACCAGTTGTCTGGAAATAAATGTCTCATATCATTCAATTTTCTTTAGAAATATCACAACAGTGGACTTACATGATCGCATTTTAGCTGAGGGATATCCACATTGGGCACATTGGGATTTCTGGATGTGGTATGAAGATCGGCCACATCTTCTACATAATGTGTGAGTCTTGTTGCGACGCTTACCAAAACTTGATGTACCTTTCGTCTACAAATAATCACTTTTTTAATACATTTCCTATCAATTAAACATTGAAGAAAAAATTGAGGTTAAGCTCACTAATATTTTTAAATATTTGGAAAAATACAAAAATTCTCTAATAAACTAATTTAGTTCAGGTACAAAATAGGATTTAAATAGAAAAACTGCAGTTTTACAGTAAGATTAATAAGAAATATGTGGAAAATCACAATAAAAAACAAAACAAACCATTTTGAAAGGATACCAATTGAAAGAAGAACTATTGACGCTTTTGACAGAATGACAATTGACGTTAATATTAGGAATGAACTTCACATTAATTAAACGATTTGTCGATACAATTATTAAATTTCGACAACTAAAAAAATAAACCAATATTTCACTCCAGTTTAATTGTAATACATATGTAAATTGAAGAAAATAAATTTTCCCAAACTTCTAATTTATCGATTATTATAAAATAATATTTTCAGCTCTAATAAAATTTGACAATTGAAACCGCAGTTGCAGGCGCCATTCCAATTTAAATCAACCACTTGAAAATTTCATGGAAAAAGCGGTATTTTCCATTAAAATAAATAGAATTTAAAGTCCTCTTAACGCTTTAGACAGTTATTGCCGCACGAATGGTAAGCGACTCTAATATTATATGTTTTAAAGTGATCCGACGATCAAACTAAAAAGTCTAAAAATAAATACCAGACCAGATCGCGGCTTATAAACAGAGAGGCAAAAGAACGTTGAAATAAAGTCGAAATCTACGTGTAGTGTATGGATATTAATGTATTTTCTAACGTAAATTGCAAATTTTTCTTGTTTGCCAAATCAACGTTACTATTTTCACATAATTCGAGATGTGTTATTTGACATTTTTCTTCGTAAAACATTTTGTGCCAAAATAAGTCAATTTTACCATGGTTTTCTCAAAATTATCGTGCATTTGTTTTTTGATTTTGGATCGTGGATGAACTCTTTTATGTTTCTATTATTAGTGTCTGCGAGATGTGTGACATTGTTCAAAGCTATTTATAAGGTAAGGGTACCATCCGGGAATTTTACGATTATGTATTTCGTGTTCTGCTAAAACTGGTTTGATCTTCTTTTGTTCATTAAAATCTTGTGACTTCCAGAAATAGGATCTGTTATTCGAGAAGAATCCTGGTTTATTTACAATCAGTTTGTTTGCGCTTATAATGGGAAGCTATGGATATAAAACAGCTGCCGCCACAATAACAAGAAGTTGTCAATTGAGAGCAACCATTTTGTTTCTATTAATTTGACATCATTTTTTTTGTTTAAGTAAAAAAGATGTATGTTAGTGGAATAGACAGGCCATTAAGTAATATAAGTAGGTGAGTCCCTTTTTAATGGGACGACTGTGTTGAAGATGATGTTCACTGGTGGCTCGGTGAATCGGCATAGGAAACACAATAGCGGCGGTGACAAGAAAAAACACAGACACAACACAAATGCAAGATCTCCGAAATATTCCGGTGTTTTTGGCGATTTCGTGCCACCCAAGGTAAGCCCGCACCATATAATAAAGTTAATCCTTTTATTAGCGCCTTATTGCATTTAGCATTTCGTATTAACGTTCTTAGACCTACATATGTAATTTAGATAAGAATTTTTAATTAATATTCATAGTTGAGCGGAACCAGTAATAGATTTTTTTCTTTTGAAAATTTTAGTCTCGGGTGGCCCGTCATCAACAACGTAATGTGGCCGCCAGGATGATGTCATCGAGTCGGGATAGTCCAGAGCCATACAGTCCGGGCGCGTCGTCTATTGTCCGTTTAATGAGTACGGATGAAGATGAATTTTCTGAGATTTTTGGCAGAGCAATTAATCGTCGACGAGGTGCTGTCAAACATCAAAGGTATGCAATTTGAATGAGATTGTTTCAGTTAATTTTCAATAGGTTACCTACCTTGTTTTAGAGTTCATTCGGTTAAAGGACACAAATTTTTGGCGAAATTCTTTCGACAACCGACCTTTTGCGCATTCTGCAAGGACTTTTTTATGGGGTTTTGGTAAACAAGGATATCAGTGCCAATGTGAAGATAAATTCTTTAACTTGCGGCTAGTTTTAAATTAATTTTGTTTTAGGTTGTCAAACTGCTGTTCACAAGAAGTGTCATGATAAACTTTTAGGCAAATGTTCTGGATCCGGCATTAATTCAGAAAGTACAATGGTAAGAACTTACCAATCTAGATAAAATGGCGAATGTACCGCCTGCAAACAGAATCATTAACAAAAGAAATTTTAAAAACTTTCTAATTTAAACTTCTCGGTCAAGCAGCTTTTCTGCCCAACTAAAAATCTTAAAATGTAAAAACTTCGTTTAAACTAAATCCCCACTTTTAAGCCGAAAACTCAAAAAAGTCAGTAATCTTTTTAACAAGATACCGGGGCTTTAATCCGGCTGCCTTTGCATCTTCATCGTCAGAGCGCCAGGAAAATTTCAAATAAATTAAAAAAAACGTAATTTTCCTTATTAAAGCATCGGCTCGTATCAAACGAAGCTTTTATGTTTTTTTTTCGTAACAGTATTTGAGAGAACGATTCAAGATCGACGTACCTCACAGATTTAAGGTCCACAATTATATGTCTCCGACATTCTGTGATCATTGCGGCTCATTATTGTACGGTTTGTACAGGCAAGGACTCAAGTGCGAGGGTAAGTTGTACTAGACTGGTTAAATTTTTGTACAAATTAAATATTTTGCCAATTTATGCGATAACAGCTACTACTCCTTGTTATTCTTGTCGCGATTATACATCTGTGATTACACTAGGAATACGCAGATAACGTTAATATACGTAAACAACCACTCGCACAACAATCTCATATGCATAAACTGATTATTATATGTGAGATTGTTGTTGATGTTTAGGTCTTTGTGTAGTCAGAATTCATAAGGCGGAAACTTTCTCATCCATGGATGAGATTGATTGAATTGTAATTCAACAAAGTGTTGGTAAAAAAGTAATATACAAGGATTGGTCAATAAAAAAGCGTTTGATCTATATAGAATTGTTGAAAATTTCTCCTCGTTCGGTGTAAATCCAGAAATTGTTGGATTAAATTGGAGTAATTCGAGAGATAATGGGAGGAACAGCATTGGTCCATTTATTTACAGAAGGGAGGGGGAGGGTATGGGGGGTATGTCCCCCCGAGTCCGAATTTCATGTAATGTTTAATCTAAACCGATCATCGATCTAGTAGTGAAATTCGACAAAGAGAGATGGATAGAGTTTGACCCTATATAGAGGGTAGTTTCTCCCTTTAATTAAAGTAATTGCACCCCGTTAGTTATTATATTAGTTCGGTTTTGTGACCACAAATTTATACTCTGAGTGAGTTTTAATTTTATTGTTTTGTTTTTTATTTGTTTTTTTTTGAAAATTCGTTCGATTAAATGCTAGCTTTTGCTAGATTTATATAATATAATGACATTTTTTTAAATAGGTTCACATAAATATTGTCTACTTAATTTCCCAAAGTGTACCTACATTGTTGTGGGAAAATAGATTCATTATTGTTTTAAATTGCGTTTGAGACTGTTCACTCCCATTTTACATTAAATATTAAACAGGGATCTTATCTCAGAATAATGCAATTTTACTAGAAAAACTGTTATTTTCTTCGTCTTTTATACATGGAGTTTAGGGGATTTGAAGCCACGTGTAAAATTCTAAACCATGCTAACACCACTGTATAAGGAGCTGGTGTATGCCAGTTCACTCACTTTTGAAATAAATATGAGCATAGAAGGCAGACAAAATAATTTATTATGTATTTTTTTCTCTTTAAGCTTAATAAGCTTAATAAATTTTTCAGTACAAAACTAAAAGCCGAATCGAAAAAGTTGTGTATGACAACCTAAGGTCTGACCAATCATAAGTTAACGAAAGATATAACTTGACAGCATTGATAATAGAAACACCATCAACGATAGATGTATAAAAATGTTTTCTGTAAATAATTAAAAAAATTTCTAAATTACGATACATTTCAAATTAATGAAAAATTCTTACATGAGCGAGCATTGTCTTTCAATGTCTACCAATCAGTACATTGTCATAATTCTGTAAATCTGTGAAACTAAATGCCAGGAACAGTAATGACATTTCTTCTCAGTATTGTCATATTATTATCACATGAAGTTTCGCCTTAACAATTTCATCCAATCAGTCCCATTGACTTAAAATATAACAATATCATATTTATTTATTTTTTTCTAAACTTAGTTATTCGATTTTGAAAATATTTACGTATTTAGTTTTTTCAATTCAAAGAAACTTTTAACGTAATAACCACCTTTCAATTCATTTGAGATGTATTGGCCCATTGTTAGAATCCTTGGCTCACTGTAGAAGAAATAAAACTTTCGGATTACAAGAAACTTTGCAATGATTCTTCCAATATTTCATACTTTTGGTGCCATAGGAACACAGTTGTTTTGTTGCTTTCTGCATTGACACAGCTAACATACAGGGTGTCCATTTTATCCTCCAGTTTTTTGTGGTGGTTAAACCGTAGATTATAAAAATTTGAAAAAAATCACATAAATCTTTATCGACTTGATCTACCTTTAGAAAATATTTTCAACTTTATAGTACTTCTAGTTATACGGGAAATAGCTGTCAACTTCCTTATGTTAAATGGAACCCTTAAATTTTCTTGCCATTTTTCGATTCCTTGTCAAATTCTAAGGCCACTTCATCTAAGATATCCTTTTTCTAAAATTTACCGTTTCCCAGTTATTTTCTAGTTGACCCAAAAAGGGGGTAATTTTCGGGAACTTGGAAACGGCTGGGTTTAGGGATAGGATAATGTTAGCAAAAGTTGTAGATTTTTGGACTCTGAATACGATGCTGTCGAGGAAATTGGGGCATTCCATTTGAAATAAGTAAGTTATTGATGTTTGAAGTTATGCAACTTTGCAGGCATATTAGGAGGTTGTAAAAGACTTTTTTTCAAATTCACATACATCACAACGTAATTTATTAAGTCTTCTTGGACTCCCAGAAGACCTGTTTCGAAATTCAAAGTGGTTAAGGCACAGCATCGATTTCCGTGGGTGAGGGCCTGCAGCTATCAAAAATTTTTAATTTTTCTAAATAACTAGGAAACGGTAAGTTATAGAGAAAACACACATAAAGTGGTTTTAAAATTTGCAAAGTATTAAAAAAGGGCAAAAAATTGGGGGGTTCCATTTAAAATAAGGCTTACAGCTACTTTCGGTATAACCCTAAGTACTCCAAAATTGAAAATATTTCTCAAAGGTAGATCAGGTCGATTAAGATTTATATGAAATTTTTCAGATTTTTATAATCTATGGTTTAGTCACCTGTATTGAGTATCCGAGAAAGAATTGTACATTTCACTACAAAATCTGGAGCTCAAAAAAAGATGATCTGGTCTAACTCAGGTATTTAGGTATATAAAATTTGACAAAAGTTCTAGTTTCTTTTTTTCATTTATTCTCTATATTTTTGAAATTAAACGATTCAAATTTCGCATACGGTTCTACATGAACAATCTCTATCCTGCAGCCTTCCAATAATTTGACACTATCTACAAGGTGTTTTAATTATTGGTGTCACTACTAATTTTACTCATCAGAACTGGAAGAGTGAAAACAATTGAAATTGAAACGTGCATTGATGATTATTTTCGAAAGGAACGTAAAAACAATTTCAGATGCTCAAAAAATATAAGAGTTAAAATGTATGCTAAAAGCTACAAAGAATTAAAAAATTATATTACTGAGTATCAGTGGTGCAGTGAAAAAAAGTTCGGTTGTCTAAAAGCATTAGTATCCTAAAAAATTATAACACACCATAGAGTGTGTCAAATTACTATAAGACCTGACGATAAAGATTTTTCGTGTTGTAAAGCATGCCAAATTAAAAAATGTAGGAAGTAAAGTAAAAAACGAGAAAATTTTTTAAATGTCAACACCCTGTATCTCGTGCACTAAACATTTTGAACCCCATTTTAGACCGAAATAAAGAATCATCGTGTAATATATCGGCATATCATTTTTGAAACACCCTATACTATATTAATACCTCGTCGTAGAACCACTGATTAGTCATTGTGAATTGTTGAGGCATGCAGCAATCCTCCAATTAAAGATCATTTCATCTGATTCAGTGTATTTTCTATATATGTATATGTTTAGCTGATGCTTGTTGTACAGAGCGTATCATTAAGGACAACCCATAAAAAAAGTTATAATTATCAGGTAACAACTAAGCGGAATGCGTTCACCGTCATCAAAAAATGCAGATAAGAATTAATTACATCTGGACCAAATCCAAATGGAGCCACGTCTCTGTCTCCCATTTATATTTTGTAACCGTGTATAGGTGCACGAGACTAGAGTGCACAAATCGGAATGGCGCATCAAAATGTTTATTTTAATGGACATCTCAATTCTAACCCGAAATGAGGGAGAGAAAGTTCTGTCCGTTGAATTATATAATTTAAATAATACGCATGCGTTCAATTTGATAACTTTCAAGACAGGACCGGTTTTAGATTAGGCACGAAATGTGACTATGTGATATGAACCTATTGGTGTGACAAATGTCAGAAGGTATGATTGTCACGTTCTAATCACAGGTGTTATTAAAAGAAAAAGTAGCCGAACTCTCGAGTCGTGGTACACACGTCACACAATTGGGCATTAAAAATAGTTTCATTTGGCACAAATATCTCTGCTATTCCGACCGCTTTTTAGTGTCGGTCGTGTTGCCGCGTGAACAGTAAAAATTTAGAAATTTTTAATACTCGACAAAACCTTTTGAAAACATTTATTGAGAACGCGTCGCCAGGTGTAAAGGCGCAAATATTTTCGTTTTTCGGTTACCTGTATTTGTGGATGTGAGAGTGGTGTGGAAATTTTTCTTTGATTTTTCTCTGGATGAGTTTTTGTCGGAATAACAGAATCGTTCTTCGGAAATTTAGAGAACGGGTAGAGTAAACTATGCATGTGTTTCTGCGAAATTGGCACTTGATGTCTTGGGGTTTTGCAATTAGAGAGATTGCCCTAGATTTTGATCTGGAAACTTTATAGTTTTTCGGTTGGTGATTCTGTTTGAAAATATAAATTTTCAGAAAGTTTACGTCAAATCTTATTCAAACTTAGAACTTATCTCATAAGAAGCGTTCAAGAGTTCTTACTGTCTAGTTATAAGCAGCATACAAATATATGAGAGCAAATCCTATTTTATTAAATCTGATTTACGTCATTGTCATATGTTTAGTATACCAAACTTTCCAAAAAAGTACCCCACATTTTCTGTTTTACAATATTGGTAATTTTCAGTTTTTTTGCAAATTACTTCAATTAATTAGACTTAAGAATCAGTAAGTGTTGCAATTATCATTAAATATTTCACAGAAGTCAAGAATAGTCGAATCTAACAATGTTAGATTTTCCGTATTTCGGCATATTCTTTGACCATACCTAACTCGTTATGGACAATTCTCTCTAAGTTTAGCTTCTCCCAAAATCGATTTCGCTTAAACACCTACATAAGTAACAAATGAAATCTCATTCACCTAGATGACTGCAACGAAAAACCTTTCCAAGCTATAAAAATAGAGACAACCCCAAATCCTGCTTGTTAACCTTTTCAGCTTTTCAACAGGTAGTGACAAAGAGAGAAATAGAGACCAAAAGGGTCAATCGAATATACGATTGCCAACAAGCAACAATCCCAATCAGTGGTGACGAAATCAAACAAATAAAAAATGCCATACTACTCGGAGCTCGGCATTTACACTCCGAGCAGTAGCTACACGTCCCCGTTATTAAAAGGACCGTACGCGACCCATTCCTCGATTTTAGCATCAAACATTTTGCCACCCACAACGTATGGTCGCAGTGGAAATTTTCGAGGGTTCAAACCTCATTTGACTACGATTAGTGAGAGTAATATTGGCGCACCAATAAGAAGAATCAATTCACCCAAGCTTCTATATCACTCCTCTCCAAAAGTTCATGTTCCCAGACCCATTAAAATCAATACATCTGACATTGATGTTTCCGTGAATCGATACAAGAGTAAAGCGGTTAGTAACGTGCCAATTAAAAGTGAAAAAGTACCAGCGAAAAGTGACGAAAGCCAGATTGTATCACCCACTGAAAAAGAAGCCAAACCGAATAAGGAAATTCGAAGAGATAGGGCCACCATAAGACTCCAAACCATCCACAAGGATAAGTTGGAAGAGGAGATTGGCCAAATCAAGAGTTGGCGGGATAATTTTAAACCTGAAGAACTAGTAACTGAGGCTAAAACGCGAAAAAAATCTCCTGGAGAGTTATTAAAAGAGAAATTCCTAATTAGAAGCACGAGTAAGGAAAACGTCCCTCAGCTTCAACCTTCGAAACTTGTTCGCAGAGTTTCGATAAAGAAAAGTCCGAGTTTTAAAGATATCTGCAATGAAATCACATCGGATTCTGTAGTTGAAGATTTGAATCCAGGCCAGCCTTTGGAGGTGCGACGCAGGCAAAGTAGACAAGTTAATCACGAAGATGTAATCAAAGAAATTCAGAGATCTTCGTCCACGTTAAGTGTTGAAGAAGTTCAAATCTTAGATGCCTTACTTCAAGCAGAAAATGAAGTGGGTTTATACGATTTACCTAGTGGTGAACCATTAAAAGTCAGGAAACGGAAAAGTACAAAGAAAAAGGAGCCTCGCGCAAATGAGGTTCCACCATTAACCCGACTTAGAAAAGATAGTTCTCTGCAGAACATGGTTAAAGACATATCTCAAGTGGAAATCGAGATGATTCCTAATAAGCAAAAACCGATTATTACAGGTTTTATTGGAAGTATAGATGAGAAGAGTAATTTGAAGGCTGTGGTGGAGGACTTGGAGATCCAAGAAAGTCCAAAAAAGAAAGAGAAAAAGTTTCGGTTTAATGTTACAGTGCAGGAATATCCTGCAACGAAAATAATTCATTTTCCAAAAATTGAGCTCACGAAAGACGATTTGGGAACCATTAACCTTCCGAAGAAACAAAACGGTGTGATTACAAGTATTTTAAAGAAATGCCCAGTAAAGGTTTCCGGTGAGATATTGGAGGTAAAAGTACCAAAACCTAAAGTTAAGAAGAGTGAAAGTTTCCATAGCGATTTTACAGTTAAAACTACTGATAGTTCAGTACAAAGGAGTGAGAGTGGAAAATTGAAAATTGTTAGTATCGAGGATAGTGGCGTTGAAGAGATAGCGTGGAAGAATGCTAAATCGGGATTAAAAACTGACACATTTCTTTGTAAGAGCGATTTGGGGGTGAAGAAGGAGGTTCCCACTTGGGCGCAAAATAAAGAGCAGAAAATTGAAAAAGAAAATAATGAGGAAGCTTTACAACAGTTGGAGGGTAAACAAGAAGTAGACTTGCTAAAAGAAAAACAGGTAGAGAACGAATTATTTGAAGGTCATAATGAAAATAAAGAAAAGGTTGATAATTTTCAAGAAGAACAGAACGTTCAGAATGAAAACGAAAATTTTTGGGAACAAGAAAACCTCAACTCCAGTAAACCTCCCAAATTAAGTAAATTGAAGCTGGAACACAAAGACCCAAAAGATATCCTCAAGGAGATTCAGGAGTCACACCAAACAGCACAGAATCAAGACACTCCGGAAACTCCTGAGGAATACGAACGGCGCATGATTTCTAAACGTTCCCTGATCCAAAAAGCGAATAAAAGTGATCCGGATTTGTGTGTGTTCGAACCTCCAACCCCGCCGCCTCCCAAGGAACCTTCTCCTGAACCCTCATTCGTTCCTTTACAGTCCAATCGTCTCTCCCAATGGATGCACCCGTGGAAAAAACCAGATTCGCAGATTGACGAATCATTGGAAATTTATGCCAAACCGAAATTTATTCGGGCCCGTCATATTCCAAGAAGATGGCGCAAGGACAATGAGCATACAAGTGATGAAGAGGATAGTGATGACGAAGAGAGTAGTGAAAACAGTGATAGTGAAGAAGATGAGAACGAGGAAGAAGAAGAGGAAGCTGAAGAACAAACGAAAATTGGAACAAGTACTTCGAGCGATGATTCTGGATTTGAGTCTGCAAGGGTTAAAAATAAAGGTGCGATTCTGTTTTTAAATAGATTTAAATGATTTTTCATATATTCGTATCTATTAACGATGAAAAGTTTATTTTCGTTATCACCATGAACTTTAGTGTTTCTATTTTGTTGATTCGTTTAGTTATTTTTGCGTATTGAGTCGGGGCCAACATT
This sequence comes from Hypothenemus hampei, assembly GCA_013372445.1. Taxonomy (NCBI): domain Eukaryota; kingdom Metazoa; phylum Arthropoda; class Insecta; order Coleoptera; family Curculionidae; genus Hypothenemus; species Hypothenemus hampei. The sequence goes on from JABRWK010000043.1 coordinate 62,112, forward strand.
TAAAAAAATCACGCTGTCTAAAAATTAATGCGATAGTAAAGATGTAAGTTGTATGATTCGCATTTGTGAAGTTTTTTTTTCATCGCGTAGAAACAGGTGGTCGAATCTCTATATGAAAACTAGGGAATTCAAATACGTTGCAATTACTAGTAAATCTCTGTTTGGGTTAGGATCTCAATTTCTAGTAATCTCTGTCATCTAATGTTCTGTGATAGAGCATGATCTTTAGATCTAACTCTATGTCTTGGTTTTTAAAATTTAAAACTTATTATAGCTGATCTTAGATATAGGTATAAGTTTTAAACAGTGGCACACAATGTTGTTCCTGTCTAAAACTTGTGTATCTCGAAAATCAGGAAGATGAAAAAAAAGTCTCAAATTCTAAAGACACTTTCTTTTTATACAACCGGCGGTTTGGTTGTCCGATGTTGGATCAGAGTTGTGACCGTCTCCGCTTTGAAAACTGTTGCATGCTTGCCTACAGAGATATCATCTATTATATCTATTTTATTAGTCGATAGCAGTTACTAGATTATGAACCGCCTTTAGGTACATATTTTAAACTGAAAGATATGGGGTTAGAAAAAAAACCATACAAGGTATTGGTTTTACATCATTTCTAAGAGATATAATCATAAACAATTGATTGAAATGTAACTACAAACAATGAAACTTTTACTTTTCTAATTTTCTCGTCGGTTCAGCTCGTAAATTTTATTAAAAAAACTTCATCTTCATCATCGCGCGCCGGCTTGTTTCAACAAAAAAACCTATTTTTAGCAGACGAAAACATCTTTCGACACGTTAAACTGTTTTTGACAACCCCGCTAATTTATTTCTGCCTTTTCGAAAAAAGTTTTTTTTGGGGGCAAAAATAAAAGTGATTCATTCCTGGTATAATTATACCAACATGCACCACTACCGCTTACGTAGACATCTATTTTTCTTTTGGAAATATTTCATTCCACAGTGTCAATGGTTTATGGTTAACTACTAATACACTAACCATAAACCATTACCAGTCAAACTTGGCCCTAACTTACCTTACTTAGAAATACAGGTTCAGGTAAAATCGTTTTATACGTAAGGCGCAATTTCACAAATGGATGGTAGTAACATATCTGTATTATTATAAATTCAGTAGCTTTTATCAGTATTTTGGCAAAATATGGAATGTTTTAAGACGGTTTTGAATTTGTTAAACCAAACAGATTTCTTCCTCTTTTAATATAGAATGCGACGTAAATTGTCATAAGAAATGTGAAAAATTAATGGCAAATCTGTGCGGAATCAACCAAAAACTCGTCGTCGAAGCAATCGAGAAAGTCCGAAAGGGTAAGTTTAAATCGAATCAAGTGTTCCCGGACGAAAATGTAAAGACGTAAACTGGAAAATTCCCATAAATAATCGAATATCTTGTAGCCGTAATCTGGACGTGAGCAATTGCCAAAAAACTTTAACTAAATAAATTTATTTAAAAATTTATTACGTAGGTCAGGCATCATAAATTCGCCCTGCCAAATGGCCGTTCATATTTCATCTTTCACCTCATACTCAAGCCTCAGTACCCCGATTAAACTCATAGATTTCTCTTTGAGAACTTTGACTTTTAATGTTATTAAAAGTTAATTGGAACCACTCCTCTTTAATTAAGTCTTCAATATACATCGCTTGTCTGAAAATAAACAAACGAAAGATAAGCTAAAAGTCACACGATTGTCCTGAACGTGACGCGACATCTTATTAATAGACGCATTAGTAGTCGTTCGCCAAAAAATTAACGGTGCGAGACCGCAATTAAAAATTTACCAATTTGCGACTACGTCACACAATAAGAAGGAAATCCAATATTTTCATTATTAGTCAATTACTATTTGCGTTTAATGATATTGTTCTGTAAAAACCCCAAACTATACTGATTTAAGCAATCAGTTAGCTGCCTAAATAATAAACTCACTTTAAAATTAGTATTTAATACTATTCTATACAAGTGAAGATTAGTAACCAAAAAGTTCAACGCAATTATATTTCCATCAATACATTGGCAAATTAGGATAATCGTAAGGGTGGTTGTCTATATAACTTATAGTTTTTCAAATTTTTTGACTGATATGAAAGAAATATCGGATAAATTCGATGTATAATAATATATTATATCATATATATATGTACATATAATATAATTACGGTTGTCTATTGGGTTAGTGATATTGTTACTGAAGAGCAAATTCAAACTTTAATTAAGGAATAATTGAAAATTCCAGTTTGAAACGTTGCCAAATGGAAAATAAACAATGCAATACCTACGATTTTGCGTATATTTATTTGCTGGCTCAATTTTCCGAAATCAATGTGTTTAAATGAAAATATTAAATTTTACAAATTTTGATTAGGTTCGATAGACAGTCGAGATTCGCCTGCAAACACTTTGAATCCAGCGACCAATCCAGCTTTCGCTCTAGATGCTGACTTACCTGAGGAGGTTTGCCAGAGCAGTACCTACCAAGGATTCCAAAAAAAGTGGCCGTATAACACCTCCGGCAACTACAATACCCCGTTTTAGGAAATATTGCGTAGACGATTTTAATTTTCTGAAGGTGCTGGGCAAGGGTAGTTTCGGAAAGGTACGTACATATAGTAAAAGTAAAAAAAGACGCTTTTGTTCCAAAATTAAGCATTTAACCGCAAATTGGTACCAAATGACCTTTCAATATCTGGAACAGGTAAAAATAAAAGTGAACAACGGTTTTTTTCTAAATAGCCATTAACCTAGTTCCTCTTATTACCTCCGGACAAAACAATTCAATTGGCGCTCGTTTTTTCTTAAAGAAAATCTAAGAGGATTGTTTCCGTTGTTTGTAAAGCATTGGGACTTTTACCATGAGGCTATTCTATTTTTGCACATCAAAAAATTCCCTACTGCTGAAATTTGCCTGTTTACGGAACCATTTCTAAGTCCACCTCTTTTGAATATTGTTTTAATTAGTCAAAATCATAATAATCATATGTGGGTAAGTTCGATCTGTAAGTAGGTGTTGTAAGACTACTCTCTCTGAGATCTCACCACAGTTTCATGTGGACAATATAGTGTCGAGGAGTATTATCTTCTAGAAGACTTACAGAATATGTGAGCTTTCTGACACAATGACCTTTGATGTCGACCAATAAGTAGTTTAAGGTACAGATTAGAGAGTCAAAAAACAGTCATTATTATTTTTACTGTTGAACAATTCTTATATTTCATTCGATCATATACTAATATAAAAATTTTACTTTTCAGGTACTTTTGGCCGAATTGAAAGGCACAGAATATTACTATGCAATCAAATGCTTGAAAAAGGACGTTGTTCTCGAAGATGATGATGTCGAATGCACTCTAATTGAGCGTAAAGTTTTGGCATTGGGAACTAAGCACCCTTATTTGTGTCACTTATTGTGCACTTTTCAGACTGAGGTAAACTATAGTGACAAGATTAAGGCAGATATGTTTTCATACAAAGTTGATCGAATAATTGTTAAGTTTCCCCATCTCAATTACGATCATTAAATATTACTTAATCGGCTAAGCTGTCCTGAAATTGGCACCGTTAATTAAATAAACTCACCGTTTATTGAAGTTTAATGTCAATTATATTGGGAGTTAAGTGATATTAATTCGATAATTTGCAAATAAACAATATTGGGTAATTATTTCAGTTAATTAGTGCATAATTATTATAAAACAAAGTTACTGACACACGCATATAGGGTTAGAGTGAAAATTTATTTTGAAACTTGTATGAAAATGAATAAAAAACTATTTTCACACGTCAGTAGTTTTCAGTTAACCTGGAGAAAATGAAAACTCCACTGCCGCGCATAAAGGATGTTGCTGACTAAGCTCAAATATACATATTAAAAAAGTACTTTGACAAATTGATCATTTTCCAAGTTCTAACAGGATTTATAGCCAGATTATGAGTGTAAAAATATAATTTCTATTTCATTTCAGTCGCATTTGTTCTTTGTGATGGAGTACCTGAATGGAGGCGACCTGATGTTTCACATACAGGCCGAAAGGCGATTTTCCGAAGCCAGAGCTAGATTTTATGGCGCAGAAATAGTGTCCGGATTGAAATTCCTTCACAATAAAGGCATTGTTTACAGGTGAGATATTCTTCCAATATATTTGTTAGTGTATTCTAATCTGTGCAATAAAATGAAAACGATCTGGATTATTTTTGTATGAATCCAGAGTAATGCAAGCAAGTGGATTTGGAAATTCAAATTCTCACTTTTACAATTAAGTATCGTTGATCAATTCTTTATTTCCTTTCGATTAACAATAACGTTCTTTAGTTGTTGAATTTATATACAGAATGGTCCAAAAGCAATGATGCATGAATCAACTCACGCAATTAGAAATCCGTCCCTGGTAAACGTACCATTATTACTTATGAAGCATCCTGTATATTTATTTTATATTCTACATATAAACAAAATAAAAAATCTAATTTAATTTTTCTATCGCCCGATACGGCTATTCAGCTTGATTCGAAAGAATGAAATATTGGATAGTAAAAGAACACTATAAAAATTGATTGACAATATCAAACAGGACCGTATTTTCCCTTTTTTATCTTTTTTTATCGCATATATTCCATAAATTTTAACTTGAAATGTGTTTTATCAGTTCCGAAACGACCTCCCAATTTTCCCATTTATTTCGGCCTTAACAGTATTGACAATTTCTTGGATACTTCCTCCTCCTTATGCAATTTTATCAGGACCGGACCATTTTCCGCATTTAATTGTCATATGATGTTTTTCATTGAGAAACGATACGGAAAAAATATTTTTGCAGGAGTGACGCACGAGAACACTATTTATAGCGCTCGGAGCAAAGCCGTAAATTTACGTCCAAATTGCCATATACAATACAACACTCGCTTAATTTATTTAATTTTAAATGCTAATTAATTGTTATATTTTGTATTTGTAAATAGTGTGTCTTCAAATTATAATATTACATTCGTCATTTTTAAAAATGTAGAAGGAAAATAATGTTTTCCTATTAAAGAAAGTGTCCTGGAAACGTTCCTGGAGCGGTAAAAGGAACCGTAGTAATATTATAAAATATAAATATTTATTATAAATATCTATTCCCACTGGGGAAATTTCCCTGTGTTTACTAAAAATATTTTTCAAGTATTAATATCGTTTATTTTTCTATTTCAAGCTAACTTAACTAAGGACTTATTCAAAAATTACGTAAAAATTGAAAGAGCAAACTAATATAAAGATTAACTTAAGAAAAGAGTTTTTAAACTTTTTCAAATTAACAATAGTTTTCTAACAAAATCCCCAGGATATTTTAAGAGCAAATCTAAACGTTAACTCGGCCGGTTTAGGTCTAAAATATTCAATTAGCATTGAGAATTAGCCTTAAAATCGCATTTTCTCGCTTAAGAGAAAATCCCAAACTTATTTACGCCCAATTTCAACGACTAGCGCACAACCAATCCAATAAAACCTTTTGCACAGTCAACATACGATAAAATTATCCCCCAAACCTTTATTTCTAGAGACCTAAAGCTGGATAACATCTTGTTAGACTTTGATGGCCACGTGAGAATCGCGGACTTTGGTATGTGCAAACTGCAAATCTTCCTGGATCGAATGGCAGACACTTTTTGTGGTACACCGGACTATATGGCTCCAGAGGTGAGACACAAAGTTGTTCCTTGTTATTGTTACTTGTATTTATTAACTATTAAAAGTTCAAACACTTCATTGTCATTCAGAAGAGGATTGTCCTCAAGGAATTTCTTGAACACGCCGATATTAAGGCATCCTTTGGAAATCAATCCAGGGAAGGAACGATCTGGAATTTTATTGAAAGCGTTCGCAAATTCCATTAAAGTCAAAGGCATTTTAAATGGGATGTTACATTGTTGTTTTAAGATGATGATGGTTTCTAATTGCATATAGTGACTGGCAGTGTTGCCGCTGTTAGGTGGACTGGAAGTTTTCATGGCGATATAATCCGCTTCGCGTTTTAATCCGATATTTTTTACAGCTCATATAATAAAGTCCAATATCCACTCGATGCCGATAATGCCATAAAACTGTTTACACGCCTTTCAGATGCTCGTAAATAATCTTTTATCTTAGTAGGTATTGGAGGGAAAGAGAGAAAGATAGAAAAGAAAAGGGGTTTGCTTTTTATTTCTTAAAAAAAAGCTGTTTCGTTCGTGAAGCTTCCCGAACGCGATTTTCCGCTATTCGCCCGAATAGTTTTTAAGAAATTTAAATCGTATTCGGAAAAATCGACGCGAATTTTCATCGTAGCCGTTCGGGCGCGATTTTCCAAGGTCCTTTCAATGATCCGGAAAAGGAAAACTGCAAATTTCTAGCGTATTTTTCCCGTCTTCGCGTTGAAAGGTAAAATGAAAAGATTGAAATTAATTAAAGAATGCTATAATGAAATTTTTCATTTCATTTGTTACAAAATTTTTTAGTGCTTCAATGTTTGAAACTTGAAATTTATGAGAAATACGACTTTCTAGATTATTAAAGGCCAGCACTATAATCAATGTGTCGATTGGTGGTCTTTTGGCGTTCTTCTCTATGAAATGCTTCTCGGACAGTCACCGTTCAGTGGAGGAGACGAAGATGAGCTCTTTTGGTCAATCTGCAATGAAAAACCCGTCATTCCGAGGTTCCTCAGCGCTGAAGCTGGTTCTGTCTTAATACAGGTAACCAATTGTCGATTTTTATCTATTTAATAATGTTCCTTCTTTCAAGTTTTTTTAAAAAACTATAAGAACAATATGCACGGAAAATTTACTTTAAAAATAGTTACAAAAGGAATATCTTTTTTTGATAGTTTCTGGAGAAGGATGCGAATAAGAGGTTGGGAAATAGATTTTCTCCGCACGGAGATATACAGGATCATGCATTTTTCAAACCGATTGATTGGAACGCTTTGGAAAATCGCCAATTGGAGCCTCCGTTTAAGCCTAATTTGGTAAGAACATTTATTTATTTATTTTTATTCTTTTTTCTGTTGCGTCAATTAAAAAGAAAAGAGGATATGTCAATGTCATTTGCCAGTTAAACTTGATTTCTTGCCGCATTTCGAAACAATTCATGTGAAAATAACTGGTTCAGACTTTGGAATGGTAAATTGAATGGTAACAATCAATGAAGCTTGTTAGTTTAACAGCAAATATCCGTTAATTATTGGAACACTAAGAACTTTTACGTACCAAGAAGAAAAATCTAGACGCATCAATCATTCTTAGTGGCGCGTTCATACAAATATTCTAGACTGGAAAAACTAATCTCTGTGGTGATAAATTGGCACAAAAATCACCGGTTTTTGCCTCGCATTAATTGACTATCGATTCCGTTTTTCGATATTGTCTCGTGACACATAATTTTTCCCCTGGAGGACGTTTATCGATAAAGAAAAAAATTCGCCAGTAGAGAACGAGTTCAGACTCAAGATCTGATTTGTCGTTGTTTTATGGTTATTGGAAAATTAAAGGGGTTTTTCTTTACGGTGAAATCCTTTTTGAATACGAATGATTTTTTTCGACTACAAACCATAGACAAATTAAGACATATGGACAAGGCATGCTCCATAAAACATACATGAAATAAATGCGTGTATTCGTGAGCACCATTTTCAAGTTAAAGGACGAACATTTTTTTCTAGGGAACACGCAACCCTCTGTACGTAAAGGTATCATTTTTCATAGCTTATGTCCGTTTTCATATACATAGTTCTTTTTTACATGTCTATGGGACTAACCAAGTATGTAATTGACTTTTAAAAATAAGTCAATCAATTTTTTTGTCCAATAAATAAACGACTAGAGTGGATTCTGGAAAATTGATTGACATAAGCTTCTGTTATATGTTGTCTTTATAGTTACAAGCTGCTCGATGTTACCTTGATAATGAAGTGTATGTAATTTGCGTTTGCAACCTGTAATGTTTCAGTTTTTTTTACGAAATAGTTTAACTTTGTAGGCTTTCCTACCAATTGATTTGTAGAAACAAATAATTGATGACTTTTGAAATTAATACAAAAAAGAACATAAACAATAATTAATATGACAAACAACTTCAACAATTACTAGAGGATGTAATTAAAATAAACTTAAACCCTAAATACAAAATTGATCACCTCTCTTAGAGAATATACGATAACCACACACTGGACATTTAACTGTCCCTAAGACCTGGACTAAGTCACCCAGGTCGGGAGTCAGACTGCCGCTACCAACATTGCTCGTTTATAACTTTCGTTGATCACTTTGGTTTACCGATCATCGGAAGCCTAGTTAATTTGTCTGTTATTTTGCTGATTGTGAGAAGCAAAAGGATTTCTTCAAACCAACGCTCTCAAAGTTCCGATAGTATTTTACGTACAAACACAATAAAGCAAATACATATGTATATATTACAGCCGTATACTGAAATTTAACATTTCATGAAAAGTCAAAACATTTCGCGAAAATTATTAACAAATCTTACTATTATTTGGCTGCGTTTCACCAACCATCTAGACTTTTCATGAAATGTCAAATTTCACTAAACGACTGCGACATATACATATAGTTAGAAGTTGCATTGATCCCTACGCTACGGCAGCCGGGTTGATTTGTAAAATCTTTTAGTGATATAGTAGTGATCCCCATCGTAACAATATGGACTCTATGTTTAATTTAAATCAACCATAATGATGGTTTAAAGTGAATGTTACAGTTAATAAAGTTGATATAAAAGAAATTTCAATTTTCTTGAACCTATGGATTTATTCACTTATTTACAAAAATAATTTAGTGCAGTTTTCGTTACCTTGTGCTATTTTCTATTTGAAATGCAAGACCATTTTAAAAATATGTCATTTAGAAGAGATTCTCGTATTCCAGATAAGTCTTGTAACTTATCGAAAAGATAAAAACTTATTCTTGTAAATCTTTTAACGTAGAAACCAGTGGAGTACATGTCCTTTTTCAGAAAACTTTTTTTAGAAGTAAATTTATACGACTTGTAAAATTGAGAACCAAAAAAAAAACCTTCTACGTTCTGTTGGAGTTTTATGGTCCCTTACAGGTCACCAGATATTTTTTTTATCAGGTTTTTCGAATTTGACAAGAAACAATTATCGCTTCGATAAATTATAAGACATTTAAGATTTGAAGTGTCCCTAAATGACTTACATTCAAAATGACCCTATATATCAGATACGAAAAATACAAAGCTAAATTTGTAGTTTCTTAATTCATCTTTCTTAGTTTAACAAAAAGATTGAGAAAGCTGTAGTTATGTTTCTACTAATTAGATATTACATTACGTAAGTACAGGGTGTGTAGGTATAAATTGACGAAAAAGCTACAAGTGGTGATATTCGTCCAGAAATTCTGAATCGAAAACCATAATGCGAAAAAAAGTTAGTTTTTATAGTTAGGTTGGGTTCATTCAAAAGATTTTAAAACAAAATTCTGAGATGAAGAGGCACCACTTATAAGTACATTACATTAAAAAATAATGTTTGACTACCATTTTAATGTTTTGTATTCGTAGATACCGACATGGATCATTGTTATTCATAAAGATGTTTATAGTTAGGGAACCTCTTGAAAACTTACGAAGCATCTTAGAGCATTTTTGTATTAAGATTTTCGATTCGATTCAGAATTTTAGGACGAACATCATCACATGTAGCTTTTTCGTCAATTTGCACACACCCTGTATACTGAAATAACAGACACAGTCCTAGATTCTACACGCTGTGTATATATCAACTTAACGTCTATTCGTTTTATGAGAGAAGAAAAAAAATTCGCATTTTATTTTAAAAATTTCCAGTTCCGGGACCGAAACCTACTACACCAATCCTGGACGGGCACGTAAACTCGGTTCTAATTTTATTTTTTTGTATATTGGGGGCTCGTTTAAACAATTTTAAATGCACGTTCCGAGCACAATCCTTATAATCTCTCAACGAGCGTCCGGCGAATCTTTTTTTACATTTATTTATTAATTATATTCACTGAAACGGACTTGCGAGAGCCGACGGTGGCTGTTATTAAGATAAAACAATAAATACATTTAATTTTAATATTAACGAGGTCATTAAACCACGAAATGGCAATTATTCTAATGTTAACAATTCATAATTTAACAAATGGTCCAAAAATTATCTCCCGGGACAAATCGGAAAAATCAATTTTGCACCCGCCCAATAGTGGTAGTGGTGGTAGGGTATTTTCATGCAGATGAGTCGTAATTGAGCTGTCAGTCGGTGTTCTATTTTTCGCTTAAAAAATAACCAGGTAGTTACAAAGTACAGTTGTTTTTTGTATATTATTTGTCTTTCCTTTTGGTGCTGTTGCGCAAAATCCTGCTTCGAGTGAGTAAATTAATGTGAACAACTTCTGCGAACGTTTCTAATTAATTCGAGCCGATGACGGAAGACGTTTTGAAGCCTGGAAGATCTAAAACCAACTCGGAAATTCGATTTAAAGTTTGTTGCAAAGAGCGAATGATAAAATATTAGAACGAATCGTAATTGAATGTTTTCATAAACTCAAAATGTCGAATTCCGTTGTTTTGAAAATTATTCAATGGAATGTTATTGGTTTATTTTTGTCATTTGAAACTAAATTTCATGGCAGAACATAACGCTGTATGTTTTAATATCTCTTTGTGTTCATGCTAATTCAATATACGGTGCGTCTTTAAAGTAACGCATAAATTCATTATATCTGAAAGAACAAGTGTTTCGAAAGTTTCTGGACAGGTTCATTTTGTTTAAAAAAAAAACCTATGGTGTCGTATTTTTTATATCTGTAATGTCATCTAAAACTCTTTAAAACGAAAATCATTTTCTACCTATTATTAGAAAAAATTATTAGCACCTTACCTAACGCAAATTTAGAAAATCTAAAATATAAAGTTTGTAAAAACTGAATAATTTATTATTTTATTAATTTTTCAAATAAGAAACCATATTACATTTGGCAGTTTTCTAAAAGGTTAATAAATTCTTGGACATTCTATTTAGTTTCTAGTAAAATGTTGTTATATTCCGTTATCTTGTCCTTGAATGCTAATAGGTTTAGTTTTATAAACCGATTTTTAAGATGTCCCAAAAAATATAATCCAATAGAGTCGGCAGACCTCGGTGGTTACTTGATAAGACCATACCTTCTAACAGGAACCACATCTTGGAAGGTTTGGAGGAGATATCTAGGCCCATCTAATGTCCCATAAAGTAAGGCCCTTTAATCTGATTTCTTACGATTTTAGCCCAGCAGCATTACACATATACATGAGAACGTCATAAAACTAAAAAGTAAAAAAATTTTGTGCATCGAGGTAGAAGTAAATTGAAGATCATGGGCAAGGCGACACATGCTATTATGTGGATCCTCTTGCATGTTTAGAAAAATGTTCCATGTTTTCACTTCATCAACTTTATAATGTCCTCTTCTTGGTTGATCTACAACAAATCCGGTTTATCGAAACTTTTTCCAGTCTACTTATAGTAAGTGTTGAGTCATCGGTCTTTCCGGGTATTTAGTATTGAACAAATTGCACACTTCTTGCTGACTTCGTACTTGACCGCCATACCCAATTTTCATTAGAATTTTAATTCTCTGTGTAATAGACATTGCCATTTTTGAGGATTATGAAAACGGTAAAGCACAATAAAAAATGAGAAACAAATATGACTGAACTGCACTTTTGCAAGTTCAATTATATTTTTTTGTACACCAAAATATTTAAAATGGTAAACATGTTCAAAAAAGATTCAATAAACAAGGAAGTCGAGAGTTTAATTTTGATTATCCACCTACAATCACAAACACAAAAATGAAAATAAAACTTCATTGTACTTTATTCTCTCAAAATTTGTATTATGTAACATGCTAATAATTTTCTACAACCATAGGTAGAATACGGCGATTTTTCAAAATCCGTTATCAAAACGGGAATCGTTATCTGAAAAATTTATCGATGACGTCATATCTCGAACTAGTGTGATTGTAGAAATATAAACGATATATCACCAAAAGTTCGTCTTTAAAACAAAATCAACCTGTCGGAAGACTTTTTTTGAAACTCTTGTTTTTTCAGAAATAAGAAATTTACGCGTTACTTTACGGACACATCGTATCTATATACCTTACGATCCACATACACGGTGATTCATATGTATGGAAATGGTCTATCATTTCCCAAAATACAACACTTATCAAACAAATGTAAGGACAAAAGTTCTACTTTTTTTTATCCCCTAGAACTTTTGTCCTTACATTTTTTTGACAAGTGTTGTATTTTAGGAAATAAGCGACCGTTTTCATACATATGGATCACCGTTTATATTTCAAATGGTAATTACATTACAACAGTCATGTAAGCTGGTTCTTCAAAATGTTTTAACGAATTTCTTAGTTAAAATATACCATATTATCCGAATCGACGTGCTAAGGTTCAATCTTTAAGGGGATGGGATGACCAGGTAACAGACATTCGAGAATAGGCAATATTTTTTTTAAGCAGCTGGGCTTAATGTTGCGACCTTCTAATAAAAACAAATGATTGACGGGTTGACTTATGAAAGGAAAAACTGCACGTCACAGCAAAGTATACGAATAAGACGTATTGTTGTAGTAAATTTTCGAACGCGGCATGGGGAACGGCTAATGGAACCCGGGAGGAAAAAAGGCACGGCCCATTAAGTTTAACGCGCTTAAAGTATGCAACGATAAGTCCTTAATGTTCGCAAAAAGAACTAAAGAAAATATTCGATATACAAAAAATGACGTGATTTTGACAATAAATAAGTGTGAAATGACCCAGTTTACTACCAATAGGGTTGAAAGCTCTTTGTTTTTATCGTTTTCAATATCGCAAAATTTAGGATGGAGAAACGTAAGACAAGAAATTCAAATTTATAACATATAACCATAATAACATAGATTCATAGCATAAGAGTCTTCCGATTTTCAAACGTAGAATTCTTATTTCGCATTTCTATCGAGAATACTTGCATAGATGTTTACTATTTTTAGATCAGATCAATGTGTTTGCAATCATTGATCTCAGCACCTCAACCCCAGTAAATTTTATTAATGACCTCCAAAAACGTTATCGACCAACTTTATTAAAAAATAACCAATCTAAGACATGTAACTCAATGTTGTTGACAGTTTTTTTTGATCGTCAGTCTTTTGTATCCGAAATGTATATACGTATATTTGACAATTGCTGATCTTGTTATGAAATAGTAAGAGCTCACTAACTATAAGAAAATAAAAAATTAGCAAATTTGCCTGCTATTATATTATGAAATAAACCTTTTTAGAAAATAAATTACAGAAGAAACATAATGAAGTGTTGGCTTAAGCATATCTCAGTATAGAATATGCGAAAAACTGTTTTCTTCTCAATTTTTAATGAGATTAAAATATTAACGTTCTTCCCGAGATGCAAACTTCGTCTTTAATATCATTGAAATGAAAAATGACAAATCAATATTTGTGTAAAAATAGAGGGCAAATAACAATTTTTTTTATTATATTTCCAGCAACATCCTTTGGACACTCAATATTTCGATAAAACCTTCACGACAGAACGGGCCAAATTGACGCCTATTGAATGTGGAATTTTACAGTCAATGGATCAAACACAGTTCCAAGGCTTTAGTTATACGAATCCCAATGCCACTGATAAGTGAACAATCTTCAAAATGACGATTGCTGTTTGAGAAAATGGGTACCATTTGTTTTGATGGGCCAGTCCCATGTGGTTGGTCCTAGAATGGATTCGAGTTCGAGAAAGAAGAGATGTAGTCTTAGATGAACAAAATGTAATGTTTATTTTTACCTATATGTGCAATTTACAATTTGTATATTGTAATAGATTACTTGATTGACAAATAGTAAACAGTTATCAGGGCTTAAATATCCTGGTTTAAGTGCAATAGTCATGAGAGCAATTACGTATTAAGCCTCCGGCGATTAGGTGTGATCACCTTCGATCGACAGGACATTCAAACCCAAATAATTGTTTATCATTTTTGAAATTTCATTGGCACTAAAAGCCAATATAATAATATTACTTGATTGTTCCTATGCACCGATTAGAATCGGTGACGTAATTAATAAAAATCTTTCTAGTCGTAGCATAATAACGAATTTAGCTTGATTCTAACCAAACAATTTAATCGTAAATGTTGTCTATCATAACTTTTCTGTGATTGATTGTTTCATTTGAAAATCGATGAATACGTTTAATATAAACTACTACTTTGTACACTTTTCGAAAAATAAATTGTTTAAAAAGAAAACTCACCTTAGTTGAAGGTGTGTTTAATTGACAAACTCCAATCCAAACGGTGGAATCCTTTCTACATGAACTTTCTAAAACATTCGTATTAACAATTAAATTCTATATAGTAAATTTGAATTATTTACATTGTTTCTGGTTGTTAAAATAGGAACCTTTCTGTTCCTCAACCGTTTGGCAACAGTGTCAAATCCACCTCCGGGCAATGGTTTTGCAATGAAATACGGTACCAAACTCAAATCGTACTCTTTTTGATGTTTTGCCAAACTTTCCTGGTGAATTCTATTCAATTTTTTTTCAAAGTTTTATTTCAAATTCTGTTCAATATGACTCACTTATTCAAAAATTTCCGTTCGTTAAATGCCGCTATCCATGCTCTTATCGTAAAATAGTAAAAAATTTCAACACCTGATAAAATGCTAAATCCCAAAAACAAGCCAGCAATTCCTCCAAAAGACACTAAATACAAATACATAACAAAAAAGAGAAAGTATTTAACATGCATTACCAAGTAAATCTACCCATCCAAAAAGAACTTCCCTCTTATATCTCACCATTGGCCACGACACAAACCCGATCTCAATCCTATTCACAAAATTGCTGGAAATCCTACGAAAGGAAACAATTACATTCCCGTGTGAAAACAATACGAATTTCGAAATTACGCTTTCGAATTTAAAGTTTCCACTTCATATACGGTGTTGCGACATCCTAACTGGCAATCGCACTTGGTCCCCACATCCATTATGTCTTTCAAACGTTCGGACACACAATAGAGTCCTGTTAAGTTACAATACTCGAATCCGGGCGTTCTCGGATAGAAATGGATAACGCAGTTGCAAACGGAACGCATTGTTTCCATGCGACATTGAGTGGTACAAGCTGTGTATGTGTATATGGAGTCGACTGGATTGTAATAATTTTATTAAAAGAACACTCTGTATATTGGTATTAGATATTTTCAAAAAGTGTAAAATTCAATATTTCTAAATTAAGGTTTGAAATGACTTACGGAGAACTTTAATTTCGTCCTCAAAAACGCATCTTCGCTGTTTTATCGAAAATTGTCTAGTATCTTCTGTAGTATATGTTTGTTTAAACGAAAAGGACACTCGGTCAACTTTAAAGTCCCAAATGAGTTGCGGTTGCACCTCCAAGCCGAGCATCTCATCGGAACTCCAAATATACAGAGCGAACTAAAAACAAAAAAAAATATTCACACCAGAAATGGAAAATGTTCCGATGTATTAGTTATCTGATTCATATAAAAAATTCATCTGAAATAGATTTCGTCAAATAAATGAATTTCTGGTGCCTCGGCCGCAAACTTCCATTTTCAAAGCTCAATTAAATAGGGCCTGAGTGCTATTTATAAGACTACACGCGTACTATTATTATTAACTGGTGAATGAGGAGGAGGAGGACGTAAATCAAATTGAAATACGTTCATTATGTCGCCCTTTTTGTATCATAATTCAATTCGAATGACAATGATTAAATGAAATATATACAGGGTGAATGTGAAGAAACAGATTACGCATACAATTAGATTAATATACATAGTATAACAAATTTGGGAACATGTGACTTTCGTGAACGACTGCGAAGAAAATTGGTGCTGCCATTTCTTTCATTTACTAGATAGGTTTTTTGTATTTGACTTAAAAAAAAATGTTAATACCCCACTAGAACAGTAAGTGAATTTCTCACCAGAAGAAAAAGATTCCAATAAAAAACACCCCTTCAGACGAAAATAGTGTTAATCAATAAGAGTTACTACTAGAAAAAAAAATGCCAAGACAGATTAGCACAAATTACGCGCGTCGCCTGTCTTCAATCGACCAACATAACAGTGGCGGTAACATTGAATTTTCGCCTATCAAACAAAGATAAAATTCAACAGTCACCAATACCATGTCAAAATCGGTTGTTCCCAAAGTTATAAGTACCCTGTATACATATAATAGAGAGAGAGAGAGAGAGAGAGAGAGAGAGAGAGAGAGAGAGAGAGAGAGAGAGAGAGAGAGAGAGAGAGAGAGAGAGAGAGAGAGAGAGAGANGAGAGGGAGTGCTTTTAATTGAAAAATAAACTTATTTTTTTAATCAACTGTTCGTTTAAAACCGTTCAAACACTCTAAATCGAATCGCAGATTGCCAGTTTCGGTCTTTTAAAATCGAGAAAATTCGTTGGTGTAATTTTTTTTCGATTCAACCGCCCTTAATGTCGATTTTCTCAAAAACTCTTTAGAGTTGCGTGTTGCAATATCGCATGTTTATAGATTATACGGGACGCTGAACGAGGTTGTCACTGTTAGTTTTTGCGTAAATGTGGTAAAATTAAATTGGAAATGTTTTAAATTCAAGTGAAATTTAATACGAACAATAATAAACTCAAGATAAAACGATTAAGTCCATTGTTCGTCCCATTTAAGAAATATGAATTATGAAAGTCTATTAAAGTTGAGCCGCTCCTTCCATTTCAATTTAGTCGTCCCCGAGGATCAAGAAAAATTTATTAAAACATAATATTAAAATATAAATAAATGTTAAATTGGAAGTCTGTGTGCCACAAGAGAAAAAATGAAATTACTTACAGGAGATGTTTCCTCTATGAGTTTTCCACTTCGATTTATGGAAAATTCAAAAGACCATTTAATGTCTGTTTCTTCAATGTATTGCATATTAAAGTGGTTCGCGTGCCTGAAATAGAATGACAAAGTGTAGAGCATTCCATAAATGGAAAGCTGTCTATGTATATTCTCTGCATAGTGAAATAACCCCCTTTCTAAATTCAATTAACTCTCTGGAAAAGTCTTAATGATAAACTTTCCATGAAATTATTTTGTCTAACAACAGCGAATTTTATTATGATGAATGACGTTGAATATTAGAAGGAAACTGTGAGGAATAAAGCGTAAATTGAGCAAGAAAAAGAAGACACCTCCTTTATCATGTCGTATTTTATTGGCGGAAATCCAGCCAAAATTAACGCCGCCTATATTTTGTTTTCTTACGTAAATTGACAGAAGCCCACTTTAAAGAATTGTTGTAGGCTTCAAAACAAACAATAGATAAACATTAATGGAAAAGCACGAATGAAAAATTTAAACAAATAGTGTTGGTGTCCTTAAAAAATTACCGTGCTCATATTTTCCAATTATGTGGCCGAAAGCTCGGTTCTCCTTTTCGTTGAATTAAATAAAAAAAAACGACACCTCTGTTTCCCCCATACAATTTAATTAAAAACCTCTGCTCTCCCTGTTTAGAGCCTCTATCTCGAGGTAATTTAATTAAAACAAAACGTCAGCGACAGGAATTTTGCAACTTTCGAGGCCCTCAAAGCTGACCGTCATCGGTCATGGAGAATGTTTGGTGGTCAAGTAGTTACATTCTTGAACACTTTGTGTTGACATATGCAAATTTTACTTTTTATCGTTTGTTTTATTGCAATCATTTTATTCGAAATGATAGAAAAACTTTTTTTTAAACCTGACCTGAAATCTTCAATAGAATGCTTTGAATTGAACGTATAACAAGCACCGTTTTCGGTCAAAACTGGCAGGAGAATTCCGTTGCAACAATTAATTATTTCACCTTTGAATTGGCAGCTTTCAAACAGATTTTCGCATCTGTCTATCAACTGAAAATCAAAAATAAATAAATGGAATATGATTTATCATTAGTATCATACCTTAAATGCCAATTGTCTTAAATCTGTAAAATTTAAATCGGTACGACTCTGATATTTCTTGGAAAAAACTTCCAAATTGTTCATTGACAATTGAATAAAATCTTGATAAAATTCGATGTCAGCAGTACTAAAATTTCCTCTAAATTTCACATTTGGAAAGAGAGAACCTTATTTTTATCACGCTTACTGGAGTTCGTCTGATAATAATGTAAGAATTGTTTTGGGGTCCACTGGTCCTTGAGGACAGAGAGCGACAGCTGGAAAAGACACGTGCCAATTATGGAAATCGGTATCCAGGCCCGTAATCGTTGGATTCGTTTGGAATTTGTCTAACAAGCTGAAAATTACCACGCAAGCGGCTACCGTTCCAAGAGTTACACAAACAAACCACATAAACCTGAAAAAAAATCCAAAAGTTAGACAAGTTTTCGTATAAAAATACATTATTCATAAATGGAAAAGGTACTCAAGAACGTCTTAGAAGAGAAAAAGAATCCGAAAACTTTTCCTTTAACTTTTCCCGAAAAGTTGTACAAATCTGTTATCGATAAAATCTTCGATTCTGTTCAATTTGACACAATAATCAAAAAATCACAATAATAATATCCTAATTATGAAAATTCAACTTGAAAAGTGAGTTCTAAACTTTCCTGCTGCATATTTTTCTTTTCTGCTTCAACAGCAGAAGGAAAAAAAAGAAACTTTAATGGCTGCAATTTGCGCGGCATTTTGAAATTTATATTCCGACTAAAGACTCCTGCTGTTGTTGGAACTTTAATGCAGTCGCAGGACTGAAAGTTTTCAACAATTTTAGAAACACCATCTCCCCTCACTGCCCTTTCTACATACTATTTTAAATGGTTCATTTAAAATTAGTGGAAGCTGACAATGAGATTAACTCTTTAATTTTTATGATGTTGTCAACCTACTAAAAATTTAACAAATTAGGGCCAACTCAAATTATGCGAAAAAATATTGAATAAGAAGATACCCGTGACACTTTATATTGAAAATCAGCCTTTTTTGTGTTGCGAAGTCTTTAAAAATATATATTGAAAATTTTGTTGAATTCTTTATTGAAGGAAAAATTTGTCAATATTACTTTGTTGACAACGTTGCCAATTCGTTTTTAATTTCTTCTCCATTTACCTTTCAAAAACTGGCCTGTCGGTTGCAGCAATATATTTAACTCCATGCAAACTGGAATTTTCAAAAAACTCTCCGATTTGCACGCTATAGCTCAGCTTTAAATATTTAAACGTCTCACCAAAAAAAACCCATTTTTTTTGAAGAGTTTTAATTTTAAAATNCTTGCAATTTGTCAGTGTTGTTGTTTGTATCATATGAACCTAAACAACTGCAGCAGTAATAGTAACAATAAAAGAAAATGAAGCAAAATGAACACACGTTATCTTAAAATATCAAATTAGTAACAGACAATGGGTTAACAATGACGCTTCGTTTCGATCTAGAATTATCTTTTGTAATAATTCTCCACGTATTACACCTCTATCAGATAATAGGCACTCGCTTTCACGTTATTTTCCACGAAAATAATGGAAAATTCTATTAGGTTTTTAGCCCGAGTGTGTCATAATAACATATGATATAATGCATTTCAAACTAACATTAGCTCTTGCACTATCAAATACTGTTTGAACTACATTGTGGTAGGTTCATATATATATATACAATATATAGTATATATATATGTATTTAGTTTATAATTGATTTAAATCATTGTTAAACATGAAAATATAATAGATTTTTCCAAAGAGGAAATTGATCAATTTAAATTTTAGATTAGACTGACCCTGGTACGCCAATATTGACCAATATTTAGCATAAAATAACCATACACAATACAGACAAGACAAACATGGCTACAATTAATATCAGATTATAGTACATGACTATTTCTAAAAAATGTCATATTTGCCTTTCAATTGTTTAGCAATTTCTTTGTTTTATATCCACTGAGAAAAGTAAATTTATTTAGGCGTATAAAGAAGGTCAAATGGGCCCTGAACATCTATTTTTTAGCGTATAAAGATAAGACCGATCGAGTGAAACGGCCTCTCGAAAAGATCATGGGAGGTAATGGCCATTTTGGAGGTTCGTCCCTCAATTTTTTTCAAACGCATAAAATTAGGGTGCGTAATTTGTCAAGTCTTCGTTTTTTACATCATTTTGTTAAGAAAAATTGGCTTCCTTGGCAACATTGTTTAATATTGATTGTTTTATTTAAAGAAATCGTTGTCAAATTTTAAAATAAACTGAAACATTAAGGAATTTTAAATGATTAACAATTGAAATACAGGGTGTTCCAGCGAAGAATGAACAGGACGTATTTCTCGGTTCGTCAAAACTTTTTCGAAAAACGAAGATAGCTATTCGATGTAACTTTTTTCGTAGAATTCAAAAATAAGACTTAAGACCCTAGAATTTGAGCAGAATTCGAAACAAAAGAATTACGTCCAAAAGACTATTTCGGTATATACTATTTTAAAAATAAAAAGTTTACAGAAGTTTGAGGAGCAGACTTTCAAAATGCATTTTGTACAAAATTTCCAATTTTGAACTAACGATTTCATATGATAATTACAACTGACACATATTTTTTAGTCGTATTTCCCAAGTCCAAAATTTATTATTAAAATTACTATTTTTTCCTTAATTATCGGAAAATTGTATTATTTGAATAAAACGTATTTTGAAAGTCTGTTGCTCATTTAATGACATAAATGACTAATATATACTAATAATTTGGTCTAATTTATTTCAGCGTTACCCATGTTACCTGTATTATTTCTAGAAAGGTAATTTGTTTCAGAAATGAAATTAAATTCATTTATTATAATTAGGGCAGTTAATGTTGAGTTAAAATTAAGATTGAAACATGCTTAGAAAAGTACGAACTTACCCAATATTAAATCCAAAACACTCTGCTTCATTAAAAAAAACAAGTGCCTCGTATTTCTTTTGTTTCAAGTTCAACTGGCTCTTAAGTTGCATTTTCGGAAGGAAAAGTTACATCGGATAGCTATCTTTGTTTTTTGAAAAAATTCTGAGAAGCTGGGAAATTAGCCCTGTTCAGTACATTTCTTGAAACACTCTGTACATTTTATGAAAAAATCAAGTAAATACTTTTTTTATCTAAAATAAAACTTTATATGTATCTTATGAAGTATACAGGGTCGAAGAAAAAAAATGTCCACTACTTATTTCTTTTTTTGGCAAATATTTTAATCCAACCGCAAAATTGTTTGGCCATTGAATGGAAATCCCTTTTAAAAAAGACCTTATTTACGGACTATACACTACACATACACACATACAGACACACACGCTCACACACAAACGCCGTCCATCTCCTATTTTCTCCTCCCCAACCGGGCAATAGAGTTCAAAAGGCAACTTTTCTATTCATTATTCCACTTCAAAAAATTCGAAATTGCTAGCGTCGCCTGGATATTTAAGAGGGTTAAAGGGGGGGATCCCTTAAATATGTTTCTCTATTCACATGGAGTTTAACGAGAAGAAGAACCAGCACACGTGTGACACGAAGAAGATAAGGCCTTTCGAGTGAGAGAAAAAAAAGAAGGGCACACTGCATGTGGTCCCGACTCGATATCGGCCTTATTGAGTGTCGATCGAGGCGTTAAAAATAGCAAAAAGTCGTCAATCCCTTTTAACCCGAACAGATGCCGCAATGCAGTTTATACTTCACAAAGAGAAAACAGTTTTGCTAGTGAATTCCTCTATTACAACCGATAAACTGCAACAATTTCCTTATTTTTGTGGTTTCGCCCACTGTGGTAATTAACGAACTATCAATATTAAAAAAAAAACAACTATTGACTATAAGAGTCATTGACTTGTTGAAGCGTAGCGTTCATTCCAGGCCTACCTACCACGTTCCATAATAACACATACACACAGAATTCGTCTCGTAAAATTTTTATTGGCCATTCGAGACAACTGACGTAAACTAGCCTACTCGGATGGTCTAGGGGCAATAAAATACAAATATTTTCATCAAAACGTAGATTATGAGCTTCTTTAAAGTCATAAACGCGTACTCGATAACGTGCCAGAGACCAAACAATGTTTAATAGGCCCAAAACTGGATCTGATGCTTATTTAGTGTACTTAAATTTCAAGTTTTATCGTGGAAAAAAAACGTCAAATTTGATCCTTTTTGCAAATTTAAAAAACAAACAAAACCTTAGAAACTGAAAAAAAATTAAATTTGATTTGTTTTGATGATTTGTTTTCTTTTTTGTGTGCTGCAGCTTAGCACTTTAGAAACTGACCCATTTGTTTGCAAAACTCTAGTATATCAGTCATTAGAAATGATTTGGCAACACTTCAAAAATTAACAACTATTTAAACATTCACAAAACTAATCTAATTTTAATTAACAGAAACCCTTGCCTTATTGCCAGCTCGTCAAAGTAAACTATAAAAATTACTTTGTAACATTATTTTTACAACATCCTTTGTCCGTCGATGTATATGTATAACATCGAAAATCCACTGTGTATGAGGCATAATCAAATGCGCACTTTAAAAATGTCCTTTAGAAAGTTTAGATCAAATTGAAAAAAATATCGTTCTAGATATGTAAAAATAGAAGGGAATTTTTATGACCCTGCCTTGTACACGCCAAAATATTGAATTTCATTTCAATTTCACATCCTATACAACTATTGTTTCAAATTCATAAATGACGTTAATAGATCCTCGCCGCACTCACGATCAGTCTACCCGAAAAATTGAGAATTGTATTAAACAGGCCTGGATATTACATTTCGCCAGTGTTTTGACGGGTTTTAATCAATCTAGAGGAAGGCGGATTGGGATAGTAGGGGAAAATTAAGCTCAACCTATCTGATATTCAACAGAAAATGTATCGAAATAATTCAGAGAGAAACAATTCACAAAAATACTAGGTATATTAGAAAGAGGAACAAATACACCAAATCCCGATTTCTTGTTTAATACACACCAAAACCAAGCAAATTGTAAATTTGTAATGTTCAATGTAATTTTGCCAAATTTATAATTTTCCTCTTCAGGCATCATTATGGTTTCAAACAAACTCCGACTCTGTATTAATCAGTTTTCCCGTTCGGCACGCGGCTCTAAATAATTCTCAATTTCATCGCTTCAATAGATATTTTATAAAAATGGAAATTTTCCTTGACTCCCCGCTACCACCTCAAAGGAATTTACGATTATTAATAATAATAGGGCCGCGGCCCGAGAAGATTGTTTTCCACCTGACGGTCGGCATTTTCACCTTGGATTTTCACGTTAAAAACAGGGTATTAAGCGCTTCTCGGCTCTACAAGGGGGGATGGTATAACAAGAAGTGGTGGTGGTGGCTCAATGGCTTTTGTCTTACAATAATTGAAAATTACAAGAGAAAGGGCGCGTGTTCTCTTTTAAAAAGGTGGTGGTGAGGAAAAATGATGAAAAATTACATTTCTTTTTCTCGCAAAACCACCGAACCTCCGCTTACTTCACAAATTAAAATAAAATTGATAATGTAATTCCGGACCTCAATCAAGCCGCTGAATGTGGAGAGTATTTCTCCTCAAAAAGTCTATTTATTATTAACAGGATTGTGAACATTAACAATAATTAATTGGTGAGATTAACTTAAAAGGAAAAAGGCACCTTCCCGCTCGTTTTGACCTCTTTTGTGGGTTAGAGAAAAAAAGGATAATTGTCTATTTTCCATTGAGGCAAAGACAAGGACCGAAAAGCGCTCGTTTCCCCATTTTTACCTCTTCGTCGTTCTTATTCTTTATCTCCCTCATTTCCTCACTTCATTTCTCGACCCTAAAGTGTTGCCCAGATTGTTTTTCTCAGACAAATTTTCACTCTTTTTCTGGTTAATGTTGACAACAATGCGGAGATAATTGAACGATTAAAAGCAAAGCGCGGGAAAGAGGAGAAAATTAGAGAAAAAGCCGTAAACCGGATCAAAATTGAAGTGCCCTCATTTATGTATGTATGCGATAAGAGAAGGGGGAGGGAGAAGGGTGTCAATATTTTGTTTTGTTAACGATGTACTGTTAATGATCTTTAGCTAAGAAAAACATCTAATTTATTATAAATGAGCTCTTATATTAAAAATGGATAACACACTTTTTGACATTCAAATCCTCTTGAGACACATGCGAGAGTCATTCTAAACACGGACTACATTTTCAGAAGTTATTGCGGATTTTGGTCCTCCTTCCCGAATTTCATTATTAAGTTCTACCACGCCTAAATTCTCTGAACCTTGACCTTTGAAGCTTTCTTTTCCCCAAAACCCCAAACAAAAAACAAGATAAATAATGTGAGCTCCAAAGTGTTCTCTAGTTAAGTCAATTTTTAATATAACGATCGATAAATAATTATTTTTTCTTCTTTTTGGTTTGAATAAAGGTTTAATTGTCATGATTACTCTGCTCTGGCTGAATAGATCTCAAAATACATAGAGTAAACCGCATACACTTGATGACCGAATAAAGCCGGACGTTCACTAACGGACAAAATTGCAACAAAATTATAAACACCAACAAAATGTCTCTACGTAGTACAAGTACTAGAAAACATGATCCCATATACATTTGATGAAAATAATTGAGAACTAACGCAACATTACAATTTATTTTCAGTGGAGTTCGAGTTTTATTTTTATTTTCCTAATTTTCAATTTTTCCTTATTTTTATTAACACAAGACGCGTGCGTCCGTATGATGGAAACCAGTTTTAAGGCGATACGGATAACTAAAACTTAATCTGGAATGCGGCGTTAATATAATCAATCTAAGTGCATATAAAAGAAACTACAACAAACAGTTTCTTACAGGTTTTCTCTTTCTGTTTTTCAAACTGCTGTTTTCTATTACTGTAAATCATGGTATAGGTTTTGTGTGTGGTGATCAGGGTTGTGAAAGTACTATTCCACGAGGTCACCATTAGAATATGTAGGTAACATTGTTATTCACATCAAAGTATCTTAGGAATTTACTGAGAATTTTAAAGACTCTAAGAGAATATAAACCATTAAAGATATTTTTTATTTATTTTCTGCCTTTTTACCGATTTTTTTCCGAAATAAAATGAAATAGAAATTTCTATAGGATTTTTGACCTTAGATTTTCATTCTAATGCATACCTTCCCAATGTTTTGATATGTAAATAATATACACACTGCATAGAGCGGTTTATGATAATTTAAAATACTTGAAATTAAAATTATTTAGATTTAATATCAAAACTATAAAATCTTATTCGGAATACCCTGTATAAAATACCTCAAAAATGTTCACAATATTCTTCCTAGGTCTTTAGAAAAATGTGTTATGATTTAAAGTTTTAATGGGTCAATTAAAAAACACATTTCCATAATCGAAGCAATAATATCGTGTTCGAATTTCTATCAAGAATGGCGCTCCTCAGACAAACAGCTCAATAAACTCTCTAAAATAGCCTCAATATCACCGTTATCATCTCTAATTGTCCATGGAGACGTTCCTCACTCGTACTTCTCGAGTATTCCATGCACTTCGGCACTCGAACGGCATTATCCACTTCGGGAAACCTTAATCACTGTAGTCGGGATAGTGATTAGATCTTTGAAACATGGGCCAGTTCCTAACTATTTTTTTATTTTTCGTCGGATACGACTGATAAGAAAATTGCCCTTTTTTAATTTAATAAAGGTGGAAAATGCAGAAAGTCGAATCCTCATAAATGTAATTTTATATTTAAGACTCCTTAATAGGATTTCTCCTTCGAGGAAAATCATTTATTTATTACTGAACTGAAAGTTAAATGTAAAAAAAATGTTTAGGGCTATCACAGAAAATAAATATCCAAGCATTGCTATGAGCTATGTGTCCAGTTAAATTTATGAAAAAATTCTCCATTAGATACCTGCACAACATCTTAATGGCAGTGTATGCCAGAATTTAAAAGTGACATCCACCCTTGTCAGACAAAGAAAATAACGTCGCTTGATTCGGAGTAGTTCCAAGCCTGAAAATGCACTGAAACTTCAGTCTTCGTCCGTCTGTCCTACCGGTTACGTTGCGCGCTCCTCTTTAAACAGTTTCTCGCGTGAACTCTCTTCTTTCGTTCTCGTGTCTTTCTTTTATTGAAATGCACTTGGTATTTTTTCGTAAAAAATTTACTAGACTGGACTCAGTTACTGCGGATATCTGCCGGTCATCTTCAAACGAGTGAAGGGGAGAATCTTGTAAGTGTTTTTTATTTTTTGCGTGAAATTTTAAAACTATCAAAAGATGGGTTTGTGTTGAATTGAGAGCATATGGCGAGAATTTTTTTCTAAGAATCACTCTTTGATCTCGATGGTCAATGATCTTTTTAATTGACTCTTTGATTTTCTCTCACTTTATCTCTATTGGCAATTAAATTGTTGCGTGGCGCTAAAATTCACAGTCAATTAAAGCTTTTCATTAAAGAAAAACATTATTTTTAAACCCATGTGAAACAAATTGAAATTTTCCCCTTGAGGATGTCATCTGTCATCTCAGACTTCGACTTATTTTTAACTGGATAAAAATATTCTTTAAAACATGACACCCAATGATTCATCTCACTTTTTTTCTTTGGCCTATTCAAATTTAGTACCACCATCTGAATTCTCTCTCACCTTTTGAAAATTTCACAGTTAAATTTAATTGTTTTCCAAGGTTGCTTCTGGGTGTCTTCCGAATAAATTCCAGACCTTGCATTTGAACGGAAATCGGAGCCGGATCTGCGTCATTTCGAATCGGAGACGAGTGCTTTTGATCTTTTCAAATGAATATACAAGAGTCAAATTTCACAAGTAAACACCCTGTGTAGTATAATGACGTGTTATTTCAGCCTATAAATCCAATCGGTTAACCTGCCGCTGTTAAGATTAAATTCCAATTTTTTTCACACTTTTTCCAGCTCAAACTTAATGGCTTTTTTTGGTCCACTCGTTATCGGTTGGCTAAATTTATCCTCAACCTCAAAGGTTCGGTTTTTATTTATTTTTGCTTCACAACACCAACTTTTCCATCGAAAATTTCCAATCCTTAATGGTCAAAAATTCGTAGCTGTTTTCCCTGTCAAATTTGCGAGAGTATTAAGTTGGCAACAGAGAAAAGTTTGTGTCGTTAAACTTACGATGATCGTTTTAGGGCGAAAAACAGGAAAAAGCGGGAATGCGACGTAATAATTGATATTTTTTTTAGGGCGGAAATTTTCTAAACTGGGTTAATTAATTTAAAGTCACCAGGAACTTGATCTGGATATACGGACTTAAATTTTTAATATATCCGCTTTTAAACAATAATAAAATAACATGAAATTGGGGAAATGTTCCCATTGTAATGGCCCTCGATTTATCAAAGTAATAAATAATTAGTTGTTCATATAGAGGCAAATCTGGTTCAGAGAACCAATTTAAAATTCGAAACATTTTTTTTTAACGAAACTCGTTAGGTAGGTATTTAATGTAGCAAAAAGTGGCAAAAATAGTAAGATTTTCATTAAAAATTGAAAACGTTCGATATCAAGCTGTCAGGAAACTGACGATCAGATCGGCTATTTATATACTTTATAAAATCCGAAATTTGTTCATATTTTTTATTCTTGGCCCTGAAACACTACTTGGGCCAATGCCTTTTAGAACGGTAATCGATTGATTTCTCGAATTGAAACTAAAATTTTAAGTAGCCTCCCGAAAAAAATCTGATGGCGTTAAATCACAAGGTCCCAATGGTCAAGAATGTCGCCATATTGCAATATAAAGGAACATTCGAAGTTCTCATGCAATAAATTCAGTGTTTTGCACTAATAATAAGTCAAGAACTGTTTAAACCCATGTGTTTGTGAGATCCATCCCATACATTCCTTTCGCGTTTCCGGAAAAATACCATCCAATAATAGAGCGTAAAATGTATACCACATAGTGAATTTCTAGAAATCGAAATTAACCAATGTATTTTCAGTGGAGTTTTTCTGTTCCAATTTAGTGAAATTAAGCAGCAGATAAAAATGAGTATTGTCATTAGAAAAATATGAAATGCAAGTCCCTCTTTAAACTGCTTTAGAGTCTAGTCAGTAATTGCACGACAGCGCCTGTGGTCATTGAGGCACGACCCAACGCATAAATTCCTTGAGTGGAGGTCGGAAACATTTAACTTCTTAAGCTCAACGTGGAATAAACTGTTTTTGATTCAACGAATTTGCTTTTCAAATGCCAGATCAGTTTACCACCTGCAACCAATAGCAGACAAGAAATTTTGCGTATAGCATAGCGAGATATGCAAACATTTGTAAATAACTTTATTCCAAGGAGTTCCAAGAATAATAGAACTGATCTAGAATTATAGCTCTTTACTAGTACTGAGTTATATTATAATTTTTAAAACATACAGTGCATGATTAGAGTGATTTTTTAATACTAGTGATCTATTACCTGAGTACACCTAGGACAAAGCGTTACACTTGCCATATTCATATATGCCCCGTTCAGCATAAAATCAGTTGCACGTCACGGTTCAACAATGACGTTAATGACGCACAGCGTTGCTATTCATCGGATGTTTTCTTTTTTGAGACTGAAATGTCAATCGAGTTCAAGTAATTAGGTGATAAATAAGTGATTTTTAACGAAATTTAATGGCAATATATTCCATTATCACGTTCTTGTTCGAAATATGTAATTAAAGGAGCTACGAATTCCTCGCAGCGACTATTTAACTATTTCGGCGTATTTTGAAGGTGTAACTAATTTCGTAGTACCAAGTCATATACAGAATTCTGTGTTCTTAGAAGAACAATTATCTTTTGAATATTTAAACTCACAAAATTCAAAAATAAGCTCAAAAATAATTTAAATGCTGTTAACGGTTTAAATGAACGCCTAAGCAAATTATAACCTAGATTTACTTGTAACATTTGCCCGATTTCGTGGAAATAATAGCGACAGCAGTTCGGGAATTTCTGAGTAACCAAAAATACAAACTAAAAAATATATGCATTATTATTTATGCAGATCAATTAAGTTTTAGAAATTTGTAGTGGTAATAGTCACGTCATAATCGTAGGTGTCGTAACTGATTTTATACTAAACAAGGCATACAAATATTGCTAAGTAATATTGGGACAACATTACTTACAATGTAAAAAGCGGACTTAGCAATATTACAAATAATAGTCCAGCAATATTGTAGCCATTTTTCGTGTTGTGATAACTAAAAATAAAAAACAAATGCGTTTAAGTGGTAATTAAAAAAAACTAATAGCACTTACGATTATTGCATGAACAGTGATCAAATCATAGTTCGTACAATAAGAAATTAATGAAAAAACACATTTTGAATCAATACAGTAACAGAATGGTTCTAAAAATGGTTTTTTATTAATTATGAACTGTATCGTGGTATTGAGTAACGGTATAAATTGATACAATACTTTTTACTATAATATGGTTACGATTTATATATTAGATTCATATGTACGTTTGTGGTTCTTTTAATTATCATTTATCACATTGATGCTTCAATATTTTAGTCGTCCGGTATAACAAATCAGTAATATGAGAAAATCACAGTAACTATTTAGAACGTGATTTAAAAATTTCACTATAACTCAGTGCTAGTGAAAAACCAGTTCTACAACGATTTGTGCTCCTATAGAACATAACAATATTGCTGTAATATTTCA
Source organism: Hypothenemus hampei (assembly GCA_013372445.1). NCBI lineage: Eukaryota > Metazoa > Arthropoda > Insecta > Coleoptera > Curculionidae > Hypothenemus > Hypothenemus hampei. Next base: position 91,884 of record JABRWK010000043.1, read on the forward strand.
AATAATATTCCAACAATATCGTAGCAATATTTCGTGCTCTATTTGATCCAACGTTGGATCAAAGCTATTATTAACTGAGAACGCCTTCTTAATTTGACAGGTGTGTCATAATTAGTTTAGTCATGCGTAACTGCCAAGCGTAGAGCGTCACAACCGTTACTAATATTATTTTTCTATGGTAAAACGTTGATTTCACTTTGGCGTTAAAAAACTTAGTCATATCGATCGAGACCTAGTTCATACATGAGCCAATTCGAACTCTACATCAATAAATGTTTATTTTATGCACTAACATTAAAAAATGACCTAAGCCTAGGCAATGACAGCTCCGAAAACGTCATTAAACAAAAGGAAATCTCTCGAAAATAACAATTCTCGATCGTAAACCCTAGATTATCCACGTAACAATGCTCTAGGGTTATTACTAGTTTATTCAACAAGATGTCAAACGAGAAGTAAACTTTTGTTATTATCTTTAGCTATTTGGTATTATAATAACAGCCATATACGAAGAAAATGAAGAAGAGGATGGGGATTAATGCAACTTTTGTCGGCTATTGTCTTCCGGATAATTTATTTTCTAGTTATCAGACTTAGCGACTGATGACAACCCAGAGATTTATAATTTACGATGGTTAAATGACTGATCCAGTTTACAGATTATTAAATATTAATGTTATTTTGTAGGTCTGTCTATTGTCATAAGAAAAACAAGATAAATCACAAAGAAATAGAGAGAGATTTAAAATGTTTCCTGAAATATTTTGAGAGATTTTCGCGTTTCGCCACGGGATTGCATTACGGCAATTTCCCGTATTGGTTTAGACCACGTTTTCTCTCTATTTTCAGACTTTCAAGCTCGGGAAAAAGAAAACTAGAAAATTACTTTTTGCAAAATGTGTATAACCAAAAAGAACTTTTTACAACAAATTCACACTTTTCACTAGAACAATTAAGAAAATTATCGACTTTTCAAATCGAGCTCGTTCTACTGTATTGAATAAAACAACAGTCATCGAAATAACAGAGACGAGTTTTTGCATTTAAACAACTCCTAATTGAGAAAAAAACAAAAGAAAATGCGATGCTTGCTTCCCTTTTTTGTGAAAATGAAATAAACGAAAACACGTAAACGAAACTAAAAATTGTGTTGTGTATGTGGGCGTTTAAAAACAAATTTAAAGAAAGAAGTCTATAACATTTTACATTTGCTTCCAATTTAATCCAGTGGCGTAAACTAGAAAAAAGTCAATGTTTTAAAAATGTAGTAAAAATATGCCATCTATATACTAAAAATATACTATATTGATTTTAATTAAATTATATCAGCACAATTCCATGTTAAATTTGAAAGTAGTTCATATAGTTCTCTAACAACATACTAATCAAACGTTATAAATTTCTCTTATTAGAGATTCCCTCTATACTGCTTTGTTCTGATTTTTCATTCAGCCAGGGCCAAAAACTTTTGACGTAACTCACATATTCCCTAGTTGCCATATCTCTAAAATTTCCCCTTTCAAAAAGAAAATTAAACTAGTTTTTGTTCAATGTTTTTAGTTATGACTAGAATGATGTGCACACGAAAAGTTTTAATTAAAACAAATGATTTTATTGAGAAATGACGTTGTTAATTTATTTATATTAAGGTAAGTATGATTGTGATAAATCGTTTATAACTAGAGAGTTAATAATAGTACTCGAATGCAACGAATGGCCAGCAGCAGGTTCTAGCGGGCTTAATAAATTGTTTCGGGCAAATTTACCATAAATTCTTGCGCATAAACGGGGAGGCACGTATAATAATTGCAACTTTAACGATTAATAAGTCAATTTTCGATAGATCGTTTGAAATTTGTTACTTTCCAGCTGAATTACGGTTAATTAATAAAATTCCTTTATAGTTGAATTCGCAACAGTCCGATGTGAAGCACAGAAGCAGGTGGTGGAAATATAAAAGTTTTTATTTTCAAAGCGAATATTATCCTTGCTTGGTGAAATTATCGGGAAACTATTTTATTAAAAAATAAAGTTTTAATTGTTCACCTTAAAATCGCAAGAAATACATAGCTTTTCCAAAGCACACTACAATATGTTCATCAATTTGAATTGAAATTGCCAATATGCAAGATCAATTCAGTTCATTAAAAGTTAAACAACTCCTTTCCATCTACCGTCTGTTGAATGCATGTCTCTAAACATGGTGTTACCCTTTCTAGTGGAAAGTATTGCTATACTTTGCATCTATCACATAATAAACATACTTTAAAAGTTCTCTCTCTTTTGAAATTCTAAAAAATACTCTCTCACTTTGTTCAAAAATGTTACATCACAACCCTTCAAACATACATATGTATGTATACATATGTATATATAATATGTATACACAGTGAGAAGTTTAACTGGAATAAATTCATTTAAAATTCAGAGATTTGTCTTTCGGAAAAATGCTCAGACACGTCAGTTTTAATTTTCGGCTGCGGATTTTTTAATCGTAAGATTATATCTACAGGGTGAGTCAAAAAGAAATTACGATAACCAAGTAAATTTTTTCAAATAGAAACACGTATTTTTTATTTCATTTTTGAATTATGTTTTAAATTTTAAGTATGTTTTATGTGTCATTTTCTATACTTAAACTCAACAATTACCGAGAAATTGACGATGGTTTAGATATCTTATTTCAATGGTAAATTCAAAATAAATAACTCAATTTCGATTTTCTAAATAACATGATATCACTTGTAACACCCTGTTGGAAAGCTCCTGTAAAATGTAAATTGACTGTGAAATTAACAAAAAAATAAATAAAAAAATGCTTTTAAATAAAAAAAAGTAAAGTAGCAAACCTTGCTTTCTTATTTTTTTATTATTAGTAAGCGTATAGGTCATGAAACATACTTAGAATTTGAAGCAGAATTCAAAAGCGAAAAAACGTTTTCACTTAAAAAAATTAAGTTGGTTGTCATAAATTATTTTTAGGTCACCCTGTATGCATGAATTTACCATAAAAAATCGCAGACTAAAATTTAAAATTAACGTATTCAAGTATTTTTTCGAAAAACAAACCTCTGAATTTTACATGAATTTATTCCAGTTATAGTCCCTACTCTGTAATATAGTATATGTATAGTACGTATTATCTAGTATAGTATATTATATGTAGTCTTTTACTTCTGCATAAACCAAATATAGTTTGCAAGAATGTAGTTCAAATATGAGCAGCCATGAAGACAGCAACGTTCGTTCGATTTTCTCTCCGAGTTCTCTCCATATTTCATCTTTCGTTAATTAGTTTTCATTTTTCCAAATATAATACGATCAAAAATCTATAGAAACTTTATCACAATTAAAAGCAAGTTTACTTGAAAAATCAATATTATATGCATTACAGCGACAAAGACAAAGTTATTTTCTTACATAACAACATTTTTGTTCTATTAATTCTTCTGTATCTGCCTTACTATCTTGATTTAACACCAACAAACTTTGTAATTTGTTTTATTACAATAGGTACACTTTTGTAGTTGTGTATGGTTCAGCGAAAACTAACATTTAAACATTGAAGCTATCAATAAGATGAAATGTATAATAAAGGTGCAAAATTAGACAAATCTGGACCCTTATCCCCCCTTATATTTGCACTTTTTTATCTGCTTATAAACGAACAATAATGGCTATATCCTTATAACAGTTTTCTCAAATTATTGACTTGAAATCAGTTCATATTTAGCACAAAGAATCGATTTGGTATACAAGGAAAACTCCTTCCATTGAAAAGCCGTCTCCCTTCTGGAAATGGTCCTTTTTGTCATCGACATAAACACGTTTAGTATTGAATGATTTACGATGAAAAGGGCTTTTTTCTGTTGGGAGTTTTATGGACGACATGAGTAAGACACCCAGGTGATATGTAGATATTCTTATTCAAGACGGAAACTCCTCAGAGATGGGGAAAAAGGTTTCTTTCAAGAGAATCATTTACTTTTTTATGGTTGAAGAAAAAATATATACTATCTACCAAAACTAATTAATTAGAAAACTTGAAAAAAAAGTGTCTGTCGTCAATTGCAAATTTCTTTCGCATCAAAATGGGGCTGGGTTGGTTTTCGTAATTAATCAAGCTATGACGGCATCGTTTGTTTAAGCCGTCCCTGGAAAAGATTGAGACTTTGCCCCGGAGACGATTTATAAGTTATTTGCCGGGCAATTAATCTTGCTCGAAAAAAAAACTTTGACTTTTAAAGTAGGCAACACACGTTTCATTTCATGGCTTTATCCAAAAGAAAATTGACAGAAGATAGTCAGCACAATGGATGATCACATAAAGAAATCCTGTGGGGAACGTTAAATACCATATTATGTTTTCTCACTCCCACTTCAGTTAATCTGCTTTCAATATTGAATCGAATAAACACAGAAAGATTGATTGAAACCAAATAGTAATGTTAAAGTAAACCCACGGACACGCCACTGAATCCTGTGTTGTCAAAGGGAACTAGTATTCGTATAGCGCTAGAGCGCAATGATCGGTTTTTCGTTTATTATCATTTGAATTTAGCTATCTTCACGGCTGTGGTGCTTCTAAAGCGCTTGGAACTGACATGATATTTTCAGAAGAGGAAAAGAAAGAGAGATAGAAGGAGAGCCATCCCATGGGGAATATTCGCTAGTTTAAAATGAAATTTTATCAGTATAACGTGTCTCAGATGGGAAAACAGTCGGACGAGGAAGTGACAAGGCATTATTCCGTCGAAAGAATGATAAATCATCGGGTTGCTTACCCGAATCGAGTAGTTTCAAACGTCATGTTACGATACAAGCAGGATTTTTTTATTCTTAGCAAAAACGTTATGGTAGTGAGGTGGTATTTTAAATGGCCACCCTAATATCAAATTTAACTCTAAGTGACTTTTTATCTTAAGAATGTTTTGTCTGAACCATTATGGAATACTTTTAAGTATTTTCAATACTGGACAAGCCAGAACAAAATTTCAATTCTAAAAATGTACAAGTATTTTTGTATAGACAACTGACAATTTTCATTGGCCTGAAAATTCCTAAAAATGTATTTGTTGTTAGCAAAACCAGACTTGAATCAATATCATTTTTGAAGAAAAGTTATATTTAATAAAAGCACAACACTTAAAAAGACTAATTTTACGAAATCCAGTTCTCTATAAGCCAGATTTAGTGCCGAGTGCTTTTTAAAACGTTCTTATCAAAAATAACATTTTTTTTATAGAAACTAAGGTTCCTGTTCAAATATTGAAGGCAACTTTTATTTTTAGATTAAAAACAATGTTGTACCATTACAAGTTGTTTTTATCTAAAAACTAGATATTGTATGGAAGATCAAATCGAGGAGTTTGTCGTACAACAAATCGGGCCCTTCGTACCTTTTTCGAATCGACAAAAAAACGCAATTTAATTTCGTTCCTCGGTCTCCGAATGATTTATTCCTTTTGAGCCACGAAAACCCTCTCTTTCTTCAATTCGAAGCAACGTCTATTATATGAAACTCTCTAAGTCTCTCTTTCTCTCTCTCTTACTCTGGCTCGCGTGCCATCGAGATAAAATTACATTCTGCTTCTGCGAGGGACGTTTTGCCGCAAAAGCAAACTTCCCGCATTGAAGTATGACGTGCCGCGAGCAAACTTTGACCGAAACAACAACATGCACTCCTAATTGCAAATCCCCATTTAACCCATTGTCGAATTACATTAGAGATTCACACGAGTTCTGCTTCTAGTTCATGGCGTCTGACAGAAATGTCAGAAACTTTAGAAGAAGGTGCAATGTCTGATGGGATGTCTCTATTCGGCGTTTCACTTTATAAAAGAAAATTCCAACGTGTGTTGTCACACCGTTCTTCATAGAACAGACATGTTTTTTTTGTTAATGAAATTCAAGAAGTTACAAAATCATTAGAGAAAATGGAAACTTCATTGCAGGTCTAATGAATTGTAAATGTAAATTTCGAAGTCTTAGTTCAATTGTTCAGCTCGGCTGAGAAGTTTAAAATACAAAAGCATTTTCTTCTGTATAAAATATACCACAAATAATTGCAATATACTACCAACTGCACCGATTAATATCAGATAAGTGTTTTATCATTAGTTAAAGTTATTTAAAGCAATGAGAATACCGTAACTTTGATTTACTCTAGGAAACATAATGAGTGGCTAAAACAAAACAAACTTTAAATATCGATTCCATTAAAACATCACTCAAACGAATGTTTATTGACCGATCCTCGTAAGTTTTTGAAAACTTACGAAGGGAAAGTCAGAAATACGAACTTTTTGACGAGCAGTTTAGAATGGAAGAGATGTTTGCGCTTTAAATTAGATTCGGGACGTGATTAGAGGAAAAATTTAATGTTGGCGTAAATCTGCCCTCGCAAAAGACGTTTTAGGAAATTGCTAAATTGGCGATTTCCCTTCCTCGTGGAGCTTAACCCGATTATGAAGCCAGGCTCTGGCTTTTTTTATAGAATTTTTGTTAAAAAAATAAAATAAAAAGAAATTATAAACAGGAAACATAAGATCATGGTGAAAATGAGTGGAAGACCAGAAAAGGCGTTTTTACAAATTATTTTTGACAAATTTTCCGCAAAGGGACCCATTAATCATATAGAATGAGGCTTTGACTCGTAAATTTTTAAAAACGTTTAAGAGTTAATAATAAATCACAGTGGAAAAGCGGGACGACTTACAACATACCTATGAAAGTTTCAGGGAAACTTTTAAAATCCTCTTCGTTAGGATATTTATTCTTCAAAAAGACTTGTTTAGGGCTTTGCTAGGACAGTGGGATTTTTCTTGTAAATCGGGAAATTTTCCAAAGTTGAATTCTTCCTAAAATTTTAAAGAAAAATTCAATCACCATTCCAGAAACTCGCATCTATTTTATGTAAATGAAACGGGCTCAGACGAACGTATGAAACAATAGTTTACAGGAATTTATCAGGATTAAATCTTAATCCGCGAAATTTGCATCCGAGGGTCGAAACCACGGGAGGCGAACGACAAAACGGCATAATAATTGGTTATTTGGGATCTTGTTTTGCATAGATATAAGACACGGCATTGAAGGAAAGGTCTAACCCGATTCAATGCAAATTATTCAATTTTTTGTGCGTATTGTACATACATATGTATTTATCTAACCACGAGATAGGCTCCAAAAGCTTTAGGCCTAACCATATTCCAGAAATAATTAAAATTAAATTTCGACAGCCCCATAATGTATCAGACAAAAACAAAATAGACAAATGACAATTGAACCAATTTGCGCAATTGTTTTTTGCATGAAAAGTCCAGCAATTGATGTTTTATAAATGTACAGGTACATGGCTGTGTATTTGTTTATACAAACATTTGAGTTCTATTATGACCAACATTATTTCTATGTACATGGATTTGGACTTTTCTCTCTTAAAAATCATAAAATATTGATGCCTGAAGAACCCTCATTAATGTTTAAAACTACGAGCAAGTTGAGAAAAGCAAATTTACCTGTGTTGTATATTTGTTATTTTTTGTTTTTGTTATTTTATTTACCACCAAAAAGACAAAGGCGGCACTTTTATTTGCTTTTTTTCTTTGCTGGAGAAGCAACATTTTAGGGGGATTTCCACAAAAACACGAAACGTTGTCAAGGATAGTCCGCCCGCTTTAAATTTCATTTAAAAGTTCGATTGGATTCCAGTAAAGTATTTAAAACAAAAAGAAACTCTCTCCTGCACATAAAAACAATTTTTTTCTGTTTCTTTTTAATTTTTTCTCAAAATACAAGAAAAAACTAGTATAAAAAATCATGCATTTAAAATAATGCACTTCTTAGTGCCTATATCTACTGAGTGTTGAATTTTAGCCATTGTTCACATTTAATCTAGTTCAGGACCGGTTAAGCAGACCATTAATTAGTATTTTACCCAAATAACCCGAAAATTTTGAACCTTTCATCCAGATTCCACGGATGAAAAGTGAAAATATTTCTGGACCAGTGCGTTAGTGTTTTTCTTTTCTGACCTTCTCGCTTTTGTTTGAGCCGCTCGCGCACTAATGGAGGTTTATTTACAGACAAGATCCCCTGTCTGGAACATCTACACTCGGATATTTAGAAGCAAACAATTTCAAGTCCATATCCAGAATTTCTCTTTTAAAATCGTTAACTTTCTTTTTTAGATTCTCCAAAACCATGGTGATTCTACGAGGGTTCTCTCCGCAAATATCAAGTTTCGGATTCTAACTTTATTGAAACGTGTTTGAAAGCCATTCAAGCTGGCTGTGACAATGAAATTGTGGAAGGTCCTGGCCAGGAACAGTCACGTCTATACAAATGGCGTGGGTCAACCCGTTCCTGTTGTCAAGGCCCACAAAGTACCGACCATCGAGTTACATGGTAAGAGATTATTATATGTATAGAGTACTCAGCATATACAAGGTAAGTTATAATTAGGATTACAAACTTCAGTAGTGGATTCTTTAGTTTCTTATTAAAATCATAGTCTGAAAGTGTTTCATTATGAAAATACAGAATGTTAAAGATTTATTTAAAAAATGAAAATTTATTAATACCTCCAAAAATAAATGAGATATTTATTGTTAGATAAAATTTTGCAATTTTGACAATTAAATACAATCATTTTTTTTATGTATAACCAATAGTTTTAGTTTCACCAGCGATGTTATACGGGCACGTCTCTAGATGTTTAAAAAAAAGGCACACGACAATTTTTTTCTGAAAATAAAAATTATTTTGGATATCCCATTCAATTTAGAAGATATATGCTCTCTTAATATTTTTTTGTCAGATACTTCGTTTCCAAATAAAAAAAATAAAAACGATATACGTGCATTTTACCAGTTTAAAAAATCTTAAACTTTTGCCTTGAGAAACTAAAATTATTGATTACACATAAAAAAAATCGTCATAGTTAACTGACGAAAAGTGCAATTATTTTTGGAGATATTAACAATGTCTAATTTTTGAAAACCACATATTTTCGTAATAAAACACTTTCGGACTATAGGTTCAATAACAAATTAATAGTATTTTCGTTCAAAGAATTCACTTCTGAAACTTCTAAAGTTTGTACCTGTAATTATAACTCGCCCTGCATAGAAATCGTGGAAATTGTGAACATAAGAACAACGTTGCATTGCATTTATTTTTAAAATAACTAAATTAAAAATACGAAGCATAATTAATAATATAAAGTTTTAAACCATCGCATAAAATGGTCTCCATATCATGGAGAAAAACTATTTTTTGTCTATTTTTCGTGATATATGGAACCGAATAAAGTTTTCGCTTTCGTCTCACATCCTTGTAATAAAGCGTATGTCGGTAGCGCTCGAAAGTTTCACTCCCTCATGCCAAAAATATGGAAAAAGTCGCCTGTGTGCTTCGAAATGGGCCCGCGATTCGAATTTACATACCATTGAGAGGGTGATTTACTGTTTTGAAGCTTTTTTTCTTTCCCATCTCAGCTCATATTGTATTGTCTTTTAATCGATTTGCATATAAAAGTTACTTTATTTATTGATAGGAATCTAAAGTGCCTAGATACGGATATAAGCTAAAAAAAGGCTACTATCCTCCCCGCCCAGTTACCTGCTATGTGATGTACACACGTGCATCATAAATCTAAATTTTGACGTCCGGACCTCGTGGTAATTTAACACGACGAAAATAATTATACACGCGAACCAGGCCTGGAAACACGAATTTTTCTGATTTGTAGCATCCCCGACGACATCGGCCTTGGTAGCAAATCAAGTCTAATTTGTGCTAGACCGAAATTAGGAGGAGAAACAGATTCTTCTACGTATCATAAATTATCCTTATTCTTGTATAAAAATGTAATTTTGACACGCACTTTAAAACGCATCAATCAAAACGCCTTGTCTCTGTGCCGCGTTTTTTTTTCGAAAATTTCATTATGACGTTCCTTTCTTCTTTCCTGATGAGAAACCCTCTAGGTTCGAAACGTATGTGTGCGCTATAAGCGACATTATAACTGGAAATTTCACGTGATAAATTAAACGTTATTGCCTCGGTTAGCGTACATGTGGTAGTTGAAGAATTTTTTCAACTACAGCAAAAAAGAAAAAAAACCAATTAATGATTTTTATATGGCTCGGAATCCGGTTAGTAAAAGGTCTTTCTGTTGAATGTTTTTCTTTTTTTTTCTTGCAGAAACGTCTACGAAATAAAAGTTTCTATTTTATTTTATCCAGAACTGTTAAGTCGAATTTTTAATTGATTTATAAAAGACAGATGTTGCGGCTTAAGAAGTTGCCCGTGGAAACTCGAAATATTAACCCTCGCCTGGATTATTTAGTCGAAATCTCCGGGAAATTGTTGAAAAACAAAGGGCTCGAGACAAGGGATTTCTTTTTGTTCTTGTTCTTCTTTGGAAAACTTTCCTGGCGATTCTCTAATTAACAGGTTCGATTTAATTAAGTAATAAAGTTGTCAACTTCCAACCCGGTAAAAAACAGAGTGCAACAATTTTTAATTGAAAGTTTTTTAATTCCATTTCAAGCATTACAACAATATTGCATTCCGATATGAAAACTATGTTAGCTCAAAAAATACTCTTTTTGAAAACGTCGAAACACTGATTGACGTACAGCAAAATGTTATAACAATTTACTATTTTCTTTGATTTATCTTTTGGAGATCCCTCAAGATATTATTAAATCAGTTTAGTTGGTTTATGGAATTTCGTTCGTAGAATTCGAAATGGCGACTAATTAAAAAATTACAATTTTTGAGTTAGAACATTCTCTCAGTTCTGGGTGTGCGACATGTATATTGCCCATGAAAAAATCTATTTGATCACGTTGGATTGTCGCTAACAATAATTGTTATGTATTTCTTTTGATATAAATTTAAGGATGTGAAATAGAACATTAAAATTCTGAAGGATCAAAGTCCAATACACAAAGCGCCATGTGAAACTGAAAACTCAAAATTGAGGAAAATGCGACATATAACAGTGTAACTCTAAGGTAACGAATTAACATTTAAATAACATTTTGCATTGTCTATACTTGACAACAACGTCTAAATAAAATAAATTATTTATTATTTGTAACTGATCTTAAAAATTGTAAATAAAAAAAAAGAAAAATACGACATACCAACAAAATGTAGCAATTCCCATCAATTCCATTTGATTACGATAATTAATAGATTCAACGGTAAATCATTTTTTTTAATTGCTACGTTGACACTTGCCCTGTCAATTACTAGAAGCTAATATAATTTCCTTTGATGCTTCAATGTTTCGACACGGCCCAATTAATGACATGGGATTTGTGTGATTTTTAATTTTTAATTTTTTCTACCACATTGGGTGGATGAACTGGTTACATACATCAAATGAAACTGGTTTATTTAGGGGACTCTTGAAACGCTTTTTATGAGGGTGAAAAACAAATTAATAAATTTTGAGGTCGATCGTATGCGAGTAAATAACACGTCACTAATTAAATCAAGTCAACCAAATAACCAGATTTACGTTGAACAGTTAAAATAGTCTATTATGGCCGGTATCATGGTCGATTTCCTTAAAAACAATTTTAAAAAGCTTCACAACCCATTGCGAAAATTCATTAGAAGACAGAGCTGTCTTTGTAAAAGGGGCTTTTCTCTCCATTACACTTGTATTAAACTCGTTGACATCTATTTGGAAACGCGATCTAAACCATTCATTGTTAATAAACAAGTTTTAATGCATTGTGGTCCGTTCTATTGAACTTAAAAGCTCCATAAACAATTTTTTTTCGCCTTGTTTGCGTTCATTTTTATTTCAGGGAAAAAATGGCACTTTATTTTTGTTGACACACAATTAAATACGAATTTAGTGGGATTTCGAGAGTGAAACAAAGTCTTGTTTCTGTGTGCTTTTTCCTTGTCGAGTAGACGAAGAGAGGTGACAATGAAATATGCCTCCCTAATTACTTTATACAGAGCGTTTGACTGTTTTTGAAGACCATGCCATATAATAGGACGTGGAGTGTTAGGATCAAACATTCTGTGTTTTATCGATTTTCTTGTGGAATTTTTATATATGTATAACAAGAAGGGAAGGAGAGAACGATAACAGAGGAAGATTCTTAAAAAATTGAAATTCCTCTCGTTGGCACAGTTTATTTCCAAACGAAAAACATGTCAAAAAGCCTGTCTATCCAGTCTGTCGCTTGATTTGAATACGAATTTCTTTTCTATGGAGGCTTAATTAAACCCTCGTCCATTTTTCGCCTTAATTCTAATCTAACCGCACAAATTTCCTTTATCCTGTAACGTAATCAAACTCTTGCAGGATGACTGTCAACTAAATTAACATTAAATAAACCCAATCTCTCATCTCACCTGGAGCGTTTAAGTATTTTGGAAGGTGGAAAAGTGCCATATAACCGAACCTTTTACCCAGGACTAAAAAGGGCCACAGGGTTCGTAATTTTAAATACATATAGTATATTTTTGACCTTAATTCAATTGATTTAAGAGCCCCTTCTGTTTTTACATTCAATTTCAATATGGACAGTTTATGGAAACTTGATATAATAATATTTTAATATTTTAATTGTAGAAATCGGATATACGAGCACCTGGGAGTGAGATAAGGTCCTTAAAAAAGATTACGAGGGTCGCATCGTGCGAAAGGGTCCATGAGCAAATTAATAATTTTATTTAAAGTCTAATTGAGTCGTTTATTAAGCGAGATTAGAACGGAAGGGTCCTTCTTTTTACACGGACCTTTCTCATTTTTATATATTTTTTTTACTTCCGAGTGCTTCCACTTAATTTTTAAATAAAAAAAAAACAGATTTCACTTTAATTTGCTTGCACAGTCGTTGAAACTTAAGTGTGTCATATAACATAACTCTGGATAATGTATTTTCCAAAACAATGACTAACGTCAATGAATCCATTCTTAATTGCCTTGATATCTGACANAAAAGTGAATAACGTCAAGACCATTAGATCTAGAAATTTGTGGTTTTCTACATATTTTAAAATTGAAATATACTACTCATTGAAGAAAAATAAGATTTTAGCTATTATTGATTTTGTACGTATATATTTGAATTAAAAATTTTAAAATTCAAACATGGCTAAATTAATTTTTTTTAATGAAACCATACGTTTTTTATTACCAAACTTATTGTAATAATCAATTTGTTATATAAATGTTTTGTTTAATGAACTATAGCCCTATTTGTATTAGTTTTAAAGATATTCCAAACGAACACAAAAAACATAGTTTTTATATGTTTTAATGTACATATCAAATTATTTATTGATGTTTTTTGAACAGACTTAATGATGTGATGGATTAAATTATTTACTTTTCTTAATTGCTCAAAATGTTTGCCATCCTGCTCTAAATATATGTATAACTAATCTTTGCTTAAATTACTGTTCAAGTTTTTGTCAGAAAATTGGGGTATGACAAAAGGAAACGCACGAGTGCAAACGCCACCTCGTATAGAAAATGTAAAATTTAATATTATGCAAAACTTGTTATTTCTGAGTCCCAGCCCACTACGCAGTACGAAAAAGAAATCTCTTTGAAAGAAAAATTTTGAAAAAATGGAATAGTAGAGGAAGAATTCAAAATGGCCCGTAAAATTACCTGATTTGTCTTTCTTCTAGTTTTTCTTGAAAGATATTTTATAAAACTGATGTATGCATTGAAACCAACTACAAAAGAAGACACGCAACAAGGAATTCGCAATTCGTTTTCTTCTGTGACACCCTGAATGTTACAAAAAGTTAAAGAATGTTTTGAGTAAAAATTAGTTGTGTGTGGAGAACATGACAACAAATATTTTCAACAATTAAGAAAAGTAAACCATTAAATCCATACGATCATTAAATTTGTTTGATAAACTTTGAGAAATAATTTAATATATTCCTTAAAATATACAAAAAATATACTTTTTGTATTTGTTTGGAATATCTTTAAAATTATGGAAACAGAGCTATAGTTCATTAAACAACAACTATAGGAAATTGAAATTGATAAATTGAATTTTTTATATATTTATGGTATTTACCATAAAAAAAATAAGTTAGATTTGTTTGAAATTCATAAATTTAATTATCTACATACTTACTAAACCAACAATAAATAAAATATCATTTTTTCGAAATGAGTAGTCTTTCGGTCTTAAATTATGTACAAAGACATGATTTACAAGATATCATGGTCTTGACGTTTGTCACTTTTTATCAAACATCTACTTTTTTAGAAAAAGTTGAATAACAGAAAAACTGCGCCTTGAACACCTCATGCTTGATACAGAAAATCATATTGTTATTTAACAAGGAATACAAATTTGAACATAAATACGATGGTTTCCGTGAAAAATAATCTCTTAAATGTGGTATCTTTTAACAGATTGTTTAAATAATTCTAAATTGTAGACTCTGTAGACCTAAATATTGCCAAAAAAAAAGGTTTCTCGAAAAATAGTATTACCGTGTAATCTTATAAATAGATGAAGCAAATTATAGAAATGTCAAACTGAAAATTTGAAGTCAAAAGTGACATTTTCATTTCAAAAACTTCTTATTGTCTTTTTGTGTGCTTGCGATCGAACAACTATTACTCAACTATTGAAATATCGCGTCCCACTTTTCGAGTCAGCCCACTTTTTCCACCTTAACTTCCCATTAACCGTAAAAATATAACGCTCACAGAACCGACCAGGAATAGCGTCGCAACTCTTCCACTACGAATATACGGACGTCCAAAAATAAACAGGTTCGACGCTGATCCGCACACGCCGGCCAAACACTTTTCGAGTTCGAGTCCGAGATCTCAGAAAGCGTCGCGACGCGCGTGGAAAAATATGTTCGACGAAGCGAATGAAAAATCGTCACTTTCGAAATGGAGTTTTAAACTTTAAACGTTGGTACAAATGACGCGCAAACGAGAATGTATTTGGTGCGGGCATACAGTTTTCCTCCGTTGTAGATAATATACGTACCTACGTGAAAAGTTAAAGTTTGTATGTTGGATGTTGTAAAGATGCTATGGCAGAAGTTTCTTAAAAAAAAATAGAATAGAAGTGATTTGCACTGATTGTGAGTGGGATTCAGACCTATTAGTTCGTTTTGTGGAAGAAAATTAGCGTGTCTCTATTTGAAATAAGTTTTCCCGGAAACTTCTAGTTGATCCTCATTTCGCCAAAAACAGAATAAAACTTTCTCTACTACATCTCTTACGACCTAAAGGTCTTTTCTTGAGTCAAATACGAACAAAACAATAAAGGAATAGCTGCTAATCGCACATTAAAGTGCCATTTCATTCCTTTGATAATAGCCATTAGTCGCGCAATAAACTATTTAAAGTTTTTTTTAATCACAACAGCGGTTTTCCTAATGGGAAAATAGCTAGTAATCACACGCAAATTAGATTTGTTTACGTTCAGGCTGGTTGTCTATACCATAGACTTTTTTGGAAACATGTATTTCTTTTGATATCTATAAATTGCACATTTGCTTATTTCTACATGTTTGCTATATGTGTTCCTAAAAATGTCCTATCACTTTGTGGGCTTTTGAACCGTACCTTTTTTTCTGCACAACATCTAACATATACCTTTAAGGTGTAGGTACCATGGGAAACAAAAGTTTTCCTATGAATTGTTTACGTTCGTCAAACTTTTTAAAACTTGTTTTCACTGACAAAACTAACTTTTTAAACTCTACCCCAAATGATAAATTGAAAATAAAACTTTTATATCCAGAGACAGTTTTATGACCACTTTGTAGTATTAAAAACGCATCAGGACGTTCAAAAACTTTTACTCGCCGAAACTTCTCTGTATTATATGTTTCCCATATCTTCTAGAAATAATGCAGGAAAGTAGCAAGTCGTTGAATGCATTTATAATTGAGTTATACCTGCCGACACATCTTCTCCCTCCCCGTTTTTGTTTTTTTTTTCCAAATGTTTATTCAGGAGAGAACTCGTATAGAAGGCAAGTCGAATTTCGAATACTCCTGCTAGTTTAAAATAAAATAACTCTCGCAACAGCAGTAGCGGCAGTCAATTTAAGCTATTATTAGCCCCCTAATTTAAACATTAAGGAAACTGAGTGGCCCCCCATGTTTATTGTTTCATTTTTTCATAGAGAACATCCAAAGAAGGTGAAATGGAGAGGTTAATGGGTTTATTATGCTAAATTAGCAATGGGAGGTATTCGAAACTTGCCTTCTGAAAGTTCGTTAAGACTAATTTATTGGACACCTCCAATGTTCGAACTTTATGCGATTCATTTTAAGGGGTATTCGAATTCGAATTGCTGATTCTCGAGAGCTATCCAAATATGGATCGTTGCATAAATAAATATGGCCGTTTGAAAAACCACAATGGAATGTTTCCGTTTTTCAATGACTAATAAATGTTTTTGCACCGTTGTGAAGACGTTTTTAGGAAACAAATGCAAAAAACTTCTAAACCTTTTTGACAACAAAACTCTATGCAAATCCACAAAACAAGGAAAAAACCCTCAGAATGCTACTCAAGAGGGTGGAGAACGGGAAAAACAGCCGTACCAAAGCCGTTGTTTGCCACTTTTGTTCGAGCCGAAAACAACGACGAGGAAGCCGAAATTGGCCCCGACTCACGGGTAAAGTTTCCCTCGTAAACTACACTCGATTCAACAAAGTAGCTCCATTATTGCGAAGTTTCCGTTTTCAGTTCGCATCTTCCATTTCCATATATAATTAATTGTACAAGAGAAAGGTAAGAGGATAACGTATAGATCACTTCCGTGCGTATTTCCCTTGCCCTGTTGAACAGGACTACGCATACAAAAAGTTTTCCCGAATTTTCTTTTTTTTCTTATTCAGATCAGCACTAAGCAATTAACTAGCGATTTATAAGAACATTAACACATGAAAAGGAGCAGAAAACCAAAAGAATAAAGAACAAACCTTAGATCGAATCTATTAGTAGCTGGTCTTAAGGGGTTGTGCAAGTTCAACATCATGTTGCCATCTTCCGAAAAACCATATATGTACATATTTGTAACATAGCATTGAATTCGTACTGATATGTCCTTTAGACATCGAGGCCCTGAAAAATAAAAACTAAAGTGATAATTGTGAAGGAACTACATTTTTTTAAGAACAAAGTTTATTTTCTAAGCTTCTTATTAAAAAAATTATCTTCCTATAAAATAAATGAAATTTACTATATGTATAAGGTGGTCCACGGTATAACTGATATATATTTTTTATTATATTTTGTTTTCTGTAAAAAATGACCATTGATTATTTTCCTATAAAAATGCTTAAAAACATATTCATTGAAACTCAAATTATTCATAATATTTTTATCAAAAAAAATATCATTCCACAAAAATATTATGAAAAATTAAATTTCGAATATAAAAATTTAATAAGCACTTTTTTATAGGAAAATGTTCGGATGTCGTTTGTAACAGAAAACGAGATATGAGCTTGCGATAGAGATTAGCCGATACGCCCTAAAGTCAATTGTAACTAGCTTGTAGGTTACAAACAGTTAAAGCTAACATTGTAAATTGATATTAAAGCAACTGTTGGTTTCGGTGTTACTGAAAAATTAAGGTACATATGATTTG
Source organism: Hypothenemus hampei (assembly GCA_013372445.1). Taxonomy (NCBI): domain Eukaryota; kingdom Metazoa; phylum Arthropoda; class Insecta; order Coleoptera; family Curculionidae; genus Hypothenemus; species Hypothenemus hampei. Next base: position 109,529 of record JABRWK010000043.1, read on the forward strand.
TCGTTATTTTTTTGTCTTTTTTTTTCTCCTGAAAGTTGCTTGGCCAGTGCGGTCACTAAATCTAAATCCCCCTGATTATTTCTTTTGGAGAAGTCCGAGAGGGGCATGTTGAAACTCCTGAAAACAATGAACAACTTGTTGCTGAGTTTATGAAATATTCGTGTTGATTCTGGGACTGTTAGAAGAGTGACTTCTTCAAACTCTATATGAAAGATCCTTCTACAAATTTGCCAAAAAACACGAGATTTAATTTTTGATCACCAGTTATGCAACACCCTGAATATCAATACATATCAATAAACCATCGTACCTTATTGTCACAGTTAAATTTAAAACAAGGTGTTCATTGGACATTTTTTACTTTAATTTACATTAATAGTACACAATTAACGTATGACAACGACATCATGGAACACTCCGTATTTGAATAAGTAAATTTAGAGCATTTCCTTTAAATCCTTTTCTATTTTAGTACATCGAAAATTGATAATCGCTTATTAAAATTAAACTTTTATGAGAATATTTTTTACCGTTTAAAAATATACTTTCTGCACAATTTTGAAGGCTTTTCTAAAAATAACTAAATTTCTTGGCTTTTACCGCTATATGCGTGTCTACTTGAGTAAAAAATTAGCGGTTTTTTAAGCAGCACAAAAAAAATCATTTAGTCAACGTACAAGCTCTTATGTTTTAACAAATCATCTGGAATTCCTGTTCACATCGATAAATAAAAGCGAGACCATAAAAACAACTTTTCCGACAAAGGCCATCTAGGTTTATTTATCAGTTCTAATTCTCGTCGATGTCACATTCGCATAAGAAAGTTTTTTTTCCGGAAAACTCACGCTTAAAAATACGACCTCCCTCTACCACTCATTTCTTTTCAGCTTTTCTTCATTCTATTCGGTTTTCCCGGTCGCATTATCCAAAGCCATATTGTACCATAACTTTATTTTTCGGTCGGAATTCGATGTATGATGATTAAAAGTTCTGGATCGAATATAACGAAGAAGAATGGCAAAATAGGAATTTATTGTGAACATAAAATGGAATTGAGAATCCTCCAAAAACGTGTAAAGTTGACTGTCATCTCGTCAGTTATTAATATTTGATTTTGAACAGTTTAATCGATGAATATATTTTATTTATTTGCATTTAATAACTATTAATTACTGGAACGTTTCCTGTTTGTGGTTATGTTTCATATTAAATCGAGATGTAGCAAAATTGTTTTTTAATCGAACAGAATTTCCGCATTTTCCCTAAGACTGGTTATTAATAATAATAATTTTCAAATAAATAATCCCCGAGAGGAAGATGTTAATTAAATACAGGCTTTTAATCAAATTGTAAAATAAGAAGTGAAGTTGTTTGAATATACGAGGAGTGTTGAATTGAAATATGTTTAAAAGACTGTAAACTCAAAGGAAAGGCAAATGATCAATTTGAAGCATGTGTTTCTATTGAAGGTGCCTGGTACACATTGCATTTTAGTTAAAAAAAATAGAATTTCCTCGTTAAAATTATAGTTGCGGTTGAAATTTTTGCGATTCAACTTCAATACGAATTTATTTCGTTTTCCAGAGAGTCGGTTCGCCATCATCATTCTTGTGCCCTTTTTATTCCGCCTGGCGTAAATGCGAAACTTGCTTTTTAACATTTACATTAGCAGATTTTCTTTTGCGATACTAACAAAAAAAGAAAAACATGAAATGAAAAGGCAACTTCAAAAATAAAAATATGAAAAAAATTATAGACAACCAGTGAAACATCTATCAATTATTTTTTCCTGCTTCTATGGAGTATGGCTTAAACAATTGAATTATCAAACAGTATTGGACAAAAGTAGTGAAACAATATTGAAATAGTCTTAAGAATTAAGAAAATATGAAACGAAAAGGAATTTTGCAGTTTTAAAATTTGAAACAACCAAATTCTACCAAAGGTAGCCAGATAAAAAAGTCAAAAGTAAAACTAAATAGCTCTGTAATAGACAGTATGGAATTGGTTTTTCAGAATTGATTTCTATTAAAAATTGAAATACTATTAGAGTTTAATCCGCAGGTAATCTAGTATTTGTGCCTTTGTTTTCTTGTCCAATACTATATGTCTTTTTGCATTTGATCTATCCGTAACTTCAAATAAAGCAGTTGTGCCATATTTTTTAGACAGCAAATCATACGTATTACCACGTGCACATTTCGTAAACCTCAATCCACCTAACGTGAAACGTCATCGCGAGGAAAACAAATATAATTTATTTTTCAAAAAGATAAAAATGAAATGCAATCAATCCACGCTCGGTTGCAAAAATTCGAATGTGGTGCCCAAGATGCTGCAAAATTTGAAATTCCGACCGCGGGCCAGGAGTTTTTCGGGTCCGCCCTGTCGTGGCGAGGCCGAAAATTCGAAATCTCTAGGAAAACCCCCGAGGACGCCACATTCTTCGCCCAAAATCAGGGAGCGGAGACGACGTATGTAGACAAGAAAGCGCTTAAAGCCAAAAAATGCTTATCTTATTTCAACTTTCAACACCTAGAACTAATGTTAGTACAACAAGTATATGTATACTTGCTTTAAGGTTGTTTTCTTTATTGGTGCATGCCATAAGTGACTGTTATGTTTTTAAATTGTTAGTGAAGCAAATATGGCTTTATTGTTTGTGTGAAATATTCGAATAAGCAGGAAATCGTTTCGCGCCAGAACCGGGAAAACTCTTATGTTAAAGGTGAAAACTGATGGCCATTTATATGGGCGAGGAACAACGGTCAAGCGACCGCAGATATATGTATAGGAAACGAACTAACCGAGGTTATATTAGAATAATGGGAACACAAGAGTTTTCGCACTACCATAAAGACTTTTGAACGAATTTTTCTGAAAATAATATCTCGATGATTCTATAAAATTCTTTAAAATACACATTCTATTCTTACAATAACTTACAATAAAAATACAATGTAAAATTCAATAGATAAAATGAGAATTTGAACTGAAAATAACGAAACGAAAACTCCTAAATCTCAAACCAGGGCCTTGCAGACTCGTGGGGATTTATGCTATTCGAACGATCCTAGTTTCTAGTTTGCATACAAGGGTCAATTCGGGACTTTACTTCTCTATCAGATTTTGCCCTTGATTCTTTTGAAAGAAACGTGCGCATTCAGCGAACGATTCCGATTATTTTACAGATCAAATGACATAAATACCCAAATAGTAATACTTTTTAGAGAACTTGGCAATCTGCGAGTGTGCTAATACTTTTATTATAGAATTTTTGGTCTCTGGATTTGTGATCTAAACAATGTGGTAATTTCAAACACATTGGGATTACTGGATTGGGTTGTCAGTTCTTATATTCAAATCGACCGCTTTTATTCCAGATCTGGTTCAGAAGGAAATCATCTTCACTTCGTATAACGATGTATAGAATTTGAAAAAAGTTATTTTTCCTTTTGTATGTTTCAATGTAGTGTATACCATGTTTTCTTATAGAACATCTCTTGACATACTTTTGCTAGATTTCGCTCAGTGAACCTTATTATAAATGGAAATTGATGGTCTGTGGTGTGTAGAACATGAGTAAAATGAAGCCGAAGAGGAAGTGTAAATAATGGTAATCGAAAAATTATCCCTCCCCCGATGGAGTGATAAATGAAAAGCCGAAATTAATATTACCACCCGATGAAATTTCCTTGTTGTTGTTTCGGCAATATAACGGTCAGCCGATTTATCATTCGCCCGGGGAGTTAAGGCTCCGAGTTTGGACTAATTTATTGGATTTAGGCTTGGATTGAATGACGTCCTGTGTTCTATTGGAATGGTCTCTTGTATTTTGAGGTACTTTTTGAATATAAAGATGAGTTAATTACATATTTGCTAAGATATTGATTAACTTAAACCTCTTAATTCTAAATGTTTTCCCCGAAATTTATTTAAAACCATTCTGTCATGCAAAAGATCTGTCGTGTAAAAATTGGCCGTCATATACAGGCCCGATATCCCATTTTCTATAATAAATCCAAAATATGGAAATTCTATTTCTCGCTGGAATTTTCAATATCTCCAGTTACGTATTATAGATATCGCTCCGCCTCCTCCTCCTCCTTCCCCATTTTAAAACACAGTTGTAATTTATTATTTGCACTTTTTACGAAAATGTGTTTGTTTTCGAGCTACTCCTTGGGTCGTGTAATTTACAAATATAATTTAATTTGATTTTAATTTTCAAAAAGCTCGTCGCGTCCCGTTCTTGAAAGAAGAAATATTTTCACAAGACCCCTTTGTTTTAATGAGAATTTCATTAAAATGTTGGCCAACCAATTTAAAAGCTTATAGTGCCTTTCATTTCGAACGTTCTAAAACATCAAGGACAGTTTAACAAAGCCGTTCTCCTGCAGGAAACATAAGATTTATCTGCCAATACAACGACCGATTCGACCATCCGTAAACGGCACATAATACAACAGCACCAGGAACCTACGTCTTTTTCCAAATGTCGCACATGATACGACTGAGCCAATTTCTCTCCGGGCTGGAAAACCGAACCGATTCGTCTTTTTTCGAACGATATCTCGCCCTCGGTCCCCGATACAGATTTATGTTTATGGCCGTTTTGCATAAACGACAGTAAACGACAACTTTATTTGCCCGATACATATACAGTGCGGACCAATAAAATAAAATACATTTCAGAGAAAATTTTCTGTATATAAGATTGCCAACCTTACATGACGATTGTTGTTTTGGAAAATGACTTACTTACATTCCTATCCCCTTGTCCTCGAAACCGCCACTGCCTTCATCACGAAAACTACAATGTAATTAGTTAAGTTTCCCAACAGGCAGCACACACTTTATTTAACACCCTCCTAACGAGGAAAGTTGTTTTAAACTTTGCCACCCTCTAGTGTATGTATTCGTAATTACCATCAGCTTACGTGCGTGTCCTCGGTTTCACTAATTTAATATGGAAAACGCTTGTTTGATTCCTCCAATACTCAGTTAAGGAATTTCAAGTTCTTCTGTTTATTCATATTCAATAACCGAAACCGCCTCTTGACCACACCATCACATGGTAGTTCATTAGGAGATTTCCTTCAGATAGTAGATAGTAGTCAAGAGTAAGATTCTCTAATTTCAATGTTCTTTTTGGCGAAAGCGGGGAAGATTTGTCACAATACCAAAGTGGATCCAATTGACCAAAAAACGGGATTTTCAAGAATTTAAGGATCGTTCCTTCGGGAAACATCGTTTTCTTTCATGGGTACCGCACAGAAGTTTTACACAACGGCCATAACCATGATAAAATAGTTTCGCGTAGAAAGAGCAGGCGTTTGTGAAAATTTCAAGGGGGTTTTGAGAGATTAAAATGTTTATTTAACGAGTCCTTTGAGACGACGCTGGAAAATTCATTTCCTTGTATTAGTTGTATTTTTCTCGTTTGGAAAAATTCATTTTTAGGGCAAAAATCAGACGGGAACCGAAGTTAATTATCGTTTCTTGTGTGAAAACGAAATAAAATTAACGTCGTTTTTCTTCTCTCTGGGGGCATTTTGCGGTTTTCGTCCTAGGCAGGGTTCCCTTGGACGACTAAATGTTTTTTTTTCTATTCACTTTTATGTTTGCCATGACAATTAAGAGATTTTTCCGTTTTATTATATTTACAAGAAATCCTTAACACGATCTAAGACATTTCTCATTTAATTTCAGACATTTCCGAAACTGATCATCATCCAGTAATTGTTGGTCTTCGTCCAGATAGCGCCGCCTTTAATTCGGATCAATTAGCTCCTTGCGATCGTCTTCTTAGCCTCAACGGCATTTCTACGGGGAGGATGCGACCTGAAGAAGTCACTTGTCTTCTGGACAGTATCGATGGTAACGCCCTTATGGATCTGGAATACACTTTACCTAGCTATGGTAACTTTTTCGATACCACTTGTAACAAACCTATCTAAACAATAAATTTCAGCTTCACAAAATTCACTTTGCGTCACTACTCAAGTGACAGAGGTTAGTGTGGAACGTGTTGATGGTTCCCTGGGAATTACTTTACGCGGTGGCTATAATCCTGATCATCCCCATTTGAGTCGCCCACTAGTTATTACGCATGTTAGGCCGAATGGGCCTGCTCAAAGGTAACATAGATTAAACGAATTTGTTATGGTGGTTTATGTCTCCGGTAGGAAGTTGGTGACATATTAAGGAAATACGTGTTGCAAGTTCCGGCTTCGGGAAAGTTTTATTGGTGGAACTTCCTTTAATTCTGTTACCTACTCGTGTCCTAGCTGAAAGTTTCGTTTGTACGATCTTAACTTTATTGAACAATGCCACAAAACTATGGATAAAATGGACTTTAAAACTTACTGGTAACCCTATCTTTTGCAATAAACCATTTGAAGTTAATTAAAGACCTCGAATTAACGAGTAAAATTTTAAAACCAAAGGTAAAAGCTCGTTAGAGAGCACAGAACTCTTAAATCGCGATAATTTTTAACCGCAAATAAATTACCTCTCCCTGATCTCGCTAAATTGCTTTAATTCCTCCACTTAATCGGCCTTAAACTAACTCTTCTCCCATTACTACAGGAGCGGCTTAATACGTGTGGGTGACCGTCTGTTAAAAGTGGACAGATACTCATTAATAAATAAATCTCTGATGGAAGCACAACAGATTTTACGAGACACTGACAGGTGCAACAATCCTCATGGAGCACCAACTGTTTCTACATTGACCATCGAATATGATGTCAGCATAATGGAGAGTGTCAAGTACGCTAATGGGCCTTTGTTAGTGGAAATCGATAGGTATGGTTCTTTGCTGGAAATTTTCCTTCTTAACTTTATAGATGAATTATTCATTAAAACCGAGTGTTAATAACCGCGGCTAGATAATAGAGCTGTCATTTTGAATATTCATGAAATTATTATGGATTAATCTGACAATAAAAATCCTATTTTGTAGGCAAACCGAGGAAGATTTCGGTTTAATTTTATCCACCTCAAATCCGATGGTCGATCCAAAAATGTCGCAAAACGACATTATGACGGCGGGTTTTTACGTGGAACGTGTCATTCCTGCAAGCACTGCGGATCGTTGTGGAGCTCTAACCATTGGTAAGATTTGTAACTAAATAATTAAAATCTCGCTTGATATTAACACGAAACATTCCAGGCGATCAGATACTTGCCATTGACAATTTACCTTTGGAGACATGGAGTGGAACTCCTGCCGATGCCGAAAAGCTTCTTCGCCGAGCGACAAAACTACAGGTCCTGCCATTTACCGCGCTACAGAGAGCTCAAAGTCGGAGCCAATACACAATGAGCGGTAAGCGTATCCTTGTGTAATAGGGGCAGGATTTCATTAAAGGTGAAAGTAATTAATGTTGGAAATTATGGCTGCAGGAGCTGCAGGTGCATTAATGAACTTCGTAATAAGAAGTTTAACAAGGGGGAAGAGTTTCTTAATACGACAATTAATTTTATGTTAAGAAAAGATGGTAACGATGTTCGCATGAAAGTGGACATAAAACGATCGCTCACGTCTGTCCAAAGTCCGAAAAACGCTGAAACTCGAATAGGAATGAAGCCTGATAAAATGTCTGTAACCTTTTAGGCATATTTTATGAGGTTTTATCTTCATCTGGAGCTAAGAGGGTCTTAAAAAGTTACTTCTTCCTTTACTACTCAATGTTTTACTCTATCTTTTTAAGCTAAAGTTTTGAAAGACATCTCATATATCGTACCTAGATTCTATCGTATTTTCATTTTTTGCAACTCTATTTTCTAAGAAAATCCAAACACAATACTCCGGTATTGCGTTCCGAAATGAAAATATCAGTTCCAAAAGGTAGAGACATACGTTTGCCGTTCAATATTTACACGATTGTCTTGCACTAGGTGGAAGAGGCCGTTTTGGAGAAAGCAAAGGTAACTTTAGCAACTCCCATAAATTTTTGCCGAACGGAGACAGTTTATTTATATGGGAGAGGGAAAAGTGCCTGGGCGCCTTTTCGTTTATTTTTATTTATTTGCATTGCACAACTAGGGCACCGTGTTCTCGCCAAGGGAAACAAATCAGTTAACAAAGCGTATTGCTTTGACGAAGAACAAAAGCTGATAAAGTTTTGCAAAAAGTGTTCAGGTTACATCTTTAATTAGAAATTTTAGCCTGTTTTTTAAACAATCTACACATATGCTTTATATCAATATAATTTTTCTTGCAACTTTTCGTCAGCTATAAGGAATAAGAAGAAATTAAAGAAGATCGAATTTCAATAGTGTGCGTTAGAAATTTCACACATAAAGATTTAATCACGCTCTTTGATGTCTCTTATGGCAAATGGTGAAGAGTCTAAGCTCATAGCTTGGAAATGCTCCACTTTCGTTTTTTCCGTTTACGTACTTGAGGTCAGACTAAAATGTCTGAAGTGTGCTTCCATGACGAGCCGGAAATAAAACTCCCTGTACAGGATACAACACTAATCGATTTGCTGCAATTTCTTGTTCGGCTGATTTGTGAAGCCGGAAACTTTAAGGGAGTAATCCACACATAGGGGTTTTCCATTGCATGCACCCATTTCTGTTTCTAATTAATGGGTTACTTCATCTTCTGCATGCAATTAATGAAAAATAGAGGCAAACATATTGAAAATTTAATCAATATCGATAATCATAATGAGATTAAATTAAATCTTTTCCCAAATAACTCCGGGCAGAGGGAACACGCCGCCACCGAAATTAACTAAATGAATATTTCCCGACTATGTTATTAAAATAGCAACGATTTCCATGTTCACTTTAATTAAAACCGCCATCAAAAACAGCTGATATTAAAATATTATTAAAAAGCCCAAACGGAAAAGAAATAATTGCTGCTAGGCCGGATTTTTGGAGATTTTATTTCAAACAACTGTTGATGTGTTTGCATGATATTTCAGGCCAATTTTCCGGCAGCAGTGCCAGTATGACGGGCTACAGCACAATAAACAGCAGAAAATCGAGATCTAGTCGCTTGAACAGAACAAACCGACAGAGTACAATCAATAAATCGTTCGACAGCGATTGCGGTAAGTTTCCTTCTTGCGCTTTTTTCGCATAGTTTTGAGAGGCTCCCGCAAATCCATCTACGTCAGGAAAAGAATGCAAATCAGCGCGAGAGAGAAAGGGGTAATCTTCAAGAATAACTCGCCTTGATATACGGAAACGTCTCCTTGTAAAGAGAATTTTATTGTTTTATATTGAACGCCAGTGGCTGATTAGCAACTGATAAAAACTTTGAAATTTTGGCCCGTCTATTTTACATACACAAATTATAGCACGTGTTGTTATTGTCGCGCAAATTCAACCGTAATTTCAGCAAAGTACACTCTAAACGAACATTTCCAACAATCATAACCGGAACTAGAGGGGGAGAGAGAAAGGGGAGAGAAAGAGCTCTTCGGTCCGGAATATGGAAATACATAAATTAACTAGCTAATTTGGTTGAAATGTGGCAACAACGCTCTTGTAATAATAAAAGAACCATTCGAAATGATGTCACTTATTAAAGTTGTTTTAAGGTAGCGAGGGAAATAGTACTTTATGGGGAAATTTATGGGGAGGCTCACGAGGGGGTCTCGGAGATTTCCAGTAACACGTTGCCAGATAATTTATGTCTCTCTCGACGTATTTTGAGGCGTACAAAACAAACAAATTGGGCCATTACGATTGCGAACGTGCCCATATCGCTCTCGATATAAATTTCTGTTCAAGTAGAAGAAACAAGCCCATTTTCGAAGGATTTCAACAAAGAAATAAGAAAAGATACTTTCATAACATCCACCCCGAATCTAGACTTGGGTAATAATGCGCTTCAATTATAAAACATTTAACTAAAATTTGATCGAAAATGTTAATAATAACTAAGTTAAAACCGTAAATGGATTATGGGACGTAATTTCAAACTACAAGCTTCTGTTCATCGTGTACATATGTTTAATATATGTATATGTATAACATATAAATCTATACAGAGCCAGCATCAATCGCTTAATATTTAATACTAAATTGCGGTAATTACGCACAATAAGCTGTTTTATGACAAATAGCGGTCAATCGATTGTAAATAAATTTTGCGAACTCTACTGCTATTTTACAGGCAGCAACTATTGCGGTTGCTCTGGCTCGGGAGGTGTGTCGCATCCAGAAACCTTGACCGTCACACTGACAGCTGACAGAGGAATCGGTTACGGTCTTACCGTTTCAGTAGGAGACTCCACGGAGAACCGGTCAGCGCAACTCTTAATCACCAGAATAGCACCGAATTCACCCGCCTACAGGTAAGATTTTCCCACTGCTCACTCAGTATACAGCGTGATTCATGCAACTGATTCATTAGAAACTTTTGGATTTTTGTTTTTAATTTTTCATATTTTGAGATTAGGGTGATGCGACTATGACCTATTCATTTGAAATATTTGGAAGTTCATACCACTTCCGATTATACCGAAAATCCATATTAATTTCGGTATTTCAAATACAACCTCCTGTATATTTTTGAACTTTTAAATTGTAAACTAGAACCCATTTAAAAAATTATTACATATCCCTATAACTAAATGAAATCGTTTTTGAGAAAGTTGAATTTAAAAGAAAAATCTTCCTAAAACACCATTTCCGCCAAATGTAAAATTCTCGGCTATTCTAAAAGCTAGCCTTATGAAACTTTGTTGATATGCTAACCAGACATAGTAGATTAAGCTGGCATTAAGAGTTTTTATAAATATTCTACATAGTGTTCAAAAATAATCTAACATTTAAAAAACTTTAAGAGCAATAAAGCCGTTTATTTTCCAAACTATACTATTTAATTTTGCATGTCTTTACTCTAAATTTAACTCTGAATCTATTTCTGTTTAAAATAAATGACATTTTTGCTTTCGCAATTCTCTAAATGCGAGATTTTTTTTCGAACACGCTGTATAGTATTTATGAAATTTCTTCCTGCTAGCCTATATTTATTAGATCTCGTTGAAATGTCAACAAGATTTCATAAGCCTAGCTTTTAAAATGCGACTTTCACATTTTGAAGAAAGAAATGGTATTTTAGTAAGATTTTTCTTTTAAATTAATATATCTTAAAAACAGTTAGGTATAAGGAAACCCAAAAATATTTAATTATCTCAAGGTTTAAAATCTAAAAATATAAAAATACATATAATGTTACATCTACAACAAGAAAGTTGACATTGACTTCGGGAATACCCGGAAGTAGTATGATCTTCAAAATATTTTAAATGAGTAGAATCTAATCTGATGCTATCCGTACTATTCTAACTCCAAAATACGAAAAATTAAAAATAATTACATTATAGTATTAAATCTAAAAGTTTCTAATGAACCAGTTACATGAATCATCCTGTATATTCGCTTTATCTCCTCTACACGTGTCGTCTGGATCTTGAAACAATGTTGTCGTTTGTTGTCATGTGTCCTCAAACGAAATGATTTGTTACTATTCCTGTGCATCTGAATATTTCAACCAATGACGGCACAACAGTCAATTGCTAACTCCACCCATTGAGCCTTCAACGTTGTTTCTCTTCTAGTTTTAGACCCTTTCGAATACAATTGCTTTACGCTACATATCCAACTTTACCAATTTTCCTTTCTAATAATAAAGACGAAAGTTGAAATTTCAAATTAGGTCATATGTTTTAACCGCTTCCACCCCTATTAAAGCAACTTTGAAATTTATTATTAGCAAGAGTGTAATTTTGATGGGTCGTTTTCGAGCTGAAGTGCCATCATCGAGGTTGTGTAAAATGCAAATAAATTCTTATTGCAATAAACAATATTAATATGAAAAGCCTTCTCTTTTCCAGGTGTAGTTGCCTTCAAGTCGGTGATAGAATAATTGCAGTAAATCACCAATCAAATTTAACCTTACAAGAGATCACCTCCATCCTGGAAATGGGTTCGGATACCACTGGTGGCCGAACGGTTACTCTGACCACGGAATTCGATGTAGCTGACACGATAGTCCCGACTAGTGGGGTGTTCACAGTTCGAATGGCGAAACGGGGCGCAGGCCTCGGTATTACCATTACAGGTTCGTTAACGTTGCAAAATTCGAAAGCGGAAACCCGATAATGAGCTTCAGAGGGAGAGAAAAGTGAGACAGAGAAAGCTCTCATTTTAGAGGCTCTCAAAAGGACACTTAATCACGAAACCTCGATGCCTTTAACAGATTTGCAGTTCAGCTTTGGAGAAAAATCGTTCAGCGAAGCGATTTTTTCCCTTTGAAAGTCTCTCACATTTTCGCGTTCTAAGCGATATTTTGCGTTTTTAGTTGATGAGAAGTAAGAGTTTTTTAATTTCAATTTATGTCCGTCACAGCTTCTAAGCATCAACCGGAAGAACCTTTTATCATTTCCGAGATAAAGCGAGGCTCTATAGCTCATAGGACGGGAACGTTGCACGCAGGCGATCGATTGTTGGCTATTGACGGACGTCCATTGGATCATTTAAGGTTCAAAACCACAATCTTAAGACACATTTTTATTTCTACAGACCTATTTTAGTCTTGAATCTGCTTTCGACCTGTTCCAATCATCGGGTAACGAGATTATGACACTGAAAGTAGAGAAAACCGAGACCGAAAATGCCAACCTGTTCTTGGACAGTATAGTTTACACTGTGGAACTTCATAGGTAAGTTTCAAGAGATCCATTTTATGCGACGACACGAAAATTCGAACGCGAGTTTTAAGCTTATAAATATGCAAAATAGTAAGAGCACCAGACAGCATATTAAACGAGTCTAGGAAAATGAGAGTGAGAAATTAACGTTTATTAGAGAATTTCCCTTCGGACCGAACACGCTTTTAAATATCGCCTTGATTACAAAAGACTCATTAATACATCAGTCATGAGTCAAGCAGATTTAGATTCGGAGAATGAGCTACAAATATTGCAAACATAATTATCCGCTCATTAAAATCGTGGGCAAGTGAATTAGAATCGAGTGATGAGAAAGGCCATCCGTGAAACAAAATAGATGCATTTTCCGAATGACATCCAACGAAATGTCACACGTCTAATGGGAAATTAATATCTCAAGATAATTAAAGCCGATGTCATGTTTCGCAATGAATCGGCCCCAAAGTCATAATGGGGCAGAATCCGTATTCAAAGAAGAAGTGCCTCGACTCCTCATGGCTCGACAATAATTTATTTCGTGGGGATGGAGGGAATACGACTTCTTAATAGTAAAATCGATATGATGGTTTGACCTCTTTCATAGAAAATTCTTAAGTGTTTTATTTTTGTTTAAGATATGGAGGCCCACTGGGGATTACGATATCTGGTAGTGAAGATAGTGGAGAACCCATAGTTTTATCCAGGTTAACTGAAGGTTAAAATAACTATTTATTAGTTAGTGGAAAATAAATTTAAAATTCGTTTATCTAACTTTATAGGAGGCTTAGCGGAGAAAACCGGTGCACTGCATGTGGGTGACCGAATTTTAGCTATAAATGGGGAAAGTTTGGAGCAAAGGCCGCTGTCGGATGCCATAAGACTCCTGCAGACGTCGGGAAATCGTGTACAGTTAAAAATTGCGAGAAATATTAAAAATGGTAATAAATTTAACGAAAACTTAGGCATGAAATTAAAAAAAAAATAGATATTGGTTTAGAAGAGCCCAGATGCAGTTACTCCAGTCCGGGTTTGATGAGCGTGGATAGCGCAATTCACAGCTGGGATAGTAGCAATCCAGATCCACAAATCGAGAACACTTATGGTAAAACTTATAATAAGCCGACGCAAAAAAACAAAATTTCTAATTTTTACTATAGAACTAAAGGATATTGAGAGTGTACTGAGCGAGCCACTCTCCTACCAAGATCAGTTCCATCACGACCACGACAAAGATTTAACTCTAACTAAAAGTAAAAAGAGAAACTCTGAGTTACTCTACTATTCTGATACTGAAGATATTTTCTGTCCCAGTCCTTTACCTTTACCAAACTACAATTTCGGAAATGCCAATATGATGTAAGTGTATAGTGGTTTCTTAAAGTAACGGACAATTTCGATGGAATATAAACATTATTTTATTATTATGGAATTTGCTCGGGGAACGAAAACGTTAGCAATATACATATAATATCAATTTTAACAGTTTTTCTCTGAATAATTTATACAAAATCTTTTTTTTTCATCAGTTTTTTTAGGAAAACACCTACATATGTATTAATATAATAAAAAACAAACTATTCCGGTGTTGCCAGATTGGGCGATATATCAAAAATTAAATGATTTAAAAAGAGAAATTGGGACAAACATTTATAGAAAAATTGGTGTCATTTATACAGGATAGCAGGGAAATAATTTTCATAAATTTAACTTACGATTCAGAACATCATTTTAAGGAAAAAGTTCCTTACAACATGGATCGAAAATGTAATCTTTTTCGTGGAAAACAGGTCAGAAGATTTGAAATTTTCTTCAAAATTGACAACGGCGCACCGCTATCATCGTTTAAAATCTAACCACTAGGGGTGGCGCGTGGCAAGGGGATTTTTTTTCTGATTGGATTCTGATTGGAATTTAGGATATTTTGTGAAAGTAAGATATACTATATTTTTACAGATATTNTCGATTTTGTAGCATTTGTGAAAGTAATGGAAAAATTTACGTATAAATCATCAATTTTTTGTTTGTTAAGACAATGTAAATTCGGCATTAGCATTATTTGAAAACCAATTAATGGACTGTTTATATGGATTCTCACACATATGGTCCAGACTTACTACTGTGTGATTATCTTTTAGTCCCTAGGGTTAGAAATTAAGGTAGGAACAAGAGGTTCGGATCTCCTAATGAAATTCTTTTTTAATAATTTTAGGTGAATTTAAACATAAACTGTATTCGTATTGTAATTCTGGCAAATTGAATCAATATTTTTGTTCAGGCGCAGTTCTAAAGCTAAAACTTTGAGTTTTCCCAAGAAAATAGGGATTACTAATGTAAAAGTGATTTAGCAACACAACGTCATTTTATTAGCATCTTTCGAATAAACAATTTGAACTAATTTAATAGGTTATCGATATATTGTAAAATTGTTGAGATAAGTGACGCGATAAAGTTGTTCTAACATGTTTACGTTTTTTCAATTTTTTCAACAATTCTAGTAATTACTCTATTCTAAGCGGTCGTGTGCTGTAAATTTTTAAATCGCTGGTGGCAATCTTGTGATTTTTTTCATGTTATTTTTTGACGTAATGTTGACGGAAAAAATTAAAAATTAGAAAGTACATATCCGAAGAAAAATTAAAGAGTATTTTCAAAGTAAGTGATTTAACTAAAAAATCATTACAGTTTTTTTACTTTAAAATTTCAATACTTATAACGTCAATATCTTAATTCAATTCTAATTCATGCAAATTTATCATTAATACCCCTCCAAATTATATTATGACCTCAAGAAATTACCTTGGCAAAAATATTTTTATTGCACAACACAATTTTCAGGCCAATTGTTAAGTAGCATAATGGGTTTGGGGTCTGAGGGCACTTGCAAAAAAAAAGATATCAATTTAGACGAGCCCAGATACGATCAAGAATTGTACTCCGGTCGAGCCAAGCACTTCTTTCTTACCACAAATCCTCTAAATTTATTTGTAAGCAACAAAAAATTGGAAGATGCTAAATGTCTTATTCAATCATGGAAGTAAGCCATTTGATTTATTACTTAATGGTATCTGACCTGATTTTTAAAGATGTCGAACAGGAATACCATCCCAAATCACTGAGGATGAATTGTGGCGAGCTAAAGTACTTTATGATTCCGCTTTTCATCCGGATACCGGGGAAAAGATGATGCTCATTGGTCGAATGTCTGCCCAGGTATGCACCGCAAAAAGGGTGGTCTAAAATGGTCTCACCCCATTTACTTATTAGGTACCAATGAACATGTTAATAACTGGAGGAATGATTACGTTTTATCGAACAGCTCCCGCTGTGATTTTCTGGCAATGGCTTAATCAATCTTTTAACGCACTCGTCAATTATACGAATCGAAGTGGGGATATTGTACAAACAGATAAGTGAGTAACTATTAATTCAGCATATTCTCCCTTATGGCTAGAAAATACCCACAACTTGACAGCAATGTTCAAACACAACAGTGGCATTCTGGGGCATTTTTTGAATTTCATACTCATAGCAATCACAATATGGTTTTTCAATATTAAATATTTTCAGGCAAATTCTCACTTCATATGTCTTTGCCACATCCGGAGCAGTGGCAACAGCGCTTGGCCTAAATGCCCTAGTTAAAGTAAGTTTCCAATATAGAAAAATCCCATAAAAATCGTGAAAAATAAAAGCGTATCGCATTTTTAACTTTTGAAAAAGAAAAACAAATGTTCTTAGATTGGCACGAGCCACCAAATGATGAATGATTTTTGTGCCTGCAGAAGATGCCGCCCTTGGTCGGACGCATGGTTCCGTTCGCAGCAGTGGCGGCGGCCAACTGCATCAACATACCCATGATGAGGGCGCAGTAAGTAAACTATTCACAAGAATGTTGATAGTAGTTAGCCACCCCCGTCTTATACAATTATTCAGGGAGTTGAATTATGGCACTCCAGTGTTTGACAGTAGCGGCAATAAATTGGGATACTCGAAAGTGGCAGCGCAACATGGTATTGGTCAGGTGATTTTAAGTAGAATAGCAATGGCTTTACCTGGAATGGGTGAGTACGGTCCTGTAAATTTGTAAAAACCTATTGGAAAATTATTTTCTATATCTAAGTTATCACACCTATTGTAATGGATTATTTGGAAAAACGTGGTACACTCTGTAGATATCCTTGGCTAACACTGCCAACTTCAGTGGGTGTATTAGGGCTGTGCCTTACTTTTGCCACGCCTCTAGCCTGTGCATTTTTCAAACAAAAGGCAAGCCTATCATTTTCACAATTGGAGGATGAATTGAAAGTAAGTTTTTCGTATTTTTTTATTCTGGTCGATTTCAAGATATGTACATTAGTGCAGAATGATAAATAATGTTTTCTATATTTTTAGTGTCATTTGAACAAAAAATTTCGATGTAATGCCCCAAAATATGTGTTTTACAATCGGTATCTGCATATTCCCACTCGATCTTAACCGACTGTTTCAAGAATTCGAAATTAGAAATGTGCCCCTCGTTTTCAATAAAAAACCCAATAAATTTGTGGATTTTCATTATTTTAATTGTTTTTTCTTTTTAATTTCTAGGAAGAAATTAAAAAGAAATATGACGTCACCGCAATGGATAAGGTGTTCTACAACAAGGGCTTGTAAAAGTTCTTGGGATCGTAACATCCATAATTTTATGTCATCATCGTGAATGAATGTTCTTATTGTGTCTGGAATTCTCTCTCCCTCTCCTTCTTTCTCTCTATCTCAGGGTAATTACAACGGAAAATACAAAGACATGTAATTTCATCTTCAAAATGACAATAAATTATATAATATCATAAGTTCAAAACAATTTAATTAATGTCACAAAAATAAAGACTAAACCCTCCGTCAATCCTAATTTTACCTCAATGTAATATGGAAATAGATTCATCAGGAATAATTTTTGGTTGGCAAGACTTCCAACTGGCAAAGAGTACCTCATCCGGACTCCTAGCTATTTTAACTACATCTGGAAACTCCGGTAATGCATAGATATAGCCTAGAACGAATTATTCATATGAATATATCCATGCGAGATTCTTAGAGAACTTGTTCACTTACCTGGAAACCACAAAGGGGGTTGAGTGCCACGTAACTGTACCCTCGACATGTACTGAACCGGATCTGCATCCACGAAATATTCAATCCCATTGGTGAGTTCTTTCTCCAAATTCTCCGACGTTTCCAAATCTGGAACGTTGGCCGGATCTAATACAACCGCAGGTTCAGCTCCGACAATATTAACCAAAGGTTCCAAATCTAAAGAAAAAATTTGTAGAATTTCATTTTAAACTAAATCGATCTACCTTCATCAGCCCATGGGACCTCTTCATCTTGCAAAGGCTTAAAAGGCCTAGTTTTAGTTTCTTTTTTAGGCGATTTCGCATTGTCATCCATGACCGAAGCAAAAATATCTACGGGAGGCCAATCTTTTGCGTCGGTTACGTTTCTGAATATGTTCGTTAAATCTGTCAAATTAGGACTCATGGATTCTTTGTGAATGTTCTTGGTAAGCACTTGCGGCACAACGACGTCTTGCAGAGGTCCGGGCCCTATAGAACTACAAACACAATATTACCACATTTCCTTTTTCCAAAAAAAAAAACTAGAAACCTTAAAATAACTGATTGTTCAGTAGTTTTTTCCTCAAATAGTGTATGAAACACTTGATCTGGGGCACATTCTGGAGTTACTCCACTTTCTATCGTATGCATAATTGTTGCCAGAGCTTCAGGTGGGGTCTCAGTCATAGCTTCATCCGCTGAAGGAGCAGGATTTATCACCGACTAAAAAGAATATTTGTAGTCTTCACGACGATAAAATTTTAACTATTCGGACCTCTTCTAAAAGTTTCATGCTGTCAGTGTTTAAACGCAGCTTTTGCAAGCGTTTTTTAGAAGCGTAACGATCCTCTTGTAAAGTGAGATCTGGAGGGACCATTTTCAAGGTATTTTCCACGTCTTGAGTTTCATCCTCAACCATTTTAGCCAACTCCATGGGGTTGATGTCAATTTTTGGCTGTAATACAGTTCAATGAAGAAAAATTGATATACCAATTTGCATATTTTACAATGAAGGTTTCGTGGATAACATCTCTGGCTGTAGAAGTATAGGAAGGAGTTACCGAAATCGTTTCCTTGACTGTGGTTATATCTTTGCCCTAGAGATTTTAAGATTTAGTGATTCTGGAAATTCAATTCAAATCTTTTAATACCTCTGAGGATAACCCATAATCTGGATCGCTAAAAAAGGTAAACCATAATGAAAATCATGTAAATTTCATGGGCTTAGACCTAACAATTGTTGCTCACTAATTGTAACTCGGGTGGCCCGTCCAGAATTATCATTCAATTCAGTGACCGAAAAGTTCTTTACAACCTTTTCGGCAACACTGTCCCGTTCCACACGCTTTTCCATGTAAGTTTGTTGTAAAATTGGTTCCAATCCTGCATAAATTATTTATATTCGTGAACAAATTATGAATTATTTTAATACAAAACCTGTAGGCGTTTGCATTGTCTGCTGTTCCACTTTTTTAACAAAACCGAACCTTGAGTAGCCCTTTTCGTTTGGATATGCCATTGATTTTTCCATTAATTGTCGATTAGCTCCATAATCAACTGAGAAATAGAAAAATTATCTAAAAATTCTGGATCTAACTGGTTTAGTTTAGCTACCTTGAGCCACATCAGCACTCGACATGTTGAACAATTCTTCAGGAGTTGGTTGGGATTTCTGGATACGGAAAAAATCAGTGATAATATAAATAAACATTAAATGGAAAATGAACGAATAAACAAAAAATAAAATTCATTCAAAATTCGCACAAAAAATAAACACCAGAATTGCTTCTAGAGTCTTTGGATTTTACATAGAGGGGCATAATAAAATTGCTTATT
The DNA here is from genome assembly GCA_013372445.1 of Hypothenemus hampei. Classification (NCBI taxonomy): domain Eukaryota; kingdom Metazoa; phylum Arthropoda; class Insecta; order Coleoptera; family Curculionidae; genus Hypothenemus; species Hypothenemus hampei. Next base: position 129,147 of record JABRWK010000043.1, read on the forward strand.
CCAGGCTTGAATTGTCCATGAGAAATCGGCTGAGTCCGATAAATAGGAAACTCCGCTAGTTTTGGATAAGGAATTTCTAAATTATCAAATTTTACAGATAACGCAGTAAGAGGAGTATATGAAAACTCACTTGTATCTTCTAAAGGCAACAACATTCGCTCTTTTCCAGAGTCAAATCTAGCTCCAAACACACATAAACCTTTCAGAATCATTATCGATTCATCTAATTTAGCAACTTCTCTGATCACTTCATCTATGGTAATTAGCTTTAAGTGAATATTTTCTGGACAAAGTCCAGTGGATTTTGCAAAGTTCAGTTTTAGATGACAAATTATACTTTTCGGATAGAAAAAAGATCTTAAGAGTATCTCTTTGAACACATGCTCATTGGCCAAATACTCCAAATTTGTTTTGAGAACTTTTGCCAATCTGGAAAGAGACAACTGATTGGGAAAGCAAAGTTTAAGCCATTGTCGAGGTACTTTATTTTGCATTAAATCTATTACAACTTCCTCAATTTCTAAGGCCCAACTCATTTCACCTCTGGCACAATCTCTTATGGATTCCAAAGCGTCTTTAATCACTCGAAGTAGTTCATTGTACAAGTAAATCTCCCTTTTTAAAAAAGGTTGATCAATTTCTCCATGGAACTTTTCTGGAAAATTATTAAGAAGGTCTTCAGTTACATCTAAAATCTGGACTTCGTTATAATGAGTCAAACTGAAATTTTGAACCTTTAATAATTGTTGTTCCATTTTTAAAATAGCCTTGGATTCCATTACATCTAATTCCCTAATTTCTCTTGGACTCATTCCAAAAAAAGCATCGTCAATAGGTAATTTGCAAATGTATTCCAAGTAATCCCGTCTGTCACATTTAATGGGTAGCTTCCTAGAACTAATCAAACACTTATCCAAAAGTTCGCTCACGTATCCCTTTTCCAACTTTTCAAATAAACAGCCATTGTAACAACACTGGCCAATTACAAAGTGAACTTTCTCCATTAAACTTTTACCTTCGTTGACAAAACTTTTTAAAATACCCAAAGAAAATTCCAGATCAATATCCTGAAACTCATATAGCAAATTCCATGTAGGTAGTTTCCATTTCTCTTGTAGCAAACAATGAAAGTGACATAACTTAAATATTAATTTGGAAAAAATATCTTGTTGACCGGGACATCCGTAATAATAATCGTCTAAAATAATGGGATTTTTGTAGAAAAGTCTACATAATTTCCTTTGGCAGCTTTGAGGTGGTTTGTCAACAATTTTCATGCAATTTTCCATAAGTTCTAATGGAAAATTTTTCAAGTCTCTTGCAGTAAGAAACAGTCTAAAGTTTTCGTGAGTGTTCTCAAAGTTCATTGATGCTAAGTATTTTTCCAATTGTACCAACCATTGGGACGTCAAATGACAATTTTCCAGCAGAATCCAGGCACCTTCTTGTTGGCCTCTCATAATCAACTCTAAGACTTTCTTGGACTTATCGGCGTTCATGTTCAAATATTTAAACTTGTTTAACATTCGTTTTGTCTTGGCAAAATTCTTTAAAATATCCAAAACATTTACCCCAGAACTCGAATGGAAGACTATCGGCATTAAACTGTGGCTTTCGTCCAGCACTTCTTGCATGTTTAATACGAATGATTCCAAGAAATTACCACCTAACATCTTCGTAATAAAATCTTTCACTTTTTGTTTTAACAATTCTGGATTCAACACCTTAACTAAAACGAGTTTAGCGAAAAAACTTAATCCTTGGATTTCATCCAAGCATCCAAGTTTATCCACATATATCTCTCGAACACCTTGAAAGCTTTCAACTTGCTCCAATTCAAGCAATTTCGTCCAAACTTCTTCATTAACCCATTCAGGTTTGGCTTCTTTCCAATGCTCTTTTACAATGGGCTTGATTCTATTGAAAAATATTGACACTTCCTCAATTTTAATATCACCTCTTTTCAATCCGATTTCTATAGCTATACAAAATGCTAGGAAAATTTTATGTTTTTCTAAAAGCCCCCTGGATACACTCTTGAATAAGTGTAACGTAAAAGTGTCAGAAATTTTTTCGCATCTCTGAGATATAGACTTGGACTTTCCAGAGAGCGCAATTGACGTAAGGAAAACTTCTTTGAACCATTTCAGCGACCATCGATAGCTGTGGTGCAATTTTCCGAATGTTTCTAGGCAAAAAAACAATGAAGCTACATGTCTCCCAATAGAAACGTAATCTGTTTGCAGTGTTTTAATATTATTTTGCTGTTCTTTTGTTTCTTGTAGCATTTCCACTGCAACCCTTATTAATTCTTTAGTATGGTTCAATACTTGAATACTGTGAAAGTCCTCTAGGATATCTGCAGTTTCACTTTGGCACAAAGTATCCAAAACTTTCGATTCCAAAGTTTCCAGTTCACTAGACGTTTTCTTAAATTGGATTTTTAAATTTTCCGACAACTTCTTCACTTGTGGTTTTTCAAATTCCAAAACCATTTGAATAATGTGGTCTTGCAACGTTTCAAAAGTCATGGAAAAATTGATCCACGTAATTTTACTTGTAAGTTTCTCTGGGTATTCTTGGAATTCTTTACGGCTAACAATGAATAGTTTATTTGAATCATGATATTTTATTCTATTAACATCAATAGAAATAATCTCCTGTAAGTTGCTTTGAGTACTTTCTTGAAAAACCATTATTTGAAGAAATTCTGGTAAGTGTCGTTCAGTGTCCTTGATTATGATAGCTTTTCCGGCCACAAAACAGAGCTTCAACTGCTCTAACCAGTCATCATAAGAGAATTTCGTTTGAATAACTTCGTCCAAAGATTGTATGTGATTTATAAACTGGCCATGAGGATCAAAAATGATGTGGAATTGTTTACAGTTTTCGAGAATTATACAATTCTCATTTACGCTTTCAATTGATCCAGGAAATATGTGGCTTAAACTAAAACTTTTACTTGTCCATGGAATTGTTAGAATATTAAGACAATTCTTGAACTCTTCCAGAAGCTTCAATCGGTCCTCTGCATTTAGCACTGCTAAATAAGCCAAGAAACCACTACCTAATAAGACGTCACCGCTTAAATTTTCTTGCAACAGGAGTAAAGCATCACTTTCCATCCGCCATTTGTTCCTTTCACCACTTAAGCTCCCCACCAAATTTTCCGCCCTTCTAAGTTTATTGCAACACTCTTCTACTTCTGAGCGAAGCTTCACTTGTTTGTTCATTGCTTCCTCTAGTAAAATATTCAATTGTTTCAATCGTTCCTCAATCCTCATCACTTCTAATTTCTTCTCAGTTAATACTTTCATTGTTTCCGCATAATCCTTTTCGGCTTTATGTAATTTCTCCTTTTTGGGAGCCACCTCTTTGGCCACTCGGTCGTACATGTCCATGGCAATGATCCATTTGCATAAGCCTTCAGCGGCACTAGAAGCTTTGGCCACCACCTGAGGCTTGAAGTCTTTATGTGGAAGATAATCTTTGCGAATTTTCGCTATTATTTCGGGTTTGATGTGATCTTTATCGAAATCCTTGAGAGATTGTAGAAAATTGAGATCGCCGAGTATTCTTTTTGAGGGACCCCAATAGTCCAAAAATTTTCTTCCAGTGCTAGGTTCTGGGATTCGATCAGGTTTCACTTCTTTCACCACACATACAGAAGCCATAACAAGTTTGATAGCATCCGGAGGATTTTTCATTGATTTTACCAAGGTTATGTCCGCTGGTTTAAGAGTGTTTAATGCGGAAATTGCATCCTCCAATATAGGAATGGCTTGGGCTAATTCGGCCTCACATTCGGATTTTAGCACTTCCGCAATGGCCGCTTGGTCACTTGCAATTTTCTCATCTTTTCTCACCAAATTTGATGCTTTTTCCACTTCCAAAGTTTCTTTAGCAATTTCCTCGGTCATTTTTGCGGCTTCGAGCGTCATTGCCTCTAATCGCGGTTGATATTCTTCCAAAGCCTTTTGCATAGTTTGAATTTGCGAAGATGCCGCTTCCAATTTCATTAATGCTTTTTGAAATTTGGCAAATTTATTCTGAAGTTCCACTAGACGCGCTTGCATCGTTTGCACAAAAAGTTGTTGCAAATGAAAATATGCTTTTGGAGTTATAAACAAGTCACTGTTCTGACAAATTCGATGAAATCCTATAGAACCTTTAACAATTTTTTCTTTTTCATTTAATTGCAATTGTTGCATGAAGCAATTTCCTACATGAGCAAAAGCTTCATCGGGCCAATCTTGCCATAAAATAACGTCAGTCCTAGTAACTAGACTGGGATAAGTACACAGCCATTTTCGTAGTTGATCTTTTAAAGTCATAGAGAGAAATATTCGAAGATTTTCACGGCAATTCTTATTAAAAAATTCGAATATTTTTTTGCAACTGACATCCAAGTGTTCATTGCCCTTTTGTGCTGTCAGACGTGTTAACTCCCAAACTTCCTCCACTTCATCAAGGTCAAAGAAATTTGCGACTTCACTGCCTCTTAAGTAACAATCAAAAATTTGTAAGAAATCGTAGGAGATATGCGGGTCATCTTCAACGAAAAATAAGCATTTTTGATTCATTCCTCCGGAAATCTTCCACATTTCTTTAAGATTTTGGCTTAAAGAATCACTGTTACCTTGATAGTATTCATAATTGTACATAAAACAGGCGAATTTCGTTAAGGACATCCTTCCCAAACCAGTGGTTCCTATTAATAAAGCATTACAATGTTTTTTAGAAAAAAGTCTGCAAATTTTAATCAACTTTTCCAGAGCATAATCAAAAAAATATAAATCTATTTTTTGCGAAAACTTTTCGTTATATTCCTTGAGATTTTGGAAAGAAATTTCCCTAAAATTTAATAGAGAAATTTCTTCGTACAATAAAGTTTTTCCCGGCCAAACCCCAAAATATGTTTCTTCGACACCAAGTTCTACGTCGCCTTTAAAATCATCACGATCTAGTTCTTCCTTCATCCACTCCATCACTAATGGTCCGTCGTTCGAATCTAACATGTCCGCATATGACCTCAAAATCTCATGGCACCACAATTTTAAATAAATTTTTTTATTGCCGTCGAAAGTCTCTTTTTTCAGAGACATTAAGCCTTCCAGTACCTTCACCAAACACCTTATATCAAACATGTAATGGCACTTGTTCAAATTGAGTTTAAGTGTATTTTTCAGCTTATGATGAATACACAATGAACCTTGAATAATAGTATCTATATTTGTAAGTACGTCATTGGGAAATCCTGATTTTTTCCAACAATAAGTGAGACTTTGCGTGAAAATTTTCATCATAGTTTCATGAGAAAGTTCATACAATTTCAGAGTGACAAAATGTCTTTGGAGACGTTTTGGTAGTGACTGTTGACTTGTAGCAATTACCAACGGATTTAAAGAAGTTTCTTCATTGAATTGATGTCTAAGAAACTCCATTGCACCAAATGAAGAGCAATGAAAGTCGTCCAGGAAACACACGGATAATTTTTTCAAGTCAAATTTAGTTTGGAAAAGTTGCTTTAACTTTTTGGAAGTAAGTTGAGGATAAGCTGTAATAAAGGCTCTTTGATAATCATTTCCTTCTGATTTCCTTGCATACCAATTTTTAAGAAGTATGGATTTTCCACTACATTTTGTACCTATTATTAATACATTTTTCTTGTATTTCAAATGCAAATTTAGAACAAAATTGTATTTCAATACATCAACCGTAGGAACGAAAAAACCATTTTCGTATTCTAGGATTTTTTCATTTTTGACCAAGTCATTCCAGACTTTCCAGGCTCCCCTTTGTTTATAAAGATAACAATAATCCATTAATAAACCTTCTTGTGGAACACTTACTTCTAATTTCTCAAAACCAACTGGATATGGATATTTTTCGTTCAACCCTTTCCAGAGATTTTTGTAAAACTCATCAAACCGTTCAATACCTTCACAAGTCCAATTAGTAAAGCCTAAAAAGCCGGCTTGGATAAACGTGGCATGAATCCAAGGGGGTATATTTTTCGGATCTTCGTCCTTCTTGTTGATACCAGAAATCGCGTGGTCAAGAATCATTTGGAAGTATGTTAAAACATTCTGCACTTTGACAATATTATCATCATTTGTATATCCAATTGCATCCAGGCATGGCGGAATGAACCAAAAGAAAAGAGACTTAATTTGGGAAAGATTTTCAAGCAACCATTCTGATTGGCATGAATTCAACCAGTGTGTAATTAAGGAGGTGTAGTGCACAGTATTCGGAGGAAAGTAAATCGTAGTAAATCTGGAAATCTTTAATAACTTATTTTAGAATGAATCCAGAAAGAGAAATGGTAACTTACCATTGAAGGAGCTGCATCTTTCAGACAATCAGTTTCAAATAGAAATGATATGCTTTTGTTAAATTTAACAATTTCCAGAGTTTCTAAGTATAGATTGTCATTATCCAAAATGTTGATAATACTATTAGCCCAGTTATTCTCTACTTCACCATCGAATACCACTAATTTCCTCGAATTCTCTGGAGAATTCCTTAGCATTTTCATTAAAAATCCATCGGTCCACTTCACATTAATATCCATAGAAATTTTTCCAATAAAGTTTTGAGAAATAAAACATTCCTGTGGGTATATTATGTGTAATTCGATTTTAGAATTATCCAGATTTTCAAGTAACTTCAAGCATAGATTTAATGCAGTGCTCTTCCCAGTAAAAGACTTTCCAAATAAAACAATTGGTTTTAAAATTTTTAAATTGTGATATAATTCCCAAGTTTTCTCAATAAAACTTTCGCTTAATGGTAAGTTAGTTTGCAAGCTCAATGTTGTATGGATATCTAAGGAAAAATCCCGTGTAAGTTCATAATTCTCTTGGAAAATTTCCGTTAAAATTTGTTGAACTTCTTGCTTTGCATCTGAAGTTAAACCCGGCATTACAACTTCCCATATTCCTTCGCACATGTTGCTACTCTTCAAAATCCTTTTAATAATATTCAGATTGAAAATATCAATCGATAGGATTTCTGCTAATACATTCAAAACATAACACAACGTTTTCGAACACTTCTTAAACTCTTTAAATCCTTTGCAGACCATTAAACCCTCAACAATGATGGGCATTTCAGGAGGGACCAAAGTATAGGTTCTGAATGACACCTTAAAGTTCTCAGGCAAGTCCTTCTTAATTCCAGTTTGAAGTAAAACTATAAAACAATTTTTATCGAAATGCAGAGTCTCATTTTCAAAGCGAACGTCATTTATCCCGAGTCGTTTGCACTCAAGGATCTCCTGTAATTGCTGTGTAACCACAGACAGAGTCTCCTGTTCCACTTGGTGGGCATTTTCAAGCAATAGCCAAGTGCCACTTAAAATAGTGCCTTTAATTAGATGGCAGAACATTTGCAAAGGTAACTCCTTAATGCATTTAAAAATAAAATGAAATCTGCCCAAAGCCTCTGCAAGAATTTGGCAAGTCGTAGTCTTGCCTGTGTGTTTCGTATGACTCGTGAGGCATGCAAAATAATTAAATATGAAGGTGTTTAAAAGGGCAACATGACACTTTTCTGTTGTGGGAGTTAAGATAATTTGGCGACTATTGCCTAAATACTCGTAACCGTAATCAAGATGATAATTGAGAATTTTTAGGAAACATTTTGAATCTTTTGATCTGAACATTTTGAGTTGAATTTGCCATCGAAAGTCTTCGGGTGTTGAAGTGTTTCTTAAGAAGGAATTTATCGAATTCAAAAGATTCAAATCTGTGCATATGAGATTCATTAAAGCAACTCGTTCAGAGTGCTTAACCAAACTAGCATGTAACATTTCCAGCTTTTCTTCAAGCGTATCTTGAAGGTTCTTTTTGCAAATTAGTGTCTTAACGTTGTGAGGTAGTTTCAAGGAGGTTTCCACATTTTCCGTCCAAGTAAGGCGAGCCGAAATTTGAAGACTTTGTTCGGGAAATTGTTGTAGTAATTCGACTATTTTACGTTTTTTGAATATTTTCATGCATTCAGCTGTTTTGTATTTTAATGTATAGGACAATGTTTCATACAAGTATTTGAGACGCGATTGTAGAGTTGAAGTGGAACTATTATTCGGAACGTTAATTAGAATAATTTCTTCACCTGAAGAGCTTAATATTGTTGTTTGATTTTCTGTTATTTTAACTTGATGAACACCTATAAATACTCGTTGGAACACTTCTTCATTTTTTCCAATAAATTTTAGAAGTTCCTGATCAGAAATAAAATACAATCTAGGAAAACTGTTGCGAACAACTTCCAAGTAATCTTGTATGCTTATTTGAATTTTCCTGAAAATTTTCAGACATTCTTTTACTTCTATAAGGATGTTAGTTTGCAGAACCACTTGATAAACTCCAGGAGTTTCTTGTACAATGTTCAAACACTTTATAAAAATATTTTGGCACATTTCAAAAGCTGCAACTTCTTTGCACACGAGTTTCTGTTCAAATAGAGCCTTCAATTGCAAATATACATTTTGAAATATTGTCCAGGCATTTGTAAACTCAGATATTTTGCAAAGTGATTTGGAAAGTTTCTCAATCTCATTTGCAAAAGGTTTCGCAAATACTGATAATCTCATTTTTGTCAATTCCATCATTTGGTCTTCCACAATCCCGTCTATAGAATCCAAATCAATTAAAACCTCCTTAATTTTAAACCCTACACTTCTCAATGATTGTTTCAATTCCTTCAATTGAGCCCATACTTTTTGCTCCTTAGTGGCAGCCTTGGAAATAATTTCAAATTCTTCAAATTTTCCTTCAAGGTTATAATTAACCATTTTTTCCAGGGTTGTGCCTAAAAAAGTTAATTAACTGCAATATTAAGTATATTCATCTACAATTCTACCAGTATTCGGAGTTAAATCGAAATTTGCAAGAATGGACATGGCTTTCCAATGACGTGTCCTAAGGTCTTTATTGCACATAATCTTCATCACTATCAGAGAAGGTTTGAAATTCTCTAAAATGTTCAGAGCCGTACCACATAATTTTAATGGAGCAGGCCAATTAAGCATGTCTGGATCGTCTACGGTGCCCTTAAATCTATAAACCTACCTCAAGAATATCTTTTAAACGGAATATCAACGTTTTCACCTTAAAGGCAAGTTTTCGTCTTGCGCTTGCCTAATTTTCTTTCTGTAGCTCTTTTTTATTCCATCAAATTCCTGTAAGAACTCCTGGACCTTAATCTGAGCTTCCTCATAATCTTGCATATCCAATTGACCATGGGTCCATATAGAAACTCTCTTCTGGACGTCAAGCGTGAGCTTTAAAAGATGATAAAAAGTGTAGATGTGATCTTTAAGGTTTTCGAAGTCTAGATAAGTGGATTTTGGAAAGTTCAAGCATACTTCTTCCTCATTCACCCATTCAATATGATTCTGGATCTCCTATATCAATCATGGAAAATTAGATACACATCTTAAAACTTTAAATGGATGGATACCTTAATTTTACTCATATGCAAAGTAATTTTGTTTAGGTAATTCCTTACAAGTTTCGCATCATCCATATCATCTAAAATTGTTAATAAAGGATGTACCTCCACTATCCAAAGATTTATGTCCTCAATGACCTTTTGCAACCTCTCTTCAGCCTCAAATTTTGCTTGCTCAAAGTTAATTGCGTGCTGTTCAATTACAGGCATAATTTTTTGAGGCCATTTAATTACTGCAAATAGATTTCCATTGAAAAATATATACACAACTTTGGCAATTGCACCTTCAGAGTTCTTCCTAATATGTTTCATATCTAAATATCCAATAGTAATAAGACTCCCAAGTGATTTTAAGGCATTACAAACTCTTTCATTTAATGTGTCTAAATGCTGGTCTCTAGTCAACGCCATAAATTTCCCTATGGAAGTTCCAAATAATAGTTTTGAAGAATATTTTTCCATTATTATTCCAATACCAATCTCAATCAGTTCCTCTGTTGTCGATGGTACTTGAGTGGCTCGTGTATGGATTAAACGAAAGTTGTCACAAATGTCAGTTACTTCGCACAAGTGCTGTATGGAAAGATTTTGAAAAATTGCTCTGGAAACTTGAGTCAAAGCCTTGTGAAGCTGATCTCTGAAAGCTTCAAGGTCCAAATGACCAATTTTGAAAAATTCCTTATTGGGAATATAGGTGACTTTGCGAATGTAACTTAATAAAATTATATTTTTTAATTATTTGATATGGAAAAATTCGTTCATAGTTACCTGGAAAAATAACTGATTTTTTGAAAGCCGTCTTCTCTACTAACATTTTGACTAATGGGAATATGAGATTCTACAGTGATAAATGGGTAAACAACGACAAATTCACTATCTAGGCTTTCTAAATACTTTAAAACTGGTTTGTAGAGGTTGCTAATATTGATTTCAATCTTGTTTTTACATTTTTGGATAAAATCCTCTGTAAGAAACAAACGGATTTTCCAAAAAGTTCTGCTACTCTTATCCAGAATCTTTAGGTTTTCGCCAAGCCTAATAATATCATCTAGGAATTTATGAAATACTTCAATTACCTTTAAAGGAAAAGGGTATGTTTAAAATTTAATGGAAAATTACCTTAACTCACATTACTCTCGGTGGGACGTAATATTAGTTTTCCTTGAAAATCTGCGTATAGTTTTAAAAAATGTCGTACATTTTTAGAATCTGGAAAGTTCGCCAATAATTCCAGGGTGTTAGCAAGTGCTTGACTTAAATAAATTGAAAATAACCCTGTGCATGCAGGTAAACATTTTGAAACTGCTTTAGAAAAATTCTCGTTTTCCTGGTAAATCTTTTGTAAATTTTTATGGAAATCATGCACTAACATGGAGGACGTTTGTAGTTTCTAACAATTAGTAATTCATTAGTAAAGTTTCGAAATATGATGGATACGTACTTCACGAAATAACTCTACTAGATTCTGAATTTCCTGAACACTGGAAATCTCCAGGGTAAATAACACCTGCGGCAAGAGAGACACACAATGATTTAGACACGTTTTAATTAGGTTCTCATGCAAAATCCAACGTTTTTCCATGAGTTTTCTGGTGTGAAGAAAGTTTTTGTAATTACAAGTTTTTCCTTGAAATTTGTAATTTTCCACTTGGAAAGTTCCAGAGGTTTTTTCCTTAAACTGTCTCAAAATTAAACTGTTTTAACGTAATCAACATTTTTTCTTTTTACTTTAGAATTTAAACCGGCTTGAAGAGAGATTTTCTGAAATTCTAGTTTTGCTTCATTCATAATTTCCTTAAGTAACCATGGAAACCGATTTTCCAGATTTCCTAACTGAATTTTCGTTTTGATAAGTTTTTCTTCGAATCTATATGGTAAAGACTTAAAAAGTGAATACAGTTCTAAGAACTCTTTATTTATTTTACCTGGACATAGGAGTGATTGGAGAAATTTTCGCAAATTCACCCAATTCCTGAGCTATTTTCCTTGGACAGCATAAAACTTTAGTTATTTTAGGCAACTTTTCCCAGTTTTCCCTTTTAGAATGAACATTTCTATAAGTTAATTCAAAAATACGTTTTTTTTCATGAGATTTCATATTATAAATGTGCAATTCACTTGATGAGAAATTCACTAATAACGGTAATTTAGGTGTTTTCTGAGAATTTTCCGTCACCCGGTCTGCCATTTTTTAAACATCCATACATACAAGTTTATTGATCAAACAATATCGCTCATTTTCCATTAATTAGACAATCTAACTTACATGTTTTACTTTCTTACTTTTTCCTGGACATGTACCACTCTTACCTCCATAACCAAATTTGGTCATCCCACTAGGATACTGATCGCTTTCCATAGAACCTCTAGATGTGGATGTTCCAGCAGGAATTCTGAAAATAACCTGCAGAAAACCCAATTTAATGTAAAAAAATAATTACCTTTTGGAAATTCCTGTAGCTTGTGGAGGACGTAACATAGATGAAGTTCCTATTGGAGGTGGTATCAAGGAGATGTTGGTTCCACTACGACCTGCTGGGGGTGGTTTTAGCGATTGATATCCTGATCGGTTACTTGCACATGGCACAGAACGCGACTTATTTTGAGCAACAGTTGCGCCAGGAACGAGTTCCTTGATGATAGTATTGGTAATGGTTTTAGAACCTCCCGTTGGTGTTTTAGAGGTGACTGTTGAAGAAATATTGACAATGGGTCTATTAGATGAGCCTCCGAATATTGGAATTTGGGACATTTTTGACACTAGGAATTTTAGGATAAAAATTTGACAAGTTTTAATGTCACTTGTCTGGTAAGAAGTTATTTTGCTAATAAAAGTATGGAAGTTAACATATTCATATGTAACTATATTGAAACATCACTTTTTACATTTTCTTATAATTTTACAAAAAAAATCAACAAAAAAAACTATTATGACACTAAAATAATAAAAATGGGTATTTCTCAAGTGACAAGACCCCTTATCACGGTGTAGTTCAACGTATACACTTTTCAACAACTAATTTTTTCAAATTTAAGGCCTAAACGGTCCAAGAATATTCAATTTAGCACTCACAACAACAGCCTGAGGTGTTTTTTTTTCGAAATTCCCCTAACTAGTTATATCCCTAAATTTTAACAACCCAAAAAAACATAATTTCTCTCTTTATCTTTCATGTGTATACGTGTCAAAAATATGATAGTACCCCCATCTGAACGAAGTCAATATCATACAAAAAGAAAATAGTTGATAAGGACTTTATCACAGCTTGGAAACGTCACCGAAATGATGACTTAAAATACAATGAGTTACGTTTTAATTATCCTTAGTGCAAATCTTCCAGTTTTCCTACGACCATTAATACATATTTACAGATTAAAAATTACATATACATATACAAATTTCGGCTGGGTTCACAAATATAGGTTAGATTAAAATTAAATTTTCAACACGGCCCTGACCTGAAACACAAGAACTCCAGCCACAATTCAATATTATTGTCATTTCCAGTAAGTTATGACAAAGACGGATCCACGCCGTTGCCGTATCGTTGAAAAATTCCGAAGATTTACCCCAAGGTACTTGCTCTATGAACTAGACCGACATTGCCACTGATGTGTTTTCTTTACGTGCCAACTAAGTATGGGCAATGTCCAAAATCGATTCTTTCTGTCGATAATCGGCCTTGTGCATAGTATTAAACGATATCGATCCATATAAACCGGCCCCTAAAAAATGTGAAAGTTTGATTGTTATATGTAGGACATATAGAAATTAAGCTCACCAGACATTGCGGGCAGTTCTCTAGGCAATCCACTATCCCTACTCCTAAAATTAATCTTTTCAAAATGCGTTTGACTCCCTAACTCGTCCTCAGCTCCTTTTAATTCTTGTTCAATAAATTTGTCTTCAGCCAAGACCTTAGTTGTTGGTGCTACTATCCTGGTAAAATCCTGTGCAGCATTTCCCAGAAGATATTTGAAAAACTCGTATGTAGACCAACAGATGGCCGTTGAGGGCATTTGATACATTATTCTAAAGAATTTGTAGAAAATGCATTATGGCAAATTTTTAAACAAAATCTTCGTACCTAGCACGCATGCCCCGGAAATACCCGGCCGGTCCTTTGAGCTGATAAATTAATTTCATGGCCTGAATGAGACCCTGCGCGTTAGTGTTTTGTTGAGTATTGAGCAACGTCTTGCAAACGTCCAGTGGCGTTGTAATGGCGGCGGCTATGGCTCCTGCTAGCGCACCACTAACCATGTGGGCGGTCGGATTGTATTGTCTGTCCTTATTCGTTACCTATAAAAATTGACATCGAAGAAATTTGATTGGGAACTACCAGAAATCATTACTGTCTGGGCGAATTCGTAAACCATAAAATGGATGCTTTGAAATGGCACGTTCATCGTCAATTGAGTGGTATATGATCGATAAAACGCTCTTGCGCCCTCGCTTCGATAAATGTTAATAAAACAGCTGAGTACGGACCTATATGGGGAATTCAGCATTTGCATTCTTTGTTTAATCACTGAAAATGACAAATCATTCATCATAAAAATTTTAATAGTCATATTGACCAATCAAAAAAATATTATAAACAATTGACGTAATACACTTTTATCTCTGTATTTTTACCTTTACCTAACCGCCCATTAAACCGACAATATAGCTATATTGATAATAAATTGCGGTAATAAATGTAAATAATGTGAATATTGTTAATAATAAACCTTCATGTAGTTGATAATGATAAATGTATAGCGAAAAAAGTCAAGTGTGCATTGAACCCGATACGTCTATAATAAAACGGGGGGCGGAGTCAACTGTTTTCTTAATAACAATAATAAAAAAACAATTGTAAATAACCTTGAACTTGATTGGCTTACCTTCAGCAGGATTCATGACGCCATCATGGAGAAGGGTGGAGATGCAACCCGAGACACCTGCAAAATACATATTGTCATAACCTTAAATGCGATTAGAAAAACTAGTTATTTTGTTAATTGTTCCAACTTTAACCGGTGGAAACAAATACAAATTCTTACATGTGATTGTATAATACCTGTATTAGTGACGTAAGAATTATACACTAATTCACGTAGTTAGATAAGGTGTTTNAAGGAATCTATGTATTTGAATTTTTCTTAAGAAATTTATAGCTACTTATTGCTTGACAACAAAGTTATGAGCAAACAAGCAGTTTACATTCTTAATGCTACTGATATTCTTAAATAAACCTCTATGAATTCGTATTTTTTAAACGAATATAAGGATTAAAGTAAATAAATAAATCGTCATTATAAGGCAAGATACATGCAGTATGTATTAAAATAAGGAATGCATATCTAGGTTGAACTATTCAAGTGAAAGTTTCATTAAAGTTTTACTTTTATCATATTTACAATAAAATCTGTACAAATTTAGAAGAAAAATAGACTTGTGCCTCACTAATAAATCCATGAAGACCTTGTGGAAGTATAAAATAACGATTTGTCATAATGTATGCCTATGTATAAACATGACTTTTTCTTTACTTTTCTTATGGACAACCGAATTTTCATTTGTAAAACAGCCCCCATTTCTATACAAGCATTCTATCGGCTCTTCAACTCTACTAGCAGATGAATCACTTTCGCTTGCATCTTTATGCACATCCACGTTCACAACAAAATTAGTTAAAATAACACTATTACCGATTTTCCCGTTGCTCGAATCATCTTCGTTGAGTCTATTCTCTGCACAGTTACCATTTATAATTAAAAATCCCATGTTGTCATTGCAAACTTCATTTTCTAAATGCACAGAACTGATTTCAGCTTTGGTTCGATCCCTGATACTTTGGTGATGATGCTCGTGCGTCCACTTAACAACCACTCAATCAATCCTATGAGGTCCATATCGGGTGGTATCAGTGTTATCTTTATAAATATACACTTGCAATAAGATTAGGAGGTCAATTATGACCTGCATAGAACCGCAAATCCAAAATTGCATTGGGGCTTCGCGTAGAATGAAATATAACGTCTTGAATATATCCCCACAGGTCCAGAGAATCACCATTGTTAAACTAATATAGGATATTTTTTATACAAATAAACAATAATCATTAAAAACATATTTACCTCATTCCTTCTGTGGAACTGCATCTATAATTTTTAATTAATTGAGGCATGCCTAGCATTGCCTCAGTGAACACAGCCAAAAATCCCACAAGCTCAACGAAAATAATGTATTCAATAAATAGGTACATTAGTAATGAGGCTATGATGGTGAAAACGAGCATGCAGTCCAGGTAAGATTGGAAGTCTGACCAGTTCCAGAAGTTCTTTGCATTGAAATCTGAAAGAATATCATAACCTCTATGCTTACTTATTCTAAATCATAACCTAATTGAAATGTAATTAAAGGATTTGAACTAGAAAGGTTAAAATTAAATGGAATTTAAAGTCCAAAGTTGCACATGCACATACAAGTTTTTTTTGAAATGTTAATGAAGCTTAAGCGTGCAAGCCTATTACCAATTACACGTTGAGGAGGACGGGGTTTTGTTGAGAGAAGTTTTAGTCTTTTGATTTCCTGTACATTAGCTGCCAAATAAAAATAAATTGTGATAGAAGAAAAAAAAGCAACTAAATATTACGGAACAAAAAAAAGGACAGACATCAAGCTACTCTGTACTTACCTGTAAAAATTCTCTGTCGCGCTTGTTGCAACTGATTCCTATTTCTCGTTTTTACGCATAAATGGATCATCGCGAACATGGTGATGCTCATAATCAGACTCTGCAGTAACAAGGGGTACTCAAAATGCTTTCCAAACCTAATATAATTCACAATTTAAGCACATGTGGTTTGAAAAAATTGTCTCATTGACTTACCAAAACAATATTCTTAAAGTATTAGCTATTAATAAGGCTAGACAAACCAATAATGAGAATCCTTCAGCATCTTTGGTCTTCTTTATTTGTCTGTATTGGGGTATGTATGGAATAACACCTCCAATAATCATAGCTCCAGCGCTCACCCAGCCCACGACATGGCCCACGGTTAAGGACAATTCATCAGAAATGACCCAATCCATTGTTCAAAGGCAAATTTTCCCTTTGAATATTCTATATTTACATATCTTTTTTACATACAAAGAAACTGCTCTTTGAGCTAATGTACACACACTAATGAACAATTTATAAATTGTCACTGTCAGATTAAATGTCAATCGTCAAATGTCAAGAAAGAAATTATGACACGCTGGAATAAGAATTTTTGGATCTTATTTTGTTTAATTATTTTTCTACAATTAAAGAATTATATTGATTATGTAATTGCATAAAAATATTTCTGTTATTTGACATTTAAACAGCAAATTTTGCAATTTAATTTGGCAACATTGAAATAAAGCAAATGAAAAAAGGCGTGTCAACCATTAACTGCTATTAGTGTCATTAATGTCAATTTTGTTTAGATTTTTTGACAGTTTGTCGTTTTACCAAAGTGTTTTGTTTTATATTGTCATGTAGCAATGATTTTTTTGAATATATGTTTATTTTTATTTCTTAAATTCGATATTTTCGCTCAAGGTAGGCGCCTTTGATCTTTTCTAATGTATATGGATTAAATTTGTCGTTCAGTATTAGATAATGATATGATTAATCATAGAATTTTGGGTTATGACCTGTTAAGATTTTAACACAAAAATTGTTAATTTTTGTTAATTAAATTCATTAAATTCTAATTGTGAACACTGTATAAGTAAATTTTCTATTTTTATGACAAGGTTCGTACTACAGTGAATATGAATGCAACACACCATTACTTGAGAAGTCTAGAGTAGATGCAACTTCCTCTATGAACGATAGGGGCCCTAGTAATGCAGTTCTATATGGTAAGTCACCAAATTAATTATTTAATTTCCATTCACATACCAAAGAAGCTTGTTATGAAATGTTTTATAACATTCTAGTTTATTTTCACCTCATTCTTAAATAGTTAGATGGAGCCCTCACTGTAAACACGCTTTGATTGATTTTTTTTCTTTATCAGGTCATTAAAAATTCTAAGTAAAACTAAAATATCTTGAAAATGTCACCCTCAAGGGCACGTTGGTACTTTAACCTGTCCAAGTGGTCACCAAGCCATCAAGACCTTCTATTGGCCAGCTCTTGTATTCAGCCAGAAGAAAAAACAAGATTAGCTAAATTTGTGTTCGCCAAAGATTTTAAATCGTCATTAATTGGACGATTGATGATGAGAAAGTTCGTCTCTGAAAGTTGTAAATTAAACTATGCGGACCTAAAATTTAGCAGGAATGACAAGGGACGTCCCGTTCTTGATAATGTTAAAGTGAGTTTTAATGTGTCTCATCACGGTAACTATACAGTTCTAGCAGGAGAAATGCACGAAGACCTATTATTAGGAGTCGATGTAATGAAGTTTGAGTACTCTGGAGGCAAACCTCTTAATGAATTCTTTCGTATCATGAATAGAAACTTTTCGACACTTGAGTGGAAGCAAATTTATGCTTCACCAGAACCTATTGAACAATTGCGTACTTTTTGTCGCTTATGGTCATTAAAAGAAAGCTATACAAAAGCTATAGGTTTAGGAATAACAATGAATTTAAGCGATATTAGCTTTGAGCTGAAATCGCCTTTAACTAAGGATATTAGCGTACAAGACACTAAGCTATTTATAAAAAATCAGGAGCTTTCTGAATGGGAATTCAGTGAAACTCTGATTGATGATCTGCATTGTGTGTCTGTCGCTTCAAATCAAAAACTTCCAAATTTGCAATTTGAAGAAATTGATTTTGATGCTTTAATGGTTAATGCTTCGCCACTACTTGCTGAAGATCATGATTACGTTTTGGATTATTTTAAGAAACTTGAAAAACCCCATTAAAGTATGGTAAAAATAAACTAGAATGCTTAACATATCTCATAATAAAGGATTTTGAAATTCGCAACAGCCCTTTTTTTTGTTTATTGATCAAATATCGTGTAGTTGTGCCCCTGGCACGTGAGTAAATTGTTAAACATTAGTAGGCATGTTATAGAATTGCATGTTTGTGTCTCTTAAGGGCTTTGAACACGTAAAATTAGCATTTGTTTGCCGATTTAATGATCTCACTCAAGGTAGCAACGCATGGAGCGCAAAAGACAACGATTTCTCTCAGTACTTGATAGTCAATCTTGATCAAGTGATGAATGTGACACGAATTTGGACGAAAGGAAGACCCTTTAGCAACGAACACGTTATGGAGTACCAAATCAGCTATGGTACTAATGGACTCGATTATACCTTTTACAAGGACTCTGAAGGTGATGTTCGGGTACGTAACATTTCTCCACAGGTGCTGTATTCAAGAAAGGAAGATGTCCTTAGAATTATAATTTGAAAACAAACCTTAGATTTTGCATGCAATGTTGCTAACATTCTTGTTGTGCTTGTCTTTATCTAACCCTATTCCCCCTTATCTATTTCGGTCTCTATCTAACCACCAGGTAAATCTGCGTGGACGCCCAACGAAAGTACCTATTTTGAACAACTGACTATTGATTTGGGAGGACGCTATGAAATCCGAAGCATAGCCACCCAAGGCCGGTCCGCCACTCGTGAATTCGTCACTGAATACGTCGTTCAATATTCGGACAATGGAAACGACGGCTGGAGGGCTTTCCATGACTCTCAAGGCCAAGTCGAGGTGGATATTTAGTTTTAAAATGAGAAATTTCAAAATGTTCGTTTTGGTTGAATCATGCACTTTGACATTGTTTTAAAAAATCACTGCTTTTTTCACATTTCAAGGTTTGTTTTTGAGTTTTTTTTCGTTCACCACTTTATTAAGGAATTGTTAAGATTCTTATAGTTGTTTTAAAAGGACCCATAAACGTCCAGCTTGGTTGTCAACATTACTTTGCACCTGCCAAATGTTGATTTGATGAAATATCAACCATCAGTCTATTTACAGACGGTCAACAGGTAAATAGACAATCAAACTGATCGTTAATGGAGCCTCTTATTGGACAATAGTTAAGTTACTATTTGTTGATACATAGATGTTTAGAGGCAACATAGATGGCGACACAGTGCATAAAAACGAATTTGAAGTGCCTATTATTGCCAAGTGGATTCGCATAAACCCCACACGATGGCGAGATCGAATATCGATGCGAGTGGAACTATTCGGTTGCGAATATGGTCGGTATCCAGTTTACTATTAAGTTTTAGTAAAAATTTTATTCAATTTGTAGTGGCTCAGAACATGTTCTTCAATGGTACTTCTCTTGTGAAGTTGAACCTGTTAAGAGACCCCATTGCGGCCTTAAGAGAAACTATAAAGTTTCGTTTTAAAACCGCGAACGCCAATGGAGTTTTGCTTTACAGCAGGGGCACACAGGGCGATTATATTGCCTTGCAATTAAGAGATAATCGAATGCTATTAAACATCGATTTAGGTATGACACGTAAATAATGTATTTTAGGAATTACCAGAGGTTTTGTAGGATCAAATATGGTGACGAGTTTAAGTGTTGGTAGTCTGCTAGATGACAACATCTGGCATGACGTGGTGATTTCTCGCAACAGACGTGACATCCTCTTTTCAGTAGATAGGGTGGTTGTACAGGAACGTATTAAGGGAGAATTCACACGTTTGAACTTAAACCGTGATGTAATAGAACCTTATTAGATTGTAATTATTTGACATTAAAATGTCACTATTTAGTTTTACGTTGGTGGAGTCTCTAACATACAGGAGGGCCTAGTGGTTGGACAGAACTATACAGGATGTATAGAGAATCTCTATTTCAATTCGAGCAATGTCATCCTAGAAGTTAAAGAGGCTTATGAGTACGGTGATAGTTACAAATATGAAAAATTTAATATTTTATATAATTGTCCTGTGAGTAATTTTTTTTTATTTTTTCAGTTTTTATACAAAATGTATTTTAGGAGCCTCCTATTGTTCCCGTGACATTCACAAGTTCACAATCCTATGCCAAATTGCGCGGTTACGAGGGCATGTCCTCAATGAATGCTTCATTCGAATTTAGAACTTACGAGACAAATGGTCTTATGATGTATCATGCTTTTTCCTCTTCAGGTTTTGTAGCAGTAAGTTTCTTAGCGAAACTTTTACTTCCAATATGCATCTAATTCTTACCATAGATCTATTTGGAACAAGGCAAATTAAAAGTCGAACTGGTAACTCCGAACAATCCTCGTGTCATTTTTGATAATTACCAAGAGACATTCAACGATGGACGTTGGCACGTTGTTGTATTGACAATCCGGACAAATGACGTTACATTTAACGTAGACCGTCGACCAATGAAAACCACTAGAATGTTGAAAATCGTCACGGGAAGTGTCTATTTTTTCGCGGGCGGTACTAATCCTATTCTCAGCTATTCAAACGTGGTTTTCCAAGGTGAGTTTCATATAGTCTGTAAATTATAATAGCCATTCCACGTGACTTTGGCATTTTCGCCGTCATGGCCAATTTGAAATTATAATTCTACATTTATTTGCGACCAATTCGGTTTACGATCGATTCAGTTTACGACCGATTTGGTTTACAGCCGATTCGGTTTACGATTAAATTTTCTCCGTTAACGTGTAACACCAGTTTTTGGATAATTTATTCTCTTCTAAATCAAGTTTCCGACACCCTGTTTAATTTTAGTTACATTTTAAACTATTAATAATATTCACATTGATGAACTATAAGCCCATTTGAAAAATAAAGATATGATAAGATATGAGTATTCAAAATTTCTACCATTTTTGGGCCCACTCTTTACATAATATAAATAGTTAAATTTTGTTTTAAAGAAATAAATTCAATTTATAAAATTAGAAGTCACTTTGGTTGGCTTATAATGCACAGACGATATGTATAATCGCTTCACGTTAATGTTATACAAATATCAAAAATTGTATTCAGGTTTTATTGGATGCATGAAAACCATTCGAATCGATGGAAATAGCAAATTGCCGACCGATTGGAAAAAAGACGAAGAATACTTTCATGGTGAACAAATTATTTTCGATTCATGTCGCATGACTGACAGGTAACAAATATCAGATTATATATTTTTGTGACAATGACTTGACTTTTAACAGATGTTACCCGAATCCGTGTCAACATGGTGGTACGTGTAAACAAAATGCAGCGGAATTTTTCTGTGATTGTCGTGGCACAGGTTATGGGGGTGCGGTTTGTCATAGTTCCATTAATCCATTGTCCTGTCAAGCATATAAGAACGTTCAGGCAGTCGGACAGAAAGCAGAAATAAAGGTAGGTCGAATGGAATCAAGAACTTTGGATAAAAATGATTAAAATTGTGATAGATTGATGTCGATGGGAGTGGTCCATTGGCACCCTTCCCGGTAACTTGTCAATTTGGGGCAGATGGACGTGTATCCACGGTGATTCATCATAGTAACGAAGCCACCACAGCCGTAATTGGTTTTCAGGAGCCGGGTAGCTTTATTCAGGACATCCAATACGAGGCCGATGACGATCAAATTCTCGCACTAATTAATCGGTAGGAGAAAACTAATTTTTGTGAAGTTTATATACTTAACATGTGTTTAAAGGTCTTCCACGTGCAACCAACATATTCAATATGCTTGTAAACATGCAAGATTATTTAATTCACCGTCAGAGGAACACAAATTTCAACCTTTTTCCTGGTGGGTGTCAAGGAAAAACCAAAAAATGGATTATTGGGGTAGCAGTTTACCAGGTTCAAGAAAATGTGAATGCGGCATTTTGGGGACGTGTACTGACCGAACCAAGTGGTGTAACTGTGATGGAGACTCGTTGGTTTGGCAAGTGGACGCCGGAGATTTAAACGAAAAAGATGATTTGCCCGTTAAACAGTTACGTTTCGGAGATACTGGAAGTATTGTGGATGATCGCGAGGCACGGTATACTTTGGGACCATTAACATGCTACGGTGATGATTTGTTCGATAATGTGGTGACATTTAAGATATCAGATGCCACTATTGATATTCCGCATTTCGATATGGGACACAATGGAGATATTTATTTTGAGTTTAGGTAAATTGTGAATTTATTTTTTGTCAAAAAGCAACAAAAGTTAATTTTAGGACGGCAACTGAAAATGCAGTCCTTTTCCATGCCAAAGGACCCACTGACTACATAAAATTGACTATCGTCAATGGAAATCAGCTTCAATTCCAATATCAAGCGGGTTCTGGTCCAATCGCCGTTGTTGCTGAGGTGTCCTATCGATTAGCAGATGACCAGTGGCATACAGGTAGGCGATTATAAACCTGAAATTTGTTGCTTTTTAACTGAATCTCTTAATAGTGTCCGTCGAGCGAAATAGAAAAGAGGCTATGATTGTGGTAGACGGTTCCCAGAAAGCTCAAGTACGAGAACCGCCTGGTCCTGTTAGGGCCATTCATTTAACATCGGATTTAGTTATCGGTGCTTCAACTGACTACAGGTTGAACTGATTCTAATTTAGAATTAATTGATTTTACTGTGATGTTTGATTCAATAGGGACGGCTTTACTGGATGTATGAGGGCCCTATTAATAAACGGTAAACATATTAACCTCCGTGATTATGCCCGTAAGAATCTATATGGGATAGCCGAAGGATGTCAAGGCAAATGCTCAAGCAGTCCTTGTTTAAACAATGGAACCTGCCATGAAAAGTACGATAGTTATTATTGTGACTGCAGATGGACTGCTTTTAAGGTCAGAAACCATTGGATTTCCATACAATTTTTACTTAACATCAGTTATTAGAACGATTTATTTTAATTCTAAAAGCATAATATTTTAGGGTCCCATATGCGCTGATGAAATAGGAGTCAATATGAAAGCAAGTTCAGCTGTCAAATATACTTTTGATGGTTCCTGGAGATCCACCATAAACGAACATATACGTGTTGGATTTACTACAACGAATCCCAAAGGATTTCTGCTTGGATTTTTTTCAAACATTACCCGAGAATATTTAACTGTTATCATTTCAAACTCTGGACATCTAAGAATAGTTTTTGATTTTGGTTTTGAGAGACAGGAAGTTATTTATCCAGATAAACACTTTGGATTGGGACAATATCACGATTTATTGTAAGTTATAGTTTACAAGGTTCAATTCCTTTAACATTTTAAAATTGTAGATTGTCCAGGAAAAATGGGGGATCTACGTTGGTCATTAAAGTAGACTCGTATGAGCCCAAAGAATTCCATTTTAACATAAAGGAATCTGCGGATGCCCAATTTAATAATATTCAATATATGTATATAGGGAAGAATGAAACTATGAGTGAGGGCTTCATTGGATGCGTGTCTCGAGTGGAATTTGACGACATTTATCCATTGAAACTATTGTTCCAACAGAAAGGACCTGGAAACGTTAAAGTTCTGGGAGGTACCTTTTCAATTTAATATCTATGAACGTTAGATGTTTACATTTCTTTTCAGAACCATTAAACGAAGATTTTTGTGGTGTGGAACCCGTAACGCATCCGCCCGACATCATCGAAACTCGACCCCCACCACTTGTTGATGAAGACAAAGTTCGGAAGGCCTACAATCAAACGGATTCAGCCATTTTAGGAAGTTAGTTCCAAGAATGTTCATGAATTTTTATAGATTGTCTATATATATATATATATATATATTTGTTTTTGTAGGTGTACTGGCAATAGTATTTCTAGCACTGGTAGTTTTATGTATTATAATCGGAAGATATCTTCACAGACACAAAGGTGAATATTTAACGCAGGAAGATGCAGGGGCGGACGCAGCCCTAGATCCCGACGATGCAGTAGTTCACGGAACCACTGGTCACCACGTCCAAAAGAAGAAGGAATGGTTTATTTAAATTTGATAATTCTTTATTAGCACTTAACACTTGAGCCATTGAAAATCATAGAGATGCAAGTTATAAAATTGAGTTTTGATGTAAATAGCCGTAAAGTTGTCAACTCAACGGGAAACTGCTTAGACACACAAAATATTAGCCACACCTATAACAAAAATACATAAATATTATTCCTGAAATTAGGTCACGGCATAGATTCCTTTATTCCACATTTGAATCTGCTGTTATCTCAAATTCTCAATTTTTTGACTTGCACCAGTCTGGCTTTTAACGGCTCACTTATAGGTGCTATATGGTCAGGAGTCAATTAATTTTGACAATGGCGTCTTTAATTTTTTTTCTTCCTTTAAAGCCGTTTAGGCCGAAAGACATTAAAGTACAACTTAACTTCCATGTTTGTTTTTGGATTCCTTTTTGTTATGATATTTTGATTTTCCGTCCATTTTTATTTATATTAATGCGCATTGTAGAGTTTCCATGACGTTTCATTAATGAATATATTGTAAGAATCTCGAAAAAATTACTTTTCCCAATTTAGTTTTTACTGTTTGACACTCAACTTACGTAGGTCCTTAAAAAACCTATTGTATTTTGTTTTTTATAATAAAATCAATAATAAGTAGTTCAGTTTCTGTGTATGCGTAAAAGGATGAAATTCGGTATATCAAAGAGAAATCAAAAAAAATGTTTAAAAAACCTTTATTTCTAATTTCACAATAGATAAACGCGTATTTTAATCACAAAACGTTAAAACAAGTATAACAATTTAACATTTATACTTGAAATACTTAAAAAGAATTTTAAAATGGTAATAATAGTTTTGTTCCTGCCTAGCAGAACTTTCCTAAAACTGACTGCTCATACTTATTAACCCATCAAGGCCGAAGTTCTTTTTTAACAATTGGATCACTAATGAAATATTTCAAAATTTAAATTTTTCTAATAATCGAATATTGTCACATGTCAACGTCAGTACTTGATGGATTAATATATGTACAGCAATACAAAGTATGTAATGTGCAAGAGCAGTTAATTCTAGAAGAATTCTATTTCGCTACTGGAACATATTACATAAAATACACTAATACTTGCTCTTAACAGATACTTATTAGGTAAAACTACCTACTAGTAAAATATCATGGTCGAAAATATAACATGGTAATAATAGTCTGATCAGTCTTTCGTTAAGTAGAATAAATGCATTTGTTTATGGACTAAAAACAAAAGACTCAATCGTTAAATTGCAACGCCCACTTTCAAAAAACAATTCATTCACTCATGTCTTATGCAAAATCCTTTTAGCAGCTCGAATTAGTGGCGTTAAACTTTTAAGCTCCGCCCTGTTTTGTAAGAACTCGTGTTGTAATAGTTCGTCGGCGGTGGCCCGGGTGTCTACATCTACTTGCAAACATAAATCGATGAAATCTTGGAGTAAAAGTGAACAGGCTGATAATCGTTGAATTTTCGGTCTTCCATTGGCTAGAGTTCATAAAATTAAGCACTATTCATTTGTTATAACCACTTACCAGTAATTAAATACAAAGCTCTGATTGGAGGCTCGCGTAAATAAGGCGGTTCTCCATCTAACATTTCCACTATCATTATTCCTAGACTCCAAATATCTACTTTTTTGCCATATTTTTGTCTGGTGACTACTTCGGGTGCCATCCAGTATGGGGTTCCCACCATAGTCTCTCTGGAAAATATATTTTTTATTTCAAGTTAAATACAACATTAAAATTTACCTTTGCTCATTACCAATGATGTTTGCACAAAATCCGAAATCTGTTACTTTCACTGTACCATCCATGCCTAATAGAACGTTGTCAGATTTAATGTCTCTGTGTATAGTGCCTCTATTGTGCAAATAATTTATCGCTTGTAAAACCTATTAAAGTAGAATTATCAGTTACGTTAACTGAAGGTTATATTCATTAAACAAAAACCTCATAACAGACTGCTGCGATTTGGCCTTCCTTCATAATTGTTTCTGTGACAACGTCGGTCAAAGGGC